>CM032228.1:120167500-120570000 GCA_019009955.1 Riptortus pedestris
ATTATTCATCACACCGAGAGTAAAAATAGATCCTTAAAACATTTCCTACATCTATATTTATCAATTAAGGCGTAGATCTTAATCTGATATGGTAAACCTATAGTCTTGAGTTCGATTCCCGGATGGGCAATAGGAATTTATTTAGTGACGAACTCTTTAAATAAAATTCTCAGTCCCACCCTGGCTAGAAAAGGGTGGTAACATGTAGATAACCCGTCCCAATTAGACATAGTAGCTAAAAGTAGACGTTAATAAATAATATATTTATCATAAAGCCATATTGGAAATAAAAGAGTGGTTAGATATAATATTAAGTACAGGAGTTAATTAAGAACAAAATAAAAAGCGTTAAAGATACTAAATAATAACACTAAATGCATTTAAAAAATAATAAATACTCATATTTACTCAATTGCATATCCTTATTTGAGAAAAGGCCTTGAACAAGTTATGAAAAATATAAAACAAGAAATAGGGATTTATACAATTCACAGAAATCCGCGAATCTCATGTGCCACTCCCTGTAAAAAGATAGTGGCCGGAAGTTACATAAATAATGAGCTAAATAACACTTGGAAAAATCTAAGAAGTTTTAAAGTTCAAGGTATAATAGATAAATAAATCCCTGAAGGAAAAGTTCACATAGATTCTATCGAACGGTATTTTCTCAGGTCACGTAAATTAATTATGAAACATGATAGTTATATTCCTTCTTATTATTAATCAATTATGGAATGATTATAGTAAGACTTTTAATTTTTTTTCTCCTATTGCTGTTCCAGACAAACTGATAGCTTTCTATTTAAAAAAAACAAAAAAACACTTTTTATGGAAGTATGTTCACTTAATTCTCTTATTAGTAATTGTGCCTATGAGGAGACGTCAAATGTATATATGTATATTAATCTCAAATTGAATTAATGTGTACATTTAATGAAATAGTAAATAGGAAACTCTCATATACTGGAGTTACAATAAATTAAGATACAACTGTGGAGGTTATGGAAAGAACTTCAAAACCTCAGGAAACTTCGTCTCAGTCTAGAGTCAGTCTCAGTCCATAAACAACACAACCCCAGGTTGTTTTGAACACTCATAAAACTACAAATTCAACACATACGCAGCACCATATGATAATCATGAATGATATCGCATGATATGGATAAATTAATTAGCCCCTTTCACTGCTGTCTGCATCCCTAAACGTTGCGGTAGCCACTCAATAATAATTTTGGTGTCACACAAAAAAATGTGATACTGAAATCTAAAGAAAGACTTCAATGCAATGGTCCTATAGAATTCGTTTAGTACCAGACTCAAAGTACACCTACCTATACATACTGTAGTTCATTTATATTTATTTTGAAGCGTCATAAATACTAAATATTAAAATATTTGGTTTATAAATCTTTAAATACTTACGTGACACTTGTGTGGCTACCGATACACGAGAATATTGGACGAAGTACCGAAGCTGACATACACGCAAACTACCTACAAAAACATCAATATTGACGTTGAAAACTAACATTGGATGATTTACAAAACTCTGTTAAAACTAAAATACTCCAAGAGTGGTGTTACGACTGGTTAGCAACAGACAACAAACATAGACAAATTAAAACTACAATTAAAGCATGCGATGATAAACATGAAGCATGTACACGGAGAGGCAAAGGCGAAGTTCCATTGAGATAATTTCTCCTTAACACATTGCAATATATTTGAAAAGAAAAACTTGCCTGAATGCAATACTTGTAATGGTTCGTTTATAATAAAACACATATTAACAGGTTGTTAAAGACGTAAACATATATATATATATATATATATATATATATATATATATATATATATATATACACAATCCTCTATTTACGATGATACGTGAAGATGTGAATGAATGTTTGATTAATTTTGTCATGTTATTGATCTCAATTATTTTTTGAGTTTTCGAAGTTAAGGAGGGCAAACGAAAAATAAATGTGTTTTATTTTAAGTTCTTTACTGAACTGGAATCTAGAAAATCTATAGAGTAGATATCAAAGTTATTCAACATTAATTAGTTATGTACTTTTTTTAAATCCTCCATTATAAATTTTCATTTAAAACTACTTAAAGAATGAGTTTCTAAATCTCAAAAGGAAAGTGACAAACTCACCGTTATTTTTGACCAAATTTTGGAACTTTCTTGTTAGAATTAGTTCAGTGATTTGTAGAATTAGCGCTGGCTCTCCAGTGGTTAATGCTCTTAGTTACTATGCTGAAGAAACTAAGTTCAGAAGACAGAGTTCACTCTAAATTGCGAATGGTACTTTGTTGATGGACTTGGATTGTTACTGCTGATCTTTGTCCATAATTATAATATGTCCAGTTGCGTGACTGTTAAAGCAATGAAATGTGAACATTTCAAGTTGGGTACATAGTATTAATTTAAGAATTTCTGGCCCAATACCTTAGTATCTTTTTTGAATGTATTTCTAATAACACTCAATATTATTTTTTTTCTGTTTCAGGTGAGTAATCCAAAAATATTATTTCTGTGAAAACAAGACACGGTTTGAAAATAAAAAACGCCAGGTAACTAAACGATTAGTACTTATCTTACATCAACTCATATAATGTGTAAAAAAACAAACCAAGTTTAATGTCTACTTAAAAAGTTACTATTAAAATAAAATCATTAAAAAATTATGATTTGTTTAATGTTCGTAAACTGGCTATTTCCTGGGATGTTAATGTATGATACCTATATTTACTTCTTTTAATAGTGAAAGTTGAACTCAAAATTGGAGTTAAGGAATTTATTTTGAGACGAGCTCACTGAATAAAATCCTTGATTCAAACTGTGGCTAGGAATGTGCAGTAGTAGACTGTATATAACTCACTGGGATTAGTCGCTGTAGCATGGAGTGGACGTTTAGAAATAACATTAACATTTTGTAATGACAGTTTTTTATAGTCACAATTTTCTATTTGTTTTATTTAATGTATATTATCCGTTTTTATCACTCTTAACCAGATGAGCTTTCGTAACTGGTATATGCTGATATTTAAATACTAACGTGTACATAGAATCTTCACTTTCACGATAACCCCATTCACCCCACCTATGCTCTATTCCAGCCAATCAGTCTCCCTGATGTAAACCTAGAAGATCCTCATTCCACAACTATCATCCTTACACTTCCAAACCTTAAACATATCAGTCAACGAGAAATTCCTTTTTATTGTCCAGGTCCAAAAGATTGTCATTAATTCCTGAGGCGTTGATACTTTTGAGTATTGTTTGGTTACGGTATTCCAACTGTTAAGATATTACCCGATAAACTTCAGATATTGAAAGTAGTAATAAAATGTAATCAGAACATTCATTGTACATTTACGAAATTCTACAGCCCAACATCTAATCTAAATAGAGAAACATACTCTGGTTGATTCAATATTACTTTTTCTATATCACTTTTTCTATATTTGAAAACCTTCCTTGAAGAAGGTATAACAGTCGAAACCTTTACTCTGTGGCGCTCAGGGTCAAAACATATTAACAACAACCTTTCTGAGTAGGTTGCGCGAGTTGCATGGCAATTGACTGAGTGATGTACTTGAAACCCCATTGCTAGTTTCCCTGGACATGAAGGGCTCAGTGTCACTGGGTGAAGAGAGCGGCTGTATCTGTAACGGTCTGGGATTTCATTTGCCTTTCAATAAGTTGGTCTCATTAGCTGTAGTATTGTTCTGGGTTTGCCTCCAGGGGCGTGGCATTTCCTACTTCTAAATTTACTTACGTAATAGGTTGGCAGGGTCAAACGAACGTTCGATAGGATGTGATCAATCGTGACGCTCAGTTCGTGGCATATGATTGTAGACTTTCAGCAGTCGGAGGCTCTGGCTACTTTAAAACCACCTTTACATTTTGCTGCCTGTTACCTCTCAAGCCATTAACTCAATGAGAGGTATTTTTGCATGAGATTTGAGGGCATTTGAAGAGGGTATATGCAATTGAGATGATTTCAAACAGCCTAGGCATATTGTTTGGGATCCACCTATGGATGAGCCTCAAAATGAGTGGTTGGAAAACATGGGTGGCTTTCACTTGATACATCAACTTTACGATACTAGTATTCCCGATTTTGATTTCTCTAGGCACATCGAAACTTTCAGAAATCGAATGTCGCAATACCAAGAGGTCATTGTATATAATGCAACTACATTTATCCTTTACATTTCCTTTATAAAAACACCAGATTATCATTATAGTTTTGGTCAAAGGCGGTGTCCTGACCTATGGATTGGTATATTATTGGTTATAACTCCAAAACTTATAAGAATTAGTTTAATATACAACTTGAACCTATTGGCTCAGCCACATCAGGGACTTGGACCAATCATTCCATCTATTTCATTGACAACATTGTAGACTTTAGATAGCTTGTATGACACATATAACATACTTGAACAGATTTCATACCACATTATTCATATAGTTTCTTAATATTCTCACATTGTTTAGTGGGCACTAGGGGAACGGATAATTGGTATGAGAGAGTCACTGTTATTCCTAAAGGCATACATGGAATTAGTGAGCATCGAACTAGAATGAGTTATCGACTTGATAAGAAACTAGCTTAATAGAAATTATTTTTTATTTATTGTGGAGCGTACGCAGCTAGGAGATATTGACATATTGAAATTATTAAAACATTCAAATAATTAGTCGTGGTTTTAACTACTGAGCACGTACAAATGAAATATTTGAGACATGTTTTGCTACACCATATTAAAATTGTTATAAGTGTATTAAAAAGTGTAAATGAATCTATCATTTACAAAAGTTAGCCGTGATTTAGCAATTTCGTTTTTTATAAATCCACTTGATTTTTTTATATATTGGAGCTTCGCAGCTGTGGCGATGTTGCTTAGAAAAAAAAGTTGCATAAATTAAAAAAACAACAAAATTAATTTAAACGAAAACAAAACCCAAATTGAACATAAAAAACGGAAATGAAATACACACCAGAAATGGTAAAAAAAAAAAAATTGAACAAAAAAAACAGAAATGAAGAACAAATAACAGAAATGGAACACAAAAAAGAAAATAAATAGAACACAGAAAGAGAAATGAATAATAAAAACAGAAAACAGAACTGAAACGAAAAAAAGAAATGGAACACAACAAAGGAACAAACAACTTGATTTAGATTTTAAGGGACTATTCGATTCTTTAGTAGGTTGGAAAGAAAACTTTTAATGTAAGAGGAATCAAATGTATGTTACAATACTTGATCGTAACACACACACACACACACACACACACACACACTTTAATCAATTCTATATCTTATAATCTTAGATAAGTTGACTTTTCGCAGCATAAATATCATTTATAATAGGTATTTTTTATCAGTTTAGTACTTCTCTGCCGTTTCCTTGATTGGTCTCCATCTTTATTGATTATAAAACGATCATGATTATAGTTAAACAGAAAATAAACTTGAATAAATAAAACATGTTTTTACTGTTCTTACAATGTAAATTTTATAATATCATCCAATTCAACCATGTATCAACAACAAAAATATCTGATTGTCAAATTAGAACACCTTCTTTTGGGCTAATTTAAAATTATGTTAATACGTTCATGAGAAGTATACAAAATTAACAGTGTTTGGTGTGTTTGAACATAGGACATTTTCACAAAATTAAATATCTGGTACGTTTGCTTCTTTAAATAATCGAACTTTATTGTTGTGGTAAAGTTTATTATGGTATCATTTTACTTTGAAAAGTTTGTCATTCTCGAACAGAAGATCACCCAAACAGCCTGGGATACAATACTAACAATTATTATTATTATTATTTATTAACGTCCACTTTTTGCAACTCAGGCTAGTTGGGACGGGTTATCTACAGGTTACCACCCCTTTCTAGCCAGGGTGGGATTTTATGATGTTATTTAATGAATTTCGTCACTAAATAATTTCCTTTGCCCAGGCGAGAATCGAACTTGCCACTCTAAGATTATCTACCATGTGAGATTAAAGGCAACACTTTAACTCACATGGCTAACCTGAGCCCCCGATACTAATAATAGGTTTGGAAAAAGCGTCAAATTTTTCATGAGAAAATACTTAACATTTGACGTTTATATTAATGCAAATAGAAGCGACTTTCCCCTCACTGAGAGAAGCTATGTGTAAAGATGTTGCGAGTTTTAGAAAGTTCATTATACCTTATTGAGCAATATGAATTTATAATCGTAGTACTGTGTCAATAGATCGCTCCTACATACCACGACGTCTTGGAACGTTTTGGAGATTGCATGGCTCACGTGCATATGGTCCAGTAATGTGTTTAAATAAATAAACTTTTTCGGCGGGGTGATTCTTTTTCCGTTTTAGATCAGCTTAAGACGAATTTCATCAAAAATGAATTCTTGTTTTCTATCTCTCTGCACGTCTATTTATCCTCCACCTACATCTCTACATTTCCGCTCGTCTGACTCTCCACCTGTCCTCCTTCTGTTACTCTATCACTTAAAAGCGAATTCCAAGTATTTCAATGAACTGTAAATGTGTTATTCAAGAATCTTCAGTATTTCAGACTCAGAGTACAAAGTAGGTCGTATAGATTTCCATTTTCTCTAACCAGGGCTTTCCTTCAAAGTTGAAATAAGTCTTTGCCAATATATTTGACTATTTGACTCTTTTTTTATTGGAAAAATATAAAGAATCTATTATACTGAGAATGTATCTTACTGCACAATAAAGCTGTTTTGAAGTAAAAATAAACAACTTTAGCTTATGATTTTTAGTTGTCGCATAGTCCTTAGTTAATAGAATTGTACCCGAACGGAATTACATTTTTTTTTTCCATTGACACAAATTATATATAATATGTTTTTCATAAAAACAAAATAAATTAATAACTGTAATACCTAATTGTTTATTTCAATAAAAATAATGTGAGTTGCACCATGTGCTTAGATTACCACAATTACTTCAGGGATCCATTCACCCACTTTTTTCAGTGGTATTACGAGAGGTTGTCTACAAAATTGAACGATATTCTTAAGTGTTAGTGTTATGTTTATTTAATCATATTCTTTCATAAAAGTGCCTTTATTTCAACAAACCACTACACATACAAATATACTATAGTGGTAGTATCATATCTACCCGAAATAATTAACAAATATTGTAACTCGACTGATAATTTATGTAAATTAAAAAATTTCTAATATATCTCCCTCTTCAGAGAGGTGTTTTGGTATATAATTCTAAACTAAGACGTACATAAGCTAAACGAGAATGACTCTAACTGTTAGGGGAATAAATATTTTCTACATGAATTAGCAGGAATGGGGATTGAATTTACTTAGGAGTCGAAACATAAATTCGTCAAAATTAGTTTTCTCGAAAAATATGTGTGAACTGTGTCCATTAGTAGTAAAAAGATTTTTGGTATTGTAAAACCCATAATAATGGCTTCACCCGCAATACAAGCATATACTTGGAAGACAATTGATTTATATTATTTACAGTTAATAAGCAGAGAATGCGATCATTAAATTTCGAAGGTAAACAGTCTGTTCCAGATATTAATAAAGAACAATACCACCGTTCTAAACATAAATTAAAGAGTATTCAGACAATAGGTGTGTTGTATTGCGGAGAAACATTAATTTTTACCTTGGAATAAAGGAGTGCATTTCTGATCTGATACTATAGCGCCCTAAAAATTGACCTTGGAGCCCTGAACAGCAGCACAAATGGAGGATCAGAAGCTACACCGAGTAAATATATTTTTAAGGTGGTCCTAAGTAGTCTGTCATTTTAAAACGAGCAGGAGATAATTGCAACATGTTGACAGAATGAAGACCTAAAAGCTGTCAAAAAAAAAAATATTTGTAAACAATGTGAGACGTTGAAGTAGGACGTTGGAGGGATAATTGATGATGTAGGATAAGTTAGAACGTGTAGTGCTGGAGCTGGGAAGCAGAAGCACTAAATAGCCAAATGTTGGAAACGCAATGTTGTCACAACGAAGACTGCATTGACTGGAGGTTAATAAAGGATTGTTGAGGCCGATAATTATTGTTAAAAATGTTTTTGAGTAATCTATAAGTATATCGGGAATAAATGACAAATGTACTGGAGTTACTATAGACATGGTAATGCCCCAGCAAAGTGGCTGGAGTATGGAAGAAACGGGTGGGCATCCTGTGATTAGGTAGTTGAGATTTGCCCATGTACCACAAAATAGGAAAAGAAACTTTAAAGATAGGTAACAATAAACATGAAATACAATATAAATAAAACAAGTTCGGAAAAGACCATGTATAAGAGATGGATCGACGAGATTGATGGTCCTATCGTATTGGGGGAGATAGTTTCCCCGTTGCAGCATTTTCAAGTACCCTGGGGAAGTAGGGGAGAGAATGTCAACGAAAGAAAACGTGAAAGGAGTTGTAAAAGTCAGCAGGGACCAGGTGCTACTAAGTCCATGCAAAAAACTCTCAAAGTCGGCAAATCAGCCATGTTTCCCTGATGAAGATACTTCCTAATTTTAGATGTATATTGTTATATTCGGTAGCATTAAAGTGTATTCAAATCACTGGCAATTAAGATGTGCACGCATAATTTGAGAGTTTATTCTTCAGGAGTAAGTTTACATTTCTAAAGGCGTATAATATGTTTACTAATTACTTCCGTGTTTGGTTTTTCCATTGTTTTATAAGTATGCGTAGTCCTCCTCTGTTAGAATTTTTTTTTTTTTTAATTTTAAATGGAATATATTCCTCTTCTTTTTTTTTTTTTTTTTGGTGAAGCTAACACAACACAGTATGATGGAATTTCCTGAACTTTGTTGTTTCTTAATAAGTTTAGTTTTAAAGACCTTTTCAGGAATAAATTTAATCACTTAAGTATTTTAATTCCTACACCCTTTAGTGAAAAATACTCTAATGACCAGCATCACTCACAAGTAGCTTTTCAAAAGAAAATAAGCAAAATAAAAAGGTTTGCTTCTACTGTTAGTCCTGGAAGACAATCCTACAGTTAGAATGAATTTCGTCATAGGGTTTGTAAGCTGCGGATTGAGCCGTACGTGCTAGCCCCACTCGAGTAATATCCTATCTGCAAAGCCTACGTGCTGAGGTCCTCCTAATGATCAGTCTTGCAGAAGATAACAAGCATAGCGGAGAGTGTTAGTGATGAGATCTTCTTCATTACTCCACCAGTTCTGTCAGTTGGTATGTTTACTTAATTTTTATATGAGCACTTAATGCATCTTATAAACCAGAGTTTGAGTCTAGTAAGTCTTTCAATAAATAAATAAGAGGGGGATAAAACAATTTATCACAATTACAGCATAGAGTACAATGAAAAAAAACAGTTTAATTATTTATAAAACAATTTTTCCTATTTATAAAAGTTTGTGTGATATTATATCTTTAAATGAAATAAATAACATTTACATCTGAAATAATTTCTCCTTGTCATTTTTTTCCTGAGGCCGTCATTGGAAACGTCTGTAAGCATATCAATATTTTAGTTTGCGTATTCACATTGGATAATGCGTTTCCTGTGTAAAGTCATGTAAGCTACACAGGGAGGGCTCTCTAACGCTAATTTTGGCCTTAAATGGTGTTCTCCCATTTTCTTATCTTTAATGATGAATACTCTCATGTAGAAGTTAACGGAAAACCACTGGGCGTCCTTGTGACCCTCTTCTTTCTCCTGTTCGTAACCGCGTAACCCCAGGTTACTGGCAGTTCCAGGTCATGGGAACAACTATGTTCCTTTGTTGTTAGGGTAGGAGACAAAATATCTGGTATTAGTCACATGGATTGAATTCTATATCCTTTACTGGCGAACTAACTTCATGGGAATATTATTTAATAAATACACCGATCTTCCTAATATATATATTTAAACTCTTACCCAGCCACACCTTTTCGAGAGGTTATATGAATTTATGTACTCAGCACTTTTTGTGAGAGATTTATTACCGACAATAGTGTGAGCTGGAGTTAATTTGTCATGCAGAAAATTGCTTATTTAAGCTAGTGCTTCCGTGTAAAAGAATTTACTACCACATCTAAAATATTTGAGTTTAGACTAAGCATAACCCGACTCACGTTCATAAATTGGCCTATCTAGTTAAATGCCAACCAATTTATGAGCATGAGTCCGGCTTCACATTTAGTAGTTTGAAGTACATCGTGTTCAGAAATTATTTAAAAATTTATTTTATAAAAAAAAGGATACATAAATTCATAAAAGAAAATATATTTTTTAGAAATAATGGAATAAATTTTGTATGTAAGAATGAACAAAAAACATATGTCAAACAGGAATGAAGTATCGGTTGTTAAATATTTGTATTATAGAGGACTTTAACGATTTATATTACAGAAGAATTTAAGTCGATTTGACCAAGGGAATGCATCAAACGTAATTGGATCCTTACTAAAAACAGCCATACATTAGTTTAATTTTTCATTTTAGAGTTTTAGTTACTTAGTTAAACTAGTAATCTCTGTCTATGAGTTCCTTTTGAAAATGAGAACCTCCGTCAATACCAAACGTATATTTTTATAATTATTGATATGTATGTTTTGCTTTTAAGTTAAAACTCAGTAGGTCAGTTATAAAATTGGCCCTTTCATTAGCCACGCTTCGTGCTACCACTATATGAGTATTATTTCACCAGCAGAGAAAGGAAAATACGACGCGGCGTGGCGTCTCAGTTCACAAGTAACCCGGTGAGCAATGATTGTTCCGGTTATGCAAGGAGGAAGAACTAGAAGTTCTAGGTCAATGAGCAGTGACAGGACCTACCAATTACATCGATGATCTAAAGCTAGGAACAGTCAATTAAGTCGTTCACAACACGCAGCAAGTCGTACCAATAATGCCCTTTTATGCACCTAGTTCACGTGATCTTAGCTTGACTTTAATGAAAACCGGGATCTTTTTTTCTCGAAGTGCTATAACTTTATTAAATATCTTCGAGGATTTTAAGTTAAAATAGTTCCCCGTCAAAAATTAAAGACTGCAATAACTTACTTTTCAAAAGTAACAAATATCTCAATTCCAGTGAACTGGTATCACTTGGCGATAATAAGCTGGAAATAAAGCATTTGAATTTCATGCAACAGAATAAATTTCTAATACTGTGTTCTAAACTGAAGCTTTTATATTCGTTTTTTAATATTAATATTTCCAAAAGTACTGTGTGAAATTATCTTCATTTCTTCGAAAACACTTATTCAAGATAGTGCCAGTAAAAACAAACAGTAAATTCTAAACAAGGCCATTTTGTACTACGTACGTACTGTTCTTTCAACTAACTCATGCAAAATAGTATTTGATAGAAGGAATTAGGAAGTTAAAAACGAGAGCCAACATAAATTTTCACTGAAATCCTTGGAACAATTTTAATCTGATTTTGTAACAAGCAGGCAAAAATCACAATTTGAAGCCTTAATCTTAGGATTACGTAAAACAAAAAGAAAATAAATTATCCACTCCACATTTAATTAAACTGAAGGCAAGCCTACCTGAAGTATTTAGTGCCTACTTAGATTACTATTGGCTGAAAAGGAAAAACTGAAGAAATATTATTGTGTTCGACGAAATTGAATGAATAAAATTTTAAAAAATAATAAATTTAATGTTCAGTAATAATTTTAATACTTAAATGCACTATGACACTCTAATATTTAATAATATAATATTTATTCCTTTTTTATTTTGGTGAACGCTATATTTTATTTAATTTATAGCATGACGAAGGAAATACACTGATTTTCAAACTAAATCGCTGAAAATATTTACAGAAACCGACAATTTTCTTTAAATCCTTAAAAAATTACTTCATAACATTCAACTAGTGGACAACTATGTGAAATTTTGCGTTGCTATTACTAATTCCTTTGCTTCATGTCATTTATTAACGTCCACTATATGCTACTTTTATAAATTTGCTTCATAAAATTTAGAATAATATATTTTTTATGAATTCATTAAATTTAGGTCAAGAATCACAAGACTTTTTATAATGAGTTCATAAAAATACACAAATATACTTGAGATAATTTAACCTTTGAAATAGAGGTCGTAGCTTTGTCACAGATGAGTTGGCATTTAACGATGACGACACTCAATGTAGTAAATGTCAAAAATGAGTTAATATCCAGTCTTTTGAAAATATTTAGTCTTATATTCTATTATTTTTCTAGAGGTTAGTTCAAA
Organism: Riptortus pedestris; assembly: GCA_019009955.1. NCBI lineage: Eukaryota > Metazoa > Arthropoda > Insecta > Hemiptera > Alydidae > Riptortus > Riptortus pedestris. The sequence continues at coordinate 120,179,761 of CM032228.1, forward strand.
GATAACTTTTATTCATATAATAGATAACTTGGTTTCTTTTATTCATATTGTGGTTTAAATACATTGATTTATTTTAAAATTGTAATCCAAGTATCTTGCCTTTAATTTTTATACAGTTGATAATTGTATTAACAACCCATATTGGTGTGTTTAATAGCAAGGGAGGGGGGGGGGTAATAAACATATTCCGTTAGAAAGTGGTTATAAATGTAGCAGCAACAAGCAACATCACTAGTCCATTGATAAGAATTTGACTTCGCAAAAACAAATATAGAAATGTTCTAAATTGATCCTAAAACAAATGTGTGCAACCCCATTATAAAAGTAGTAATTTTGGTCATATTATCTCAATGGCCATGTTATCTCAATGGTTTTGGCTAAAAATGAATTCAATTTCATGGCTGCAGTCTTATTCCTTTCCAGTTTTTAAGCAACCCAGTTTTGAGACTAAAATTAAATTTTGTCACGTTACTATAAACTTGAATTCAATTCGATTTTTTTTTTTTTTTATGAATGAAGGTACTGGATATTTTCATCGTGAATAAGTATTTATAATACAATAATAAATATTACTTTAATATTTAAAGGATTTTTCGACAGAAATACGTTTGTATACAAATATTTATTCTTAAAAATTTGCATCATTAAAATAACTAAAAAATCATTTTTTAAACTTGTTTTTATTAATTTGATTTGAGGTCTTTTTTTGTTAGCGAAATGCTTATAATAGCTATAGGAATTGAGTCTTTTGTGTCCAAAATAACGATAACGATTATAGCTTTTAGTAATGATAACCTCAAAGCCGACATGCTTAATATTACAATAGATGTGGTAAATCAGATGACCAAGAAGGAAGTAGCTCCTTAACTATGAATAATGGATTAGAGATATCATCTTCACGGAAAGACATTTTCAATTTACTAAGTAGGTCGTTACAGGTAATTCACACTGAAAGTTGTGTCGGGTAATAACAACCCTAGCCATGGCTAAATTGCCGAGACCATAAAATACCCTCTTTTTCTTCAGCAAAGGAATTAGGCTAACTTTTGATTTTCTGTAGTCAATTCTAGTTATCTCTCCAGCTGTCCCTTCTAATGTAGGAAATGCTTAGAAGACAGCTGTAAGTGGGAACGGGCCATGTTCGAACTTGTCAACTCTCGCACTAGCTAGTAAACTCAAAGCTACCGTCCAAATAGTGTTTCTTTATATATTATTTTTTTATTAAAACTCAACTTCTTTTTTTTGTAACGAATTCCTTAAATAGCGCACTCCTTAGATTATTGCAGTAATTAAAGCCACCTCCCAGATGTAATAAGACTACTTTCAATAAAGTAAAGTGTCGCACCGTGTTAGGCATTTCACAAACAACTCAATAGAAGTTGGACATGCTGACGACTTATCCTCCCAGCAAAAGCCTTGCTGAGAAGGGAATTGACTTTAAATAAAGTTGGTCTCGAATTTAAATGAAAGGTTTAAATATCGAGTTCCTTAATAATCAAAGAAAAATTGCACCTACTAGAGTGTTAAAGGAAGTACATATATGTCCGTAAGTATATATATACACCACGGATACATTTTTCGGTCAAGATTGCAACCATTATACTTCATCTTAAGTGTTAAGATTCATTAAAATATGGTGACCTAAACATTTTTCTACTGTTATATTTTTTAAATTTTAGGATTAAATAGTAATAAGTAGAAAATTTTGTTATTCTATAATCCATTACAAAAAAAAAATAGTTTTAAAAATGAGTTCATTCATTTACGTTTTATTATATGAATACTCATTAACGATTATAATTAATGATTTGACTACATTTAGGTTTTTTTCTTTCTTGTTAACTGCCTCTGGATATTATTTTAATTATTTCAACTAAGAGATATATGGTTTTCCTTCAATTTATTTTAGTGTTTTCTGTTATTAAATCCATGTTTCCAGTTATATCACCTCGCAAGATGTTACTTTGCTCCTTAAGTGGACTTCATTTGTCCTACGTGTACTTACTACGTATGAGGGCTTCATTATTCTTATTGTCCAGAATAGGCTACTGAGAGTGTAATGGATGTTATGTGTAAACAAAAAAAAAATGCTAATGACAAAATCATAATAATATCCTCAGTTATATAATACTATGATGCACTCTACCTCTGGAAGATTGAGGGGAAGTTTATTAGCTCTGCCGAGCGTGACCATGTTCCGGGTGTTAGCGTCACACATTATATACCGCCGGGTGTGGCTACTGTGGGTCAGTGGGCTGCCTTGCGCAATGGAGGTCACGGGTAACATGCTCCCTGGAATATCACCGGCCGTATGTCTCTAGGATATGTCTCTGACAGGATTGGCCGTATCTTTAAGGTCGGCATAAAGCGGTGACTCGGACACATTCTCAGTCCTAAACACGTCGGCGTGTGAAGGTTCCCGGCACATCAACAAGTGTCACTCCTTGACCTGAGGCTTCTTCAGACCTTGCCCTCATCACACTCTGATGTCCCACACGAAGGGGACCTTCAGATAGGGGATCGTATTACACTATTTGAACATATTGCTCAGTACTTCTTTAGCCTAGGTTCTAAGTAAAAATAAAGGTTTAGTTCGAACGGACATGTTCAATTGTGGTTCGATCCGTATATGAAATGAAGTTAATAAAAAATTAACATTCTATCTTTCTTTGTAGATCTTTCTGTGGTTAACAAGCTTACAAACTACTTACACAACAGAAGTTTATCATTCTTCCGCATTTACCATTTTATGCATTTAAATATTTTGAAGAAAGGCTTTTGAAGGTGTAGTAAATATTTGCAATTTGTACTCATTATAAAGTATTTCCTAAAATGAAGTCAAAATTATAAATAAGTCTATTCGGGGTCCTAAATGTTATAGTGTATAATCGGGAGATATTTCAATGATAAATATCGTAGAACCAACACAAATCCGTTGTCCCTCTACTAGGGACGAATAAAGTAGAAATTCAATGTTTACGCTACTATCTTCTCTCCATCCCCCCCCCCAAAAAAAAATCGTCCTCCGAAACTGATTTTGCCGGTTTCAGAACAAAAATATACTAATTTTTAAAAAAATAAAAATAAAAAATGATCATTAATACTATTAAGGTCTTCGGGTATTGACCGTGTCGTCATTTTTGTTACCAACGTTTCGCTAGACATGCGTCTAGCTTCTCAGGGCTATTTCTGAGACTGAAGAGTGTGTGTTCACCTCAGGTATATATGTGAGTCTTATCCGTAGACACCTGGAAGGGTAGACTCCGCCCAAGGAAACCGGATAAGACTCAAATATATATCTGAGGTGGACACACAACTCTTCAGTCTCAGAGGCAACAAAGATGAAGACACGGTCAATACCCGAAGACCTTAATAGTATTAATGATCAGGACCTTGGAAGTCTACGAGTATGTAAAAAATGATCATTCCATTCAAGTTGTTTTGCCACACACACATAAATTATATATTTAGGGTCATAGTCATTTATTAAGTACATTTGAAGATATTGTTAAAAAATCGCGACAATAACCTAAATATCTGATTTACCTTATAGGAAGCTTCAGCTACTATGTCTTTGCTATTTATTGTAAATATTCCTAGTTAATTTATTTTCAGTATGTCAGTAGTATTGGCGAAACATCCTAGAAAGGATGTTTCTCTATGCCACGGGTGGATACGATTATTGTGTAGTTTCATGTACACCTCAATGTAAATTATAAATTGAAACATGTAGAGTGTTAATAAATAAAGAAATGATATTCCATTTTTGAGATTAAAGTCAAGTTGAAATATTAATACAGAATATTTAGGAAGTGGCAAAACATTACGAACTGATTCAACTTTTATTTTCTTGTAGTAGAAAGTAGGCCTCATCTTTTAGCCCACTGCCTTGATCTCAATATCCAGTGATACATGACGTGGAGACGCGCTTTATCTGTTTCAACATCCTTGTCCGGGTTGTTGTGATTCAGGAAATGCGATATATACTGTTAAAATAGCGCAAAAAGAACTAGTTCATTAGGATTAGATATGTAACTAGACAAGATAATGGACACGGAAATGAATTAAGTATGACTCGAGAAAGTAAACCTTAAGAATTACAGAGCCTGACTAGGAAAGTTAATCAGAAAGTCATTTTGGTTTTCTTTGTTATCAAAGTTACCAAGAACATCTGGACGAAACTCCTCATCATTTTTTGATACATGGCTTTCTGTTTTTTGATTATGGTCCAATGAATTATGATGTAGCTTCATTGTTCGTAATTATAACATTATGCTTTTAGAAAAGCAAAGTAAACCAGTTTAATTTAATTACAAATAAAATTGATAATAAAGAACAAATTTAATACATATTAGAAATCTTACTTAATTCCAGTTAAATTGAAATAATGCTCTATATGTTTATCCCCCCCCCAAAAAAAAGTTTATAATAACTATAGAAAAAGCTTTCATATTTTTACTTTGAATGAGTTTAAGTACTCACAGAAAGGGCAGCCGCTGAATTTCATTTCGGCTGAAAGTGTTTGTACCTGCGATATATCTGCTTAACCTGGTTATTACTGTTTATGTAGCTTTGGAAGTAGCTTTATCCAAAGAATAAGTATAAAGGAATAGGTACTATAAATATGCTCACAAAGCACATGGCCTTTGATTAGGTGAAGACGTTGGAACATTGAAAGAAGTCATCCACCATTCACAAGTCTGAATGGTAAGACGATATCAATTATATGGGAACCTCTGGTTAGATTAGTAGTTTTATTGGTTTAGAGGAGTCTCTTATAGATATAATACAAAATTATTTATTTATTTATTTGGAGCTTCACAGGAATGGCGATGTTCCTCAAAACAATAGCTTTATAAGTTAAAAAAAAAACAAAGAAAAAACAACGAGACTGAACAGTAGTGGAACACAAAACAGAAAAGGAACGCAAAACCGAAAAGGAACGCAAAACAGAAAAGGAACACAAAACAGAAAAGGAACACAAAACAGAAAAGGAACACAAAACAGAAAAGGAACGCAAAACAGAAAAGGAACACAAAACAGAAAAGGAACACAAAACAGAAAAGGAACGCAAAACAGAAAAGGAACGCAAAACAGAAAAGGAACACAAAACAGAAAAGGAACACAAAACAGAAAAGGAACACAAAACAGAAAAGGAACACAAAACAGAAAAGGAACACAAAACAGAAAAGGAACACAAAACAGAAAAGGAACAGAAAACAGAAAAGGAACACAAAACAGAAAAGGAACGCAAAACAGAAAAGGAACACAAAACAGAAAAGAAACGCAAAACAGAAAAGGAACACAAAACAGAAAAGGAACACAAAACAGAAAAGGAAGACAGAACAGAAAAGGAACACAAAACAGAAAAGGAACACAAAACAGAAAAGGAACACAAAACAGAAAAGGAACACAAAACAGAAAAGGAACACAAAACAGAAAAGGAACGCAAAACAGAAAAGGAACACAAAACAGAAAAGGAACACAAAACAGAAAAGGGACACAAAACAGAAAAGGAACAAAAAACAGAAAAGGGACACAAAACAGAAAAGAAAAACAAAAACAGAAAAGAAACACAAAACAGAAAAGGAACTCAAAACAGAAAAGGAACACAAAACAGAAAAGGAACACAAAACAGAAAAGGAACACAAAACAGAAAAGGAACGCAAAACAGAAAAGGAAGACAGAACAGAAAAGGAACACAAAACAGAAAAGGAACGCAAAACAGATTTGTGAGTTAAGACGAATACATTGCGATGATATTTGAAAATTTGGCCGTAAATATTCCTTTCGAAAGTAGCCTAAGAAATTTTGAAACACGATAAATTATTCAAGTTATAACTAGGAATTTAATTTCTTTGCACCCATTGAAATGTTTGTGGTTCGCTGCAATAAAACTGTCAAAAATGTACCACTTTGCAAATATTTTGCCAGAATGGTAATGTAATATATTTACCTATATATTTTCAGTCGCAACTTAAGGGAATTTTATTAACGACTAAACATAAATTACCTTTTAGTAGGAACGAATGAATTTATTTTTTTTTAATACGCAAGTGACAAGCAAAAATATTTTTTTAAATATATTATCAAACACTAGCCTGAGTCGAATTGTGAAGTGAAGCAAGTAAAACATAAGTTACAGTGAAACTTTCACATTAATAATTTCCTTAACTGAAATTAAACAAACACACAGTTTGTGCTTTCCTGACGTCTAGGAAGGCGAACCTTTTTCTTTAATGGCCCCTGTCTGTCAGACTTGCGTGGAATAGCAAGAAGAAATATACATCTTCAATGTTTATGACTGGTTCTTAAACCAGTTTTTCTGCAATTCTAAAATGAAGAGATGACGAGAAAATTGCTCCATCTTCAAATATCTACTTCCCTGTGTAAACTCAGGGCAATGGCTCAATAATTACGAAAGACGATGCCATCTCCATTCATTCAAGATCTTGTTCATTTTCTTCTTTGCAAGTTGGAATATTATTAATTAGTTTTATTTAACTAGTTTGGGTAGGAAGAACCACGTGGAATGGGCACCAATAATTTACATTCAATCCAACTCTTTTATTTAGCGTTCAGGAAGTTGTTTAACTATGCGTTATTTTCAGAGAATTGGCATACGTCTATGCTAAGCTGAAAAAAATAAGTACTTTCAATCAACTAAAAGCTTTTCAGCTATCAATGTTGCTTTTCGCATATATATATATATCTGTCTGTTACCACCCTAGTGGTAGCAATTATTGGTTAATCGTTACCAAACTCGATATTTAGTTCGTTAATGGCTGAAATCGGAACAGGGAAGGGGGGTTTAGAGGGAGATAAATTTGAAAATACGAAATATCTCCGTTACTATACGTCGGATGGAAAAAATGTATAGAATCAATCTTATAGAAAATTAAATCTACTATAAATATTGTTATACACATTTATGCTCTATCTTGATTATTAACCGAGCTATTTGCATTTTATTGAGCGTAACGGACATGATGAGATCGGCTAACTTCGGTTGCAGTTGTGAGTTTCCGGCTAGCTAGTTCGGCCGTTTGTGTAACTGCTCGGTTCTCGTGAAATTTCTCTATTCTAAAACTTCACTTGGGAAATCTCCTTAGTTTACGCAGCCCCGGCGTGACGGACTTTTTACCTTGTTTTTAAGACAAACTTTGGAAACCTTTAACATTAAACTTAGGAGACCTTTAATATTAAAACTCTTTTTTTTATTCTGATGTGATTGAATTTATCACTGATTGATAATGTTTCTTATTTCTTAGTACATAATTTCTTAACAGTATGGAAGAGAGGTTCCTTCTGCGTGGGCCTTCCTTTGATACTCTGTTAATTATGTGTACTTGTTTCAAATCATATTTACTCAAATCGACATTCGAAATTCTATACTTATTAAGGAAGTGTTATATAATGGTGTTATATTCTTCTCTTTCTTGACCAATTATTATTACATTTTCTTGTCATAAATTCTAAAGCTAAACAGGAAAACTATTTTATTCACCAAGACCCAACAACACTAAGTGCGTATGTGTCGATTATCCTTGAAACTCTTGCAAACGTCCTTTCAAAACTGTCTCACACAGTAAAATCGGTTACAAGGGACGTAAGTCCAGAAATCAAAATTGCTCCTTAGTAGTTAATCATAAAAATGTGTGTATTGTGTTTTATACAATTTTTTTTAATTAGACTGATGACATTTATGATCTCATTTTTTGATCTCCATTTAACCGGAGGAAACACGAGAATACTTTAGAGTATAACTCCAGTAAAATCTTGGATGAATCTGCAGAGCCAATTAGAAACGCTAGTCCATCTGATTCAATAAGGAGTCACAGCAGAAAGCCGTCAGCCTGATTCGGTGGAAGGCAGTGAACGGAGTCTCTCTCCCCCACAACACACACACACACACACACACACACACACACACACACACACAATTACTATAAATTAAAAATTTATAGTAATATATGTATATCAAGTTCTTACATTAACGTAAGTCTATCTCACGGACATCCTTCTTACAAAAAAAGTCCGTCGCGCAGGGGCCACGTAAACTAAGCAGATTTCCCAAGCGAAGGTTTACAATAGATAAATATACATACTGGTAACACCACGCAAATATTAAGTGAATGAATAAAAACGGTAATGAGAAATCTTTCAGTTACAACTTAATAACTCTAGAACGGGAAGCGTCTGCATTGTAAACAAACAGGCCTGCCAACCTGAAGTCTAGACCTGAAAGAAAAACCATTAATGAAATATATCTAAATATAACACATTCATTTTATTGAAAACTATTTACTAAATGCGGCATTAGCTATTTGCTATACTATTAGCTAATGCTGTATTTTTTAATGAATCAGAATAATTTTAATCTCAATTACTTAAAATGTAGTAATCCAAGAACAAAAGAAGGGGGGGGGATCAAGAGTACGTATTTGCATATATCTCAAAAAGTACAAGTTCGATGAAAGCAATATTCCATATTTAAGCTTTTAATGAAGTGGTTCGTGATATATCAGCTTATTATTAATATAACACTAGTAGGAGTGGGCGTCTACTGAAAGCGTAAAACTATGTCCAAATATCTGGGTTAATACTCATTATTCGGTAAATATGTATAGAACAGTATTTATAGTAAATTGAATTTGCAATAAGATTGTTTCTATACAATTTTTCGATCCGACGTATAGTAACAGTGATATGTCGAATTTTCGAAAATCCTCCTCTCCTCCTGGCCCGATTTCCCCCTTAAGGGAAATCTGCTAATACTACTATAATATAATAATAATTTAATAATTAATTAAAAATTATTATAGCTATTTAATAATTGTATAAATGGAAAAAATATTATTCGTTTGATCGTGCAAGCATAATATCAATTGTATTATTACATGACTTTTCTTGAACAAAGTTCAGCTATTTCTGATCATACCTCCTAAAAACCAATAGCTCCTTGTACGTATATTGACCTGGTACAATAACTTGGATGTACCTACCCCTTGAGACGGACTTTCATAAGCCAAGGTCCATTGCAAAACACTTCTAGATCAGCTGGTTCCAGTATTTATCAAGGGGTCATTAATTTGGTTACCCAGTTCCTGGTGTTTGTCGCTTCTCCTCCTAGATGCGGTATAATCAGTTACAGAGGCCCTATGCCGCTCCTTATGTAAGCCAATCAAAGCAGCTCTATTCTGTAACGTTCATAGAATAATGGAGCATTAATGTCTACCTTAAACCTAACTATCTCAACCGTTTATAACCCTTCATATTAAATATTATATAATGATTCTCGACTAATAATCTCATAGAAAACATTTCAAAGTGTTTGTTGGAACCAGTATTCAACTCATAATCTCCCAGAACTTCAAACTTAGCATAATAAATATCTGGTGCCTATGAGCACTTCGTTGTTAGCAAATACAACTCCCAACTTTCTGGCTGTAATGGAGGATTTAGATGAGTTGCAAATTGCCTTTCTTCAATTAACAATGGCACTAATAATTAATTCCTAGCATCAACGCTACATTTGATATTTTATATATAACACATGGATAGTCTGTAGCTAATTATCAAAGGGGTCTTTATTGTACTCACATTTCCCGCCATTGAAAACTAGTGAATAGTACGTGGGGAACATTTAATATGCCTCAAACAGAAAACTTTACAAGTATACATACAATGGATAAAAGTACAAACTGGTAATATATGAAACGAATAGACATACAGACTGGCTGAAATGATATTGACAAATGACTCTTTAACAATTAAGAATTAAAGGCACACTAAGATAGAATCATTGAAGCAATGGAAAGACTGATGGACTAACTCAAATAAATGTAGCCATTTGTATACATATTATAGTAAAATAGAACAATGAAATAAGTTAAAATGAATTAATAATAACCCAACTCAAGTGCCGGCTGGCCTAGACGACTAGGAGCTGCAAAGGTTTAAAGTTATTTAAAACCAGTTCATGTGGAACGGACGAACAGAAGAGACATACGACCACATCATAGTTGTATATAACCTACTCGACAGATCAAGACAAAAACTAATGACGACAATGCTTCCTGTTTTCCACTCAGAGTGTCCCTGTAACGTGGGAATTTATTTAAATGTTGTGTGCTCCATTCTTTGGATACTAGACAACAACGCTTAGTGGACATAATTGGGTTCAAAAGACGATCTGTTATTCGTAAAAAAAAAAAAAAAAAAAAAAAAAAATGAAGTAAAGTTCATATATGTCTTCCGTAATATTTTATTGTATTTATTTTTATTCTATTTTGTTATTGACTGTTTTTCTTTTCAATATTGTTTCTATATTTTATTAACTTATATTTACACATTTGTTGATTGTATTGTATTTTTTGTTATTAAGTAACGTCATTTTAATTCAATTATATTATGAAAAATTAATTTATGTTACTGTTGTATTATGTAAAATAATTCACATTTCAAGCCGATCGTGATACTACACAAATATCGTGGAGAACTGCTGCAGCTAAACGATTATCAAAAAGCGAAATAGAATGCAAGGGAGAGCCTTGCAACATCATTCTTAGATCCTAGTAAATATTCGCTAAAATTAGTAGGCATACTACTGACAGCCGGTTAGAATCTGGCTAATTTCTCTCCTACTACATCTGCAATTGCAATTTGTACTTCACGGCAGATCGTTAAGTATTGAATAGTTGAACATCTTGATATGTTGAAAACAATACATTTCATTTATCAGTCCACGAATATTAACGTAAATAGTAGGGCAAAGTTTCAGAGCTATATAATATCCATATATTATAGTATGGTATATTTTGTGCTGTTTAGTTTGATGTCACACTACATCTACTTCACTCTCTAAGACCTTGTTAATCGGAGATGGAGCTTAATTAAAAAATTTATTTTATTTTAATTTACGTTATTAAAACCACAACCGCTATCAGGGGATAATTGTTCTTACGTTTCCCTAAAAGTTCAGGTTAATGGTAGTTAAAGGCGGTTCATAACAATTGTAAAAATATTATTATTATTATGAAACTTAATTCGATATTGGCAAAAGCTAATGTTATCATGTTTAAGTAACCGCAGAAGTACAAATATGTCTATATTAAATGTATCATATTTGTTCTTGATTTAAATAATATTCCATCAATTCTGAGAGTTCACTTGTTAGCAATAAAGAATCCTGTAATACTCGAACAGGATACGACCCAGGGTCGAAGGTATTACCAGACATGTGCGGCACGATAATTCAGGATCGAACTGCATGAATAATCCACTAGAAAGGAGTTCAGTAATTTGAATAACTAATCAGTCTGACACAAGACCTAAAGCATTTGTCTTGCTGCGACATCTAAGTACTATTGGGGTGTTCATACCCGATTTTGGAAAAAGCTTTTCAAATGTCCATTTATCCAACCCTGAAAATGACGAAAAAGAGGTATGTTCAAAACTAAATACACATGTGTATATTTGTGTGTGTGTGTGTGTGTGTGTGTGTGTGTATGTGTTAACACTCTAGTGATCGCAAATTATTTGTTTCATCGTCACCTAAGTCGAAATTTAAACACATTATCTAAAACTAAACCTCACAATCGTTAATGGTTGAAATCGAACTGTTGGTGGGGGGTGGGGATGGGGGGGGGGTAAGTTTAGTAGGGGAATATTGAATATACGATATAACTCTGTCCTTATACTTAGGTATATTTTTACTTTTTTGCCTCAGTAAACCTATATTCCTACTCAGGTCATAGTAACAATAAGCTGTTATATCCTGAAGGACTTTATTTGAACCCTAAATACCAAATATTGTTCTCATTGAACTTCTACTTTGTGAGATAAATGTAAATACGTTGTGAGATGGCGCCATCAATTATGAATTATCTACTTTAATCGAAAATGCTTATTTTCTATACCATAACCAATATTTAACTGTTTAAAGTTCATAGTAGTTAATGGCTCAATTGGGTGTTAGGGGAGAATTCCGAAAATTCAAAATATCTCTGTTATTATAAGTCGTCTTAACATATGTTATAGAATCATTCTTGTTAAGCTATTGATCTGTCTCACCATTGGTGTGTTACGTTGGTATGATCTATTCAACCAGCTTTCTTAGGATACCTGAAATGCAAATTGAAACATTGTTCTCTGATTTAATGTATTATTATTTTGCCAAGATGTTTTCTACTAATTTCCTCTAATCTAATAAATACAAACAAAGCGGTGTACAATTTGGAGAGAGCATTCTCCGATTTAATTAGACTCTACCACAGCATACTTTTATACTCTTGGAACATAAAAGATGTTGTTATTTATTTATGTCCACTTTCTGCAACTGATGCTAATTGGGACGGGTTATCTACAGGTCAGCATCTCCTTCTAGCCAGGGTGGGACTAAGGATTTTATTTAATGAGTTCGTCTCTAAATAAATTCCTATCGCCCAAGCGGGAATCGAACTCAAACTCAAGGTTTATCATGTGAGATTAAGACCAACGCTTTAGCACCTGAGCGCCTGTACATGAAACTAATAGACGCGAAAGACCATGTGACAATAACTAAACAAAGATAGACAATAACATAAATTGATAATGAAAGTTTAGAACCTATGCCTTTCTCTGCTGTTGAATAAAGTTATAAATATTCCAAAGTAAATAAAGTGTAACTAAGTTACAGCTATATGACCTTTATTTATAAACTTTAATGGCCACATGCTAACAAATAAGCCTTTCAAACAGGGCCAATATACTTCAAAATTAAGGTGGAGGCTTTGGTTGGCCGCTTACAAAAGAAACTCTCACGAAGAGCTTACAACATTATCACAAAGGCCATATCACGGATACCCTTAGGCATATAAATGGTTCACTTCGTACTCTTGCAATCCGTTTTGATTTCAATAGTTCTTTCAAAAGAACTGACATACAGAAAGGTGACATTAATTGACTCACGATGAACTGATCTCTATCATTTCACATTATAAAGCTGGGTTAAACTATTGTTATTTAAAGTTCACAGTATTCATTATTGGTTGGAAGTTAGAAATGGACACTATTTCATACAATTAAAACGCTTATCCTACCAGGGTTATATGCACACCGTTAGTGCTACAACAAAAAAGAGGTGTTATCATTTTAGTTTATTGTTAAAAAAATTGTATATTCAATGCAAATTAAAAGATTAGGACATTTTATTTAATCTCAAATTTTGCGAAGGAATAATTATTTTGCATTATTTCATATATTTTAAAGTTTTTCTAATGTAGAACAATTGTCATTTGGATTATTAATTTATTTTCTTATTTCCTCCAAAATTTGGTACATTTTCTTAAAAGATTTTTCCGATGAAAAGCTAAACGCCTAAAGGAGATTGATAAGTAAGGAGTCAGTATTACAATTGATTCCTTCTAATTTTTTATTTTGCAACATTTTCCATTGTTAAAATAGCTTTATTTTTGTAAATCTTATCGTGTAAATAGATATTGCTAGATACCGTTGATCTTCTATGGGTTCTATAAACAAGCAAGAAATCTTAGGCAGTTCTTTGTACGATAATTACCTCAATCTTTGTAGCACATGATTTTTCTTTCTATTACTCTTAATTTCTCCAATTATCTCTTCTCCTGACCTATTCCTTTTTTCCCTATTGTTTATGTTAAAATAATTAATATTAAGTATCTTTTTGAAATGATTTTAATTGTATACATTGCTGATTTAATATTCTACTAATTTAATACAACGGCACATAAGTCAATATTACGGTGCTCCTATTACTAAGGAAGGTAAATTTTCTGGTTAATAAAAATTGATTTTCTATCTTTTCTATTTTTCTAACCTCAACCACTTCCCCCATCCATGCCTTCACCTGGCGAGTCTTCAATGAACATTCTCCTAATCGTAAGAATTTATAATATATGAGGGAAGACTATGAACAATTTGATAACTGTTCCTATACTGTTAATAAGGCATTTTAAACAGAACTAAAAGGGAGTTTGACACCTAGCAAGATTGTCATTTATGATGAGCAAAGCTTTTATTTGGGTATTTTGGAATGCTTGGATTATATTTTATTGGTAAATGTTTCCATTAAGGGAAATCAGCTATTGAGGTTGTACTTAGGACGGAATTTCGATAAATGTCCATCAATTGTACCTAGTAAAAGACGAAGCTGAGGCTCGTCCAAAATTATATATACATATATTTACTCTAGCGAGCGCAATTTTTTTCCTGTCGTTACCAAACTTGACACTTAAGCGTTTTATATAAAACTAAAGATCAAAGTCGTTAATGGCGACAATCGAACCGGTGTAGGGGGGGGAGGTTTGAAATTGGATTTTCAAAATTCAAAATATCTTCGTTATTATATGTATTTCCGATCTCATGAATATTAACTAAAATTTTTGAATATTTACTATTATATTTTTAATGCATTTGCGTTTTAATTGTTGTAAATTAGCAAATGCCTCATTTCTCTCTAAGGCTTTGATTAGTCTGTCTAGTTTAGAAATTCCATGTTTGGATTCTTCTCAGCACTCCACGTTCTAGACTTATTGAGTCATGCCCACTATTGATTATGTCAGTGAACCATGTCCTCTTTCTTGGGGAGACAAAATTTCACTCTGATAATGAAGTATACTTCTAATAGACTACAAATGGCAAAATTGTTTTAGCGTGCGTGATTATTTTAAGGCAGTGCTGTTTAAATATATATTTTTTTATTTTGGTTTGGGAGGTCTTTGAGCTATTAATTTTATTAAATTAGTATTCGGAAAAACTATAGAAAAAAATAAAGATAATAATATAGTCTTAAACTCATAGAACTCAAGAAATATTAATTTTATATATATATATATATATATATATATATATAAAACGCACATTTTTCATCATAGTTTTCTTATTGTTTGTTTTTAAATATGTGGATAGTTGTATTTATTCTCCCATTGGGTAGATCCTTTGCCTTCTAGATCTGGAGCGCTTATGTCATCAAATTATATTTTTCGTTAAACGTAAAAAAATCATCAGTCAAGGAGATTCTGTTTATAAACTTTCGACATTTTTAGCAGATTTCCCTTAAGGGAAATCAGCTATTGAGGTTGTACTCATGACGGAATTTTCGAAATTTTTCTTCAAATGTCCATCGACCCTACCTAGTAGATGACGAAAATGAGGTCCGTTCAAAACTGTATATATATATATATATATATATATATATATATATATATATATATATATATATATTTGTCTGTCTGCTAGGGAGACCAGAATCAATCTTATTACAAATTAAATTTACTATAAATATTGTTATATACATTTATTCTCTATCTTGAATATTAACCGAGATATGTGCATTTTTATTAAATCTGGGCGGCTAACGGACGAAGTGACGTTCCTGCCAAAAGCTAGTTCGGCCGTTTCATTAACTGCTCATTAGAATCTCGTGAAATTTCTCTATTGTAAAACTTCACGTGGGAAATCTGCTTAGTTTACGCAGCCCCTGCGTGACGGACTTTTATAATATTATTTTAATATTTCCCATAGGATTTGTAACCATTCTCTTGTATACAATTTACCTCAGGCCAAAGACGTTTTATAAACTCATTATTTCGCAACGTTGTTTATTCATTTTGTCTTTTATATGGTAAAAAGTCGTTCTTATGTAATTCACATTTGTTCAAGCTAAAGATCCCACTTTTTTTCGGATTTTCTTAATATGATTTGCTATTGTTGTCTTAATATGAATGTTTTATTCGAAAAGGATAACCTTCTTGGGACCTTCTGTTGGCTTGTCTGTTGTGGGTTTTATTCTGATCATCTCGTTTTTGCCATGAATGTCTGTTGATACATTTTCAGAAGTTCGCCAATTCATTATTTTCGGCTAAAATAATCTTTTATCTATAGCTCCGTTAGTTTTCTAGTTTTGAGCCTTGACATGGGATTATCAACTCAACAACCTCCATGCAACCAGTTTTCTAGTGTTTAAATGAGTCTAAACACTGGTTGTGGCATCTGGAGTAATTGTTGTTCCATTTTGTTGTTCTAGAAATTTTCATCGACTTCGGATCGTGTCGAATAAACATTTATAAATTGTGAAGAAGAACTGTCTCTGTACAAATAAAACTGATGGGTGTCAGAAATGTTTGAGGCGGACGAGGAGTGGGCACTCTTGCGAGTTGAAACACGTAAAAAAAAATAAATTGAAAAGTGCTGGAGTGAGTAATAATTTCTTGGAGATAGTGGCATCGTTGTATTCGGAACTTCTAATTTGGCGTAAAATGTGTAATATCAGCCGCCTATCAGGTTTGCTGACCTCACGACTTTGCTACGAAACTAAATTACTTAAACTACCCTCTATTAACCCCACTACTACCGAAGCTTTAGGCCTTGAGGCAAGCACGACTTACATTACGTCTTACTTAATTAAGCCCATCTCCATTTATGAGTCCCATGAGGAAACTTAATTTTTATTATACGTATATTTGTTTTCCTATATTCCTCAATTAGTAGTATCCACTTTCCTTTCCTTTGATAATTTAATTTTTATTTTTCTGCTCATTTTTTGGTAAGTTTTATTTTTAGTTATTTCAAATTAGAGTGGAGAAATGTTTGAATCAACTAGGTCTTGAGCACAGATTTCTCGTATTACAGGCGAGTGTGGGTCGTATTACATCCCACAATCTGTAGACGACATATTCTCATATTTTCTCCTTTAGCCACCTCACCAAACTCGGCCAAGTGTGTAGGTGATGTTATTCATCTTTACAAGAATTTAGTAATTATTCCTAATATTTGTGTTATAATATCTGTGTTTTATGTTATCATAAAAACGCTCTGAATATACTGCTGGTTAAATAGTTTACTTTTCATTTAAAACCGCTTCTTTTTCCGACCGCTGGAGAAAATAGATGACAAAATTTAAAATTCCTCCTTCCAAAAGTTGCGGCTTAAAAATGGGATATATAAAATTTATAAATAATCCTTTGTCGTCTTAATATTGATGACGTTCGGTGCGAGAACATTCTTGCCTATTACGAATGACCTATTTCCGTGTCAGGAAATAAAAAAATAATAGTTTTTACGTCAGAATACTCCTTATTTTTATTTCACACCAAAACTTAATACAGTGTTTTATTCAGATTTATCAACATTTGGATGATATTTTTTATATTTTTCACTATATTTTTTTTAAAAAATAATTTATACTAATTGAGTCTGAGTAGTCTCTGAATATTTTTTTTATACCGATGAGTTCCGAATCTGTTAAAGGGTACCAGTACCACCTTAGGGGCTCGACTGCCAGATACTTTCATTCATTTCAGAACAACTTTTGCCAGATATTTTCATCCGTATATAAAATGTGTCGCTAATAAAGACTCATACATATGAATTGTTAGGAATCTTGTGTCATAGAGATAAGTACCCGGGATGAAAGTGAAAACACTGCGATGTAACGACTTAATGCTATACAAAAATTAACTCAGTTAATGTAGAAGTTACATAAATACATATACACTTGTGCGTTCTAAGAAGGGACACCCTTTGTTGTGAGTGGGAAAGTGGGTCGGAGATGTTGGTTGCAATAAAAACCGCAGAAGTGTTGTAGTTGCACAATCCAGTCGGTCATGGTTCGGGCAATGTTTCGTTTCTTTCTCCGTATCGGAGGAGGTTGTCTGGTGAACGTCCGGCACCTTCTTATATTGGAGACACTTCTATTTCTTAGGCCTAATACACTTTCAATAGTCACCGTGGAATTATCTTTCAAAGATATTTGCTAAATAAAGTCTATCGAAATGTAATACGAGTATCCCCTTTTCATCGTTTGAATATCGGGTTGGCAATATATAAACCTCAGAATTTAAATTCATTTCTACTAACTACCAGAAAAAGTTTGAATGATATTGTTTGAAGTTGTAAACAATATTGTGCAGTCTTGCCAATGTAGTTAAAAGTACCCCCTAGTCAATATGGTAAAAATACTGTACTCAGTAAAATGAATTATACATAATTCAAATGGGCTGACAATTCGCGTCAACCAAGTACTCTATATGGGATATTATGGAAGGGCTTGGATTAGTAGGCATATAAAAAATAACAAAAATTGAATATCCAGAACATAACTTAGTTCAGTAAGAAAAATCACAAAGAGTATTGAATAATGCTGCGATGACTGATCTCTGAGTGTCCTTCTTTTAGTCTGCCTAGTGACATGGACAATATGCCTTTGGAGGGAAATTTGGAACCTTCTTTGAGTATAATTGAGAATGCTATTAATCGTATAGTTTATGAATTATTAACTTTCTTGTGATATGTATTTTATTACATGGACACCACGTTACACTAGTACAAATAAACAAAATATAATGATTTCATTTTCGAGGGGGTTTAGGTATTCAACTTGTTAGTCGTGGCTATGTTATTCATCGCATATTGTAAAGCACAAGGCTAGGATGGAATATTTGATTGGCGACATGGCTGCAATTCGGACTGTTTCAACCAATACGTCAGCACTCCACCCTTTTCTTCTCACGCTGTTTAAAAATTTTCAGATTCTGCTTTGAGGTATGCGCGCTATCCTAGTTCAAATAGTTGTAGAGTTAAGGTGTGAATTAAAGGAAGAACTGTAGTCTCATTAATCACAAGTATTATCGTAGCGGTTTATTCTCAAAATCTTGCTTTTCGTGTCTGCTTATAAGCACAGATTGGATGCCACTTACGTCCTGCCTGGAAATAAGGGAATCCGACCCACATTTATTCTTTACAATGGATATCGATTTATTATTATTTACCAGTTTGAAAACTGATTGAATATAAATACTCAAACTGAATTCTGATCTCACCTTTGTTTGCCGGTAATTAGAAATCTTTTGCATTAAATTAAATGCCCACAATTGGTTGAAAAGAAAACTTGTCACATTGTTGAAATAGTTGTCACAATCAGAATTCTCATTAGTCATAGTAGTATAAAGTGGACGATAATTAATTTAAACCATATATCTTTATAAATATGGTAACTATGACCACATTTTACATTAAGTAGTATGTTAGACTAAGCTATATGAAAACGGTTGTTCATTCATCTTCTCTCCTTACCTTATCACCTTGCATTTTAGTATTAACTGTTGATTCAATTTTACGAAGTTCGATTTAATGGGAGCTGATTATCATCCCAGTTATTCCCATTAATACAATCGTGACTTTCATACTTCATCTTAACCTTGGTTTGGTTCCATTTAAGTATCCACTTTATAGTGATTCTTCCCATCTCTCTTTGGATTTAAAGCTCAGCCAAACGTAGAATGAAACTAACTATACATTGCATAATTATATCGCTTTTAAATGAAAAGTCATCTCTTGTGAGAATTGCTTTTAATTAACACCGACATAAAATAAACGCCTCGATTACTCTCACATTAAAAATCTAATTAACGCAACTATTAAAAACACTCATACACAGAAGAAATAAGTCAGAAAAGGAAAATTCAAATCATGTACACTAATTATAAACTGACTGACTGTTCGTTCAGAATGCTTCATTATTTTTTAAATTCCCTTTTACCTTCAAAGATAATACTCCTTTCATATTTCAAATTTAATACTCCACAATGTATTCAAAACTTCTCCACATTTCCATTCGCCTTAGGGAATACGCGTTTAGAATAAATCGCGAGATGGCAACTAGTAAACTACGGCTAAAGATTCTCAATTTCGGATGAAAGATTCTCCATTGGATATTTTTTTTGTAGTAGTAACAAGTTTCATCAATGTATCTCTGATCAATGATATAATTATGTTAGTTATCTTCGTGTTGTGTTCGGGTAGTGTTGGGGTAAGGAATTCGTTCGAACTGGGTTTGTCTCTCTATATGTATTTAAAACGATTGCAGCAATAAATAATTATCTTCAAAGGTACACAAGGGTTAGGTAAACCACCAAATATTTTATTGATTATTATTATTTATTACCTTCGGCTAATTGGGACGGGTTATCTACATTTTTATCCAGGGTAGGACTAATGATTTTATTTAATGAGTTCGTGTTGCCCTAAATAAACTCCTATTACCCAGGCAGGAATCGAACTATTATAAAAAGTAAGTAAAAGTCGATGAAATTAAAAGTTTACTTATATAATCTCTGTTTTAACGTGGTTAATCACATACACAACAATGAGAAAGGGTAATGATAATATATATGTTATTCTTGCCTTACAGATACAAGGGTATGATGGACTCATTTAACAGTTTTCTTCAACTTTCTGTAGTGTTTGCAGTCATTGGGTGATCGATTAAAAACAAACTAGTCATTCTCCGTAAATTTAAAGGATAGTAGTTGTATAACAAATAATGAGCACATTTTATTGGTTGTTGCTCTGTAAGCTTCAGGGTAGATGAAACACTGTAAGTCTAATTGCGTATAATTTGCTGCTTTTGGCTGCCAGAGATAGATATATAGATAAATGTTTACAGTAATAGCTTTCCCTTGGGTGTGGCAATCTCGCTTTATGCCCCTTAAAATAGTTGGTCGTTAGATGTATAATCCTCTCTGTACGTCGATGAGTGTACCGTGATGAGAACATAGAAACGTTGCTTAATGCACATGTTCCAGTTAAGCTTGCACAAAAATATCCTCGTGTTCCAACACACACTTGTTTTAGTTCTGAGCTTTATTTCCTAGATCCATCTCCTCCTTCCAGAAAGCCTGGTGAGCACTTTAGAAAATTACCCTTAATGGGAATATGGCTGGGATTCGAATCCTTGCCTCTTTTCAACAACTGAGTCTATTTAAATATATTTCAAAATGTTTTAATTAATAAGGGTGTTGTATACTCTAGTGATGACAAAATCAATGATTGAACAATTTTTGAACTTTTTGTTCTTTTAGGTAATAATTTCTCACAATTATAGTATAAAATAAGTTTTAGAAAAGCTCATGCTATTTGAGGTACATACACATTTTTGAACAAATAGCTCTGACTTTGGCTATTCCTTTGGGGACGGCCCTGGACCCCTTCACTAGTAACTCTGCATTGCCTACAGGAGCTAAAATATAATAAGCTGAAAAGTAGAAATCACAGGAGGAAAACATAACAGATATTTTAAAATATCTTAGCACGTTTATAAAAGGGATAAAGTCAACTTTGTTCCCCGGTATAATTCATTGCTTCTAATATATGTACCTATACAGCAAATTAAGCAGTACAGATATAATGATGAAGTCAATACAGTTGAGCTGTGATTTAACCTTTCAATAAAGGGTGTATGTAACCGTTGTTATACGGGGAGACTATAAGAGGTTAAGGGCGAAAGTACGGAAATACCTTTATAGTCGAAGTAACAGAAGTAATAGCTATCCGTTAGCTCCTCACTACGGTAGCACTGTCTTTGGTTCCTATCATTGTACTCCCTTGTGGTTGCGTAAAACTTTCTTTTAATTGTTTTACTTAATCTTATCTAACGTCTGTAGCACGAGATGGGCTTCTCGCTGCCGCTAACACCACTCGATTGTATTTGAACAAATGCCACGAAAACTCCGGACAAGCATTAGTATTCAACTCGAAATGACAATATATATATAAATACTGTTACGATGCATATTTCTGACTTGAAATTTATCTGGGCATCTACCATAGATATACCATGGCGGGCTCGTCTGCCAAACAAATATAGTAAAACAAGCAAGGTGGAAAAAGTATGGTTTTTCAATTAGTCCAATCTTTTTTTTTTTTACAGGATCTCTCACAGTCACGGTGTATGTATGATATAATATCTTAAATCGTACGAACGTAAGGGAGGGTGTTAAATGTCCAGAGACTTAAATTGCTACTGGTCGTTAATATTTGACGTAGAGGTGTTTTAATGTTATTTGTTAAGTCCAGATTATGCTGCTGAGGCTCATTGAGACGGCTTATCTACAGGTTATCACCCTTTTCAAACGGAGAAGGTCTAAGGACTTCATTTAGTGAGTAAATAAATTCCTATTTCCCACACTAGAATCCCTCTAGGTTTACAACGAATATAAATTCAACAAAAGTATTCCAATTCCACAGAAAAAAATTGTAACATAATAATAATAATATATATATACATATATATATATACTAGCTCAGATACCCGGCTTCGCCCGGGAATTCATTTGAAGCTGAATGTTGATGGAATTGTTTTGGCATGGCTTTACTTTGCACAATATTTTGACATTTACCCGTTCCAGTGTTTAAAGTTAATACCCGTCGTTACCGTGGATTTGTTAATAATAAAATTATTTTTTTATGTAAGACTTCACTGTCCTCCAAATTGTCATATTTCCCATCTCCTGTGCATTATGAATAGATTTGAATTATTAAGAACAAAATATTAACATAGATTTGAATTAATTTTTCCAGGAGATGTAGCTGATAGTTCATATTGGAAAGAATTGTAGAGCATATCAATATTTCTACGAAAATTACTTGCTTCATACATTGTTCCGGAAAAAATGTATAAAACAAAAGATACTCTAATTACAAAGTAAACAACTTTTTTTATGTGCACGTTTGTCGAAAAACAAATAGACAATGAAATATCGTGAATTTTTATTTCAGGCCTCGCTTATAGCTAGCTTCTAAGCAAATTACTTCCTCCACACATTGTTCCTGGAGAAATGTATAAAACAAAAGTTTATCTAAATAACAAAGTAAGCAACTTTTTTTATGTGTATGTTTGTCGAAAAACAAATTGATATTGAAATATCCAGAAAATTTTATTTCAGGCACCCCTAATAACCCCCACTCCCGTTGGAACCTAAACATTTTAGTATAGCATATAATCATGAAAGAATTAATGCTAATTGACATACCGACCGAGTTTTTTTAAGTTCGGTTTAATCGTTAGCACCCAATGAAATAGTTGATTCCCGCTTTAGTTTATGGTGTATATCTCGTTTATACTTTGTTAAACGGCAAAAATGAATATGGCAAAAGTTACTCTAAATAACAAAATAAACAACTTTTGCTATATTCATATTTGCCGAAAAACGAATAGAAAAGGAAATACCGCTATTTTCAAATTCAGGCCTCCATTACAACCCCCACTCCTGCCCGTCCCTATAAATTTTAGTATGGCTTTTTATAATGAAAGCGTTAGTGCTAATACAGATACCGAGTTTTATTTATTTCGGTTGGGTCTTTTGTCCCAAATAAAATTGTTCACTTCCGCTATAGGTTTTAGCGTATATCTCGTTTATAATTCGGTATTCGAAAAAATTGTATATAACAAAAGTTACTCTAAATAACAAAGTGAACAACTTTTGTTATGTTCATATTTGCCGTAAAACCAATAGGAAACGAAATATCTCTATTTTTAATTTCTGGCTTCCCTTATAACCCCGCAGTTATGGTGTCTATGACATGTGAAACGAAAAGTTATCGTGAAATTTCGCGAAAAAATCAATGTACAGACAGAGGTTACAATTTTATATATATATACTAGCTCAGATACCCGGCTTCGCCGTGGAATGCATTTGAGGCTGGATGGTGATGGTATTTTTTTGGCAAGGCTTTACTGTGCACAATAATTTGACATTTACCCGTCCCTGTGTTTAGGGTTAATACCCGTCGTATCTGTGGATTTGTTAATAATAAAATTAATTTTTTATGTAAGACTTCACTGTCCTCCATATTGGTCATATTTCCCGTTTCCTGTGCATTATGCATAGATTTCAGTTATTATACAAAATATTAACGTAGATTTGAATTAATTTTTGCAAGTGAGGTACCTCATACTTCAAATTGGAATGAATTGTTGAGCATATCAATATTTCTAAGCAAATTACTTCCTCCACACATTGTTCCTGGAGAAATGTATAAAACAAAAGTTTATCTAAATAACAAAGTAAGCAACTTTTTTTATGTGTATGTTTGTCGAAAAACAAATTGATATTGAAATATCCAGAAAATTTTATTTCAGGCACCCCTAATAACCCCCACTCCCGTTTCTAACCTAAACATTTTAATATAGCTTATAATCATGGAAGAATTAATGCTAATTGACATACCGAGTTTTGTTAAGTTCGGTCCAATCGTTAGCGCCCAATAAATACTCCCACTTTAGTTTATAGTGTATATTTCGTTTATAGTTGGTTAAAAGATAAAAATGAATATGATAAAAGTTACTCTAAATAACAAAATAAACAACTTTTGTTATGTTCATATTTGCCAAAAAAACCAATAAGAAACGAAATATCGCTATTTTTGATTTCAGGCCTCTCTTATAACCCCTACTTCTGCCCGTCCCTAGAAATGTTGCTATGGCTTGTTATAATGGAAGCGTTAGCGCTAATACAATTTACCGAGTTTTATTTATTTCGGTTGGGTATTTTGTCAACAAATAAAATTGTTCACTTCCGCTATAGGTTTTGGGGTATATCTCGTTTATAATTCGGTATACGAAAAAAGTGTATATAACAAAAGTTACTCTAAACAAGAAAAAAAACAACTTTTGTTATGTAAATATTTGCCGAAAATGCATTAGGAAACAAAATATTGCTATTTTTAATTTCAGCCCTCCCTTATAAGCCCCACTCCTGTTCGTCTCAGAGAAAATTAATATAGCCTAAAGTCTAAGTAGGGTTAGTATTAATATACATACCAAGTTTCATAAAAATCGGTTCTGCCGTTTATGCGTGAAAACGTAACAAATAAACAAACAAACAAATAAACAAACAGACACCAAAGAAACAAAATGCAGTTATGGTGTCTTGATGAATTGTTATGGTATTTTTTAGCAGCTTTACATTGCACAATATTTTGACATTTACTCGTCCCAGTGTTTTAGGATTGATACCCCGTCGTTGCCGTGGATTTACTAATAATAGAATATTTGTTCGATAAGGCTTCACTGTCTTGGATATTTTTATATTTTCCGTCTCTTATACATGTAAATATGGTGAATTTTTTATTTCAGGCCTCCCTTATAACCACCCACCTGTTTGAACCTAAAAATTTTAATATAACTTCAAATCATGGAAGAATTAATGCTAATTGACATACCGAGTTTTGTTAAGTTCGGTTCAGCCGTTAGTGCCCAATAAAATTGTTGGCTCCCGCTAAAGTTTTAACGTATAACTCATTTTTACTTAGGTATACGACAAAAGTGTATATAACAAAAGTTACTCCAAATAACAAAATAAACAACTTTTGTTATGTTTAGATTTGAGGAAAACCCAAGAGGAAACGAAATATCGCTATTTTTAGTTTCAGGCCTCCTATATAACACCCAATCCTGCCCGTCCCTAGAAATGTTTGTATATCTTATTATAAGGAAGGCGTTAGTACTAATTCACATCCGAGTTTGGTGTAGTTCGGTTGAGTCTTTTTGTGCCTAATATATTGTTGACTCCCGCTATAGTTTTTAGCCGTATAACTCATTTATACTTCCGTATATACGGCAAAAGTGCATATGACAAAAGTTACTCTACATTACACAATGAACAACTTTTGTTATGGGCATATTTGCTGAAAAAGCAATAGGAAACGAAATATCGCTATTTTTAGTTTTCAGGCCCTCCCTTATAACCCCCACTCCTGTATGTCTTAGAGAATATTAATATAGCCTAAAGTCTAAGTTGGGCTAGTAGTAATATACATACCAAGTTTCATAAACTTCGGTTCAGCCGTTTATGCGTGAAAAGGTAACAAACAAACAAACAGACACGAAAGAAACAAAATGCAGTTATGGGGTCTATGACATGTGAAACGAAAAGTTATCGTGAAATTTCGCGAAAAAAATCAATGTACAGACAGAGGTTACAATTTTATATATATATATAATATATATATATATATATATATATATATACTAGCTCAGATACCCGGCTTCGCTCGGGAATTCATTTGAGGCTGAATGGTGATGGTATATTTTTGGCAAGGCTTTACTTTGCACAATATTTTGACATTTACCCGTTCCAGTGTTTAGGGTTAATACCCGTTGTTGGCACTTGTTAATAATAAAATTATTTTTTTATGTAAGACTTCACTGTCCTGCATATTGTCATATTTCCCGTCTCCTGTGCATTATGCATAGATTTGAATTATTATTTTGAGAAAATATTGACATACATTTGAATTAATTTTTTCAGGTGAGGTGCCTGGTAGTTCATATTGAAAAGAAGTTTTGAGCAAATTTCTCTAAATAACAAAATAAACAACTTTTACTATATTCATGTTTGCCGAAAAACCAATAAGAAACTAAGTATCGCTATTTTTAATTTCTGGCTTCCCTTATAACCCCCACTCCTGCCCGTCCCTAGAAATGTTGGTATGGCTTGTTATAATGAAAGCGTTAGTGCTAATACATATACCGAGTTTTATTTATTTCGGTAGGGTCTTTTGTCCCAAATAAAATTGTTCACTTCCGCTATAGGTTTTAGCGTATATCTCGTTTATAATTCGGTATACGAAAAAAGTGTATATAACAAAAGTTACTCTAAATAACAAAATAAACATCTTTTGTTATGTGCATATATGCTGAAAAAGCAATAGGAAACGAAATATCGCTATTTTTAATTTCAGGCCTCCCTTATAACCCCCACTCCTGCCCGTCCCTAGAAATATTAGTATGGCTTATAATAAGGAAACCGTTAGTATTAATTCATATAGCGAGTTTCGTTTAGTTCGGTTGAGTCTTTTGTGCCAAATAAAATTGTGGACTCCCACTATAGTTTTTAGCGTATAACTCATTTATACTTCCGTATACGGCAAAAGTGCATATAACAAACGTTACTCTAAATAACAAAACGAATAACTTTTGTTATGTGCATACTTGTTGAAAAAGCAATAGGAAACGAAATATCGCTATTTTTAATTTCAGGCCTCCTTTATAACCCCCACTCCTATTTGTCTTAGAGAATATTAATATAGCCTAAAGTCTAAGTTGGGCTAGTAGTAATATACATACAAAGTTTCATAAAATTCGGTTCAGCCGTTTATGCGTGAAAAGGTAACAAACAAAGAAACAAACAAACAAATAAACAAACAAACAAACACACACCAAAGAAACAAAATGCAGTTATGGTGTCTATGACACGTGAAATGAAAAGTTATCGTGAAATTTCGCGAAAAAAATCAATGTACAGACAGAGGTTACAATTTTATATATATATATATATATATATATATATATATATATATATATATATATATATATATATATATATATATATATACTAGCTCAGATACCCGGCTTCGCTCGGGAATTCATTTGAGGCTGAATGGTAATGGTATTTTTTTTGGCAAGGCTTTACTTTGCACAATATTTTCGACATTTACCCCGTCCCAGTGTTTAGTGTAAATACCCGTCGTTTCTGTGGATTTGTTAATATTAAAATTATTTTTTATGTAAGACTTCACTGTCCTCCATCTTGTCTGTCATATTTCCAGTTTTCTGTGCATTATGCTTAGATTTGAATTATTAATCACAAAATATTAACATACATTTGAATTAATTTTTTCCGGTGAAGTTCCTAGTAGTTCCAAAGAATTGATGCGCAAATTTCGCTAAATAACAAAATAAACAACTTCTGTTATGTGCATATTTGCCGAAAATGCAACAATAAACGGAATATCACTATTATTAATTTCAGGCCTTCCTTATAACCCCCACTCCTGCCCGTCCCTAGAAATGTTAGTATGGCTTATTATAAGGAAGGCGTTAGTGCTAATACGTTACACATACCGGGTGTTTTATTTAGTTCGGTTGAGTCTTTTGTGCCAAATAAAATTATTGACTTCCGCAGTAGATTTAGCGTATAACTCTTTTATACTTCCGTATACGGCAAGAGTGCATATAACAAAAGTTACTTCTAAATTACAAAATAAACGACTTTTGTTATGTGCATATTTGCCAAAAATGCAATAGGAAACGAAATATCACTATTATTAATTTTCAGGCCTTTCTTATAACCCCCACTCCTGCCCGTCCCTAGAAATGTTAGTATGGCTTATTATAAGGAAGGCGTTAGTGCTAATACACATACCGAGTTTGGGTTTTAGTTCGGTTGAGTCTTTTGTGCCAAATAAAATTGTGGACTCCCGCTTTAGTTTATAGCGTATAACTCATTTATACTTCCGTATACGGCAAAAGTGCATATAATAAAAGTTACTCTAAATTACAAAATAAACAAATTTTTGTTATGTGCATATTTGCTGAAAAAGCAATAGCAAACGAAATATCGCTATTTTTAATTTCAGGCCTCCCTTATAACCCCCCACTTTGTTTGTTTGTTTGTTACCTTTTCACGCATAAACGGCTGAAACCGAATTTTATGAAACTTGTATGTATAATTACTACTAACCCAACTTAGACTTTAGGCTATATTAATTTTCTCTGAGACGAACAGGAGTGGGGGTTATAAGGGAAGCCTGAAATTAAAAATATCGATATTTCGTTTTCTATTGGTTTTTTTTTCGGCAAATATGCACATACAACAAAAGTGGTTTATTTTGTTATTTAGAGTAACTTTTGTTATATACACTTTTGTCGTATACCGAAGTGGTTAATGCGTTATACGCTAATAATTATAGCGGGTCAACAATATTATTTGCCAAAAAAGACTCAACCGAACTAAATAAAACTCGGTATGTGTATTAGCAGTGAGGCCTTCATTATAATAAGCCATACCAATATTTCTATGTACGGCAGGAGTGGGGGTTATAAGGGAAGCGTGAAATTAAAAATAGCGATATTTCGTTTCCTATTGGTTTTTTTCCGCAAATAAAAAACCATAACAAAAGTTGTTTATTTTGTTATTTAGGGAAACTTTTTTTTATATACACTATCATTGTATACCGAAGTATAAAGGCGTTATACGCAAAAGATTATAGCGGGAGACAATTTTATTTGGCACACAAAGACTCAACCGAACTAAATAAAACACTCAGTATGTTTATTAGCACTAACGCCTTCCTTATAATAAGCCATACTAACATTTTCTAGGGACGGGCTGGAGTGGGGGTTATAAGGGAGGCCTGAAATTAATAATAATGATTTCCTATTGGGGTTTTGGCAAATATACAAGTAAAAAAAGTTGTTTATTTTATTATTTAGAGAAATTTGCACAACACTTCTTTTCAATATGAACTACCAGGTACCACACCTGAAAAAATTAATTCAAATGTATTGTCAATATTTTCTCCTTTAAATTTCAAATCTATGCATAATGCACAGGAGACGTGAAATATGACAATATGCAGGACAGTGAAGTCTTACATAAAAAAATAATTTTATTATTAACAATACCAACAACGGGTATTAACCCTAAACACTGGAACGGATAAATGTCAAAATATTGTGCAAAGTAAAGCCTTGCCATAAATATACCATCACCATCCAGCCTCAAATGAATTCCGGAGCGAAGCCGGGTATCTGAGCTAGTATATATATATATATATAGGCCTAGCAGTATATAGCCTATCATCTTTTGATTTGAAATTCCCTAAAAGTATAACGTAAAATAATGCGTAAACTAAGCAGATTTTTGACGAATTTGATCTCAACTCGTGTCCATTCCCTAGCTCAATAAGAAGCCTATGTAATAGGAATCGAAATAACTGCTGAATTTTAATACGTATATAACGTTTAGTGACTCAGTTGCTTAAAGTGGAAATCACATGTGTAGGAGTGGTGGTTTACCGTGGCAGATTACTGAAAAAGCCAAATATCTTAATTAAAGTCCGAGCTCCAGAACGAATGCACAGAATAGAATTAATAGGAAATTACATCTTATATAAGACTGGTTATGTACATATCCCCATCCCATTCATACAACATTGAGATATTACCGATCCCAATCATTCAACTTTAAGATATTACGAATTTTCTGCTTTTCTCTCCGCTAAAGTTAAACTCCCA
The DNA here is from genome assembly GCA_019009955.1 of Riptortus pedestris. Classification (NCBI taxonomy): domain Eukaryota; kingdom Metazoa; phylum Arthropoda; class Insecta; order Hemiptera; family Alydidae; genus Riptortus; species Riptortus pedestris. Next base: position 120,209,636 of record CM032228.1, read on the forward strand.
TTCCTCCCAATACAATTTTTACCATTAGCTATTTACCTCCAAACAGATCATGTCCTGCTTAAGATTCAGTCATGATTATATAGGGTACTTAGGAAGGAAGAAATAGAGATTGCAATGTGGTATGACGTCATCTTAGCTGGAATTATGCACCGGATGTCATTTCTTTACGTCGAAAATTAGAAAAATCCCAAACGTGACCTTTTGACTATTTTCCTTTGTTGTGATGACAGGGTCTGTTATTTTCCATTAACCTAATTGGTATGCTGCTCAAAATACCGATTATAAAATCACAGCAGAGATAATTTTAACATAATTGGCCACGTCAAGTTAGGCCTATTTTATTTATTAATGAGTACTTTATGAAACAGAGACTAATCAGGAGTGGTTATCTATACGTTTTGACCCTTCACGTGCCAGAATGAGAGACTGAGTATTTTATTCAACCATCACTTAATGAATTTCTACTGCCCACCCAGGAACCAACGTTGTGTAAATACCATATATCAACGTCTTAAAACACATGACTAATTTTAACTCCCCTAATTTTCGATTTTAAATTAATTTCCTTATAATATATAATTATTAACGAAAATAAATTAGACTAGGAGTGATGCCGAAATTTGCTTTAGGCTCTTCGGCAAGATAAGCCCAGGAAACGCGGTAGTTTATTCGAATCAGAACCCGAGTGGCTACTTGGAATAGATGGAGTAGCCCGGCAGAGAGTGCATTGCCCTTGATGCCTCGTTGCTTGAATAAGGAACATCTTCATTCCTTGGGCTTGATTTGAATATACACGACACAGGAGGCAGTGAGCCAACCCCGATATGGACGATGGGCCCCTTGCTTCTATCTCGTAATACCCACTGCATCCTGGTCGTTGCTTTATATCATATTTTCAAAGGAGATTTAAAACGTATTCAATAATATTCATTTTACTTTTTGGTAGTTGGGGATTTTCCAAAAAGTAATTCCTTGAAGTAATCAAGAGCTTTTAACAACCACCAGGGAGTGGAAATAACTATATTTTTTTTTATTATTTTAAAACAGTTTCAATTCAACTTTAATTTTTATTTTCGAGTCAAATAATAACAATTTCACCGAAATCGCTATGTTTCAGACTTTTTCAAAACAATGTTCTTATAATTTTTATCTTTTACATTTTACAATAAACATTTGATAATAATTGGTAAGTTCCTGCTTTTACCAAATTTCGCTTAGGGGACATCAACTATTAAGTAGTAGGTTGTACTCATGATGGGATTTTCGAAAAGTTTCTTCAAATGCCGATCTATCCTACCCAGATGAAGAAAATGAGGTCCATATATGTATATATCTATGTCTGTTAACGCTCTAGCGGCAGCGCAATTTTTCGCTGATCGCTACCAAACTCGATATTTAAACGTTTTATTAAAAATTGAAGATCAAGTTCGTTATCGGACCATTCGGGGTGGGGTAGAGGGTGAGAACTTCGAAATATCCCCGTTGTTATGCGTCGGTTGAAAGAGTTTATAGAATAAATCTTATTGTACATTAAATATTCTATAAATGTTGCTATATACGTTTTTTCACTATCTTGATTATTAACCGAGATATTTTCAGTTTTTAGTTTCTACCTTCAGGAAGCCCCCACTCCTATTCATGTCATTACCAATAAGCTTACATAGTGCTTTCAGGGCAGGACCCAATCTTCAGTGTTTCAAAAAATACATAACACACAATAAACTCAATAATACATTCTGAACAACATATTTAATAAATGATTCTCTAAAACAATATTTAAATATAAATTAAACCCTACTATATGCACATTCACCATAACTCTTCCTTTTATTTTTTTGTGTGTCTAATTTTTATTGTAGAACCTGCATACTGCTGCTAGCTCTGTTTGGCATCATAAATTGTTGTCTCCATCTATGGGTTTTGTTTATACTTTGTTTAGCCAAAGACGAATGACAACATTTATAGATCAAAACTTCCATTAAATAAAAAAATGAACAAATTATTTTAACGTACATGTTATAAAATAAGAAAAGGAAACTCAATTCTCTTTTCTTACCAAGTGTGAAGATGGACTCTATAGAGTCCATGATTGGGGGATTAGCGAGAATAAACTACAAATTCAAACAGGCCTCCATTATTAAGCTTCGGATAGAAAAATGTTATTTTGCGAAAATATTAACAAATGAATGTACTATTTTTTGTACACTGCATTAATAACGTTTAACAATATTAATCTAACACTTATATTTTTTTTGTTTTTGGCTTTCTCTTATCCCTCCCTCCTACTCATGAGATTATCAATTTAAAGCAACTCTAAGCATGCCGTGTAATTTAAATTGTAATTTCTACTTACGTAAGCCACCTATTACTCGAGAAACAGAAAATAGATTGTGATATGGTATCATCAGCAAATGGGAATTTCCTTTGTTTAGCAGCACCTGCTTGACGTAATTTTTATTACTTCATGTTTTTGATATTTTTTATATTTTACATAAAATAAAACCCTTAGTTCCACTCTGGCTATAAAAAATAAGTAACCTCATAGTAACATAGATTTGATCTAAGTAGCATAAAGTGAACATAAATAAATAACACATCTTTCAAATGACTAAGATAAAATTCATTTGAAAAAATACTAAATAATTTCCCAATATAATTTCTATTTCAATTTTAAACTGCCGTTCAAAAGCTTTCTCTCATTACACTCCGCCCATACATCAACCCACATTTGTCCGACTTAACATACTGGAACGGTATAAAATTAATCAATCACTCGTTTAACTTTGGTATACAGAAACGAGTTCAATTTCTACTTAGTCTAGAAATCGTCATCGATGAATCCTGGATACATATATATATATATATATATATATATATATATATATATATATTAGGGCATCTTTTTTATCATATACTAGCGTCTACTAGAGTCATCGGACGTGGCCTTCTATAAAAAATATGACCTCTAAATTTCTTAACCGATGGACAAAGAGAATATAAAAAAAATGTGCGTCGTGAAAAAAGAAAGCAAGTTTATCTACAATGACGTAATTATATTCTACCTTAAAGCCTACACTTTCTGGGTGGCTTAATATGAACAACCCATCCTCATTGCCCCATCGTATTGGTGGAAAACATTCTCAATATATTCTTCCTTATTGCTCTTGCCACAAGTAATTATGGCCTCCGAAATAAATATCTTAGGTTATACTAGCTAGAGTTGCCCTTCGAGATATCTTTAAGGTCGATAATGAGTGTAACACGTTGTTCTTCGTCTGAGATCATTATACACAATATATTTGCAATTCTAGGTCCTTAATGGTTGTCTTTTAGCTCTTTGTATTTTTGCAGAAGAATGAAATAAGTGATTCTGAATAAACCTCTTTTAACTTCTCAATGTATTCTATAAACGAAATTATATAAAGAATCAATCATTATTTATATTATGCATTAGTTAAGGTTTTAAACGATATCTTTTCTTCACTTCAAATCGAATATTTAGGAACCCCATTTACAAAGTACTTAAATATTCACTCAATGTCTCACGCATAATCAATGGATTGCATCAGTATATCTCTCCTTGGAACTTGATTCTACATTTTACCCCTTAACGTACACCTTCAAGTTAACGTCCATCCTCTAATTCTGTCCATTCTTAGTGATGCTACTAAACCCTGTAATGTAGTTCGAGTTACTACTGGTAGTATACAATCCAAGTTTCATTTACTACATTTCAGTGTTTTGAACACCATTCAATTTTTTAATTAAGTATTTGAGAATATTTGTATTATATATTAGTATACGACTAATTTTTCAATGGGAAATAAATGTCAAGTCTAACTATTTCTAATAGTACGGTGCATTTATTTTTATTTATTATATCCAGAAAGTCATTAGTAGAGAATTGTTTATTACATCTTTCATCAAACGGGTAAACTTGAAGTCTGATTTTAAAAGAATTTTAATATTTTGATAAACTATATAGATAAAGTAGGGTGAAGACAATGAGGAACCAGGAAGGAGAGGTGAATGACACTGGTATAGCCGTCTCACGAAGCCGATGACGTATCGAGACCCACATATATTCCCATCATTATTCTATTATACATATTGCCCACACATATTGCTATCAATTATCCTATTTTACAAACATATAAACCAGTGGCATTTATGTATTTATTTTCATTCGTTATGTTAATTTATTATTAAGAAATTTGCCATTGTAATTATAGTCGTAGACTTCGTGAGTTTTTATGATTATTCCTATTCAAGTATTGAACTGACTATATCGTTCTAAGAATCCTATAAATTGCATGAAATGAACAAACCCAAAACAAAAAATATTATTTATGTCTTCTATGCGAATAAGTTCATCACACAGGGCCTGCATAAACTAAGCAGATTTCCCACATGATGGTATAACATACAGGTGATCCCATCTCGTCTCATATTCTCTATTTTTATGTAAAACCCCAGTATAGAGGGGTTGTGTGTGGGAGGGGAAGAATTATTGAAGGCTGAAAACAAGAAAGTACAAATACTTAATACTTGAGTTACGAAAACAATTGTAGAGCAATAGTTTAATAAGATTAGTGCTTTAACATTTACATACGACTCATATTAAGGGAGATATTTTGAATTTTCAAAATTCTGCCCCACAAAACCTCCTCTACACCCCCCCCCTCCCCGATTTCAGCCATTAACTAACATGATCATTAGTGTGTAATGATATAGTTAAATGAATGGCTGAGTATGGTATAGAAGAAATAAATATTTTCGATTCATGTCCGGAAAATCTTAATTGATGATGTTAGAATTTGGAATTTAATATTGCAATGAAGTGGTTAATGAAATAACAGCTTTTCGCTAATATGACATGAGTATGAGTGGGGGTTTATTGAAGGCTGAAAACTAAAAAGGTCCTGCATGCTAAAAGACCTCCATTTATTCAAATCTTATGCGTTTAGAGGGCGTGTGTGATTGTGACTTAATAGGGCTGTCAAAAATCGTATCTGGTTCCATATTTCTTCCTCATTATACGCCCAAGCAAGAAATATGAATCTGGTCGTGTCATATATCAATATATTTTATATCATGCAGTCTTCTAGTATTTACAGTGTAATAGGTTATTCTACACACATTTCGCTTGTCGTGCTGCTACAATATACAAGGTACATATGTCAACACTGAATGAGGGTCAGCAGTGTCGCCGGAACCAAACTGAGATGAAAAAACTCTTGTCTAACTGTGATGGTGATGAAAAATCAACCTGTCTCCTTTGAATTAATATTGAATAAAAACCTATTTTTCCTCTAGATTCCAACTGCATAAGATTAGAAATAGATAGCTGATACGATAATACTAAGGTATCGTTTTTGTCCCACGGGATGAGTTTTGCACTTATTACGTATTTCCACGTCAAAGTTAAACTGACTAAAAAATGAGTTAGTTTCTATCCTTATATGACAAAATTTAAATCGTTCAAATTGTTTGTGAGTATACGTGTGTGTGTGTGTGTGTGTGTGTTTGTGTGTGCGTGTCTGTGACACTACAGCCGCGAAAGCGAATTCCATTTATGGATATATCCTCATAATTAGGTCTGAATACTTCTCAAATATACTGGTTTAATACAAGTTGTCGAGTTATTTAGTTCCACTGCGTCCACATATGCCATTAGTAAGTTTCTCTAAACCACTTGCAACTAATAGGAAATTAATAAATGTAGAGAAAGGAGTTTGTATATTAGAAATTTGGATAAAGTCTAGCAAAGCCAGCAACAAACATTAAAAGTACGCCGCGAGCTCCATAAACTTAGAATATTTCCCAACAAGTACAAATGGCATCTCAGACATGAGTCCATTTCTTCAATGGTTAGAATACTATACAAAAAAAAAAATGAAAAGAAAAAAACACTTAAAATTTAATCAGTGTAATAGTGATATCTCTGGAATATGCTGGATGGTAGAGGAACCAATTGATAAGGATCAATAAAAAGGCCTTGTCTTCTACTGTTTTTTAATATTATGCAGAGTGCACTTTCGGAGTCAGCGCTCCATCGCAGTGCCTACTGATTATAGCTGTGTAGCCTGGACCAAAACCGCCGGGCGACCGCGGGAGGGGGGGGGGGAGGAGCGGTAGTTTACTACAGGAAAGAAATGAAAAACTATAAATATATATATAAATATAAATAACCACACATTTCCGAGTTGCTCAAAAACGTAATATATGCTGCAATATATAAAATTGTAATTATTTAGAGTAACTTTTGTTATATACACTTTTTTCGTATACCGAATTGTGTTATTTTATTATTTAGAGTAACTTTTGTTATATACACCAAATTCGTATACCTTATAACGAATACGTTTCTTTAAAGTAACTTAAATTCACTTTTGTCGTATAATAAAGTATAAAAGAGATATACGTTAAAAACCAAAGCGGAGGTCTACAATTTCATTGGGCACTAACGATTTAACAGAAATTAACAAAACTCGGTATGTGAATTAGCATTAATACTTCCATGATCATAAGGTATATTACAATTTTTAGGTTCGAACGGGAGTGGGGGTTATAAGGGAGGCCTGAAATAAAAATTCGCGATATTTCATTTTCTATTTGTTTTTCGTCAAACGTGCACATAACAATAGCTGTTTACTTTGGTATTTAGAGTAACTTTTGTTTTATACAATTTTTTGTATAACAGTGTAAAACAAAGTAATTTGCGTAGAAATATTGATATGCTCAACAATTTTTTCCAATTCGAACAACCAGGTAGGTACCTCACCTGTACGGGTATAAATGATTTCAAATCTATGTTAATATTTTATCCTTAATAATTCAAATCTATGTTATTTTTTATCGTCAGTAACAGATTGCACCAAGTAAAGTATACTGCCCCCCCCCCTTCTCTTCACCCAAACATTAATTCATGAGAAATGCCGGTTTTCCCTATGTGTATTTAATACTTTATTTAATTAGAACCTGAAAAATATTTGAACAAACAGTTTTAGTATAGTGAAGAAAATGTAATCTGATTTGTTCATATAATTTAAGGTATTACATGATTCGTATCCTAAATGTGTTGGCAGCACTGAGCATAGGTAGGTGTCAAGCTACTTCCTTTGTACTATCAGTTCTGCCGCTTCCCCGCCGACCTCATATTGGTTTATGTTTACATGTTAATTGATGCTTATATATATATATATATATATATATATATATATATATATATATATATATATATATATATATATGTCTCCTGGGTAGGATCGATGGACATTTGAATACATTTTTCGAAAGTCGCATCATGAGTACGACCTCAATAGCAGATTTCCCTTAAGGGAAATCTGCTAAAATGCTTCACAGAATCATGTATATTGTATATGTATCTGAGGAATAAACAATTGGTAAAATGTGAATAGATATCATTTTCCTCATCGGCTGAATTAGAGGACTGTAGAAGAGTTTAGAAAAATCGCAAAAAGCATGTAATCTGAAAATGTGAATCGCAACATGGGGATAATCAAGAGATAAACAATCAAAATAAGAAATGGATAAATGTTTATTTCTGAGAAGGATAAATCAAGTTTTCTTGTCTAATGTCTTATTGAAGTTGAGTACGAGGAAAATGGTGCTGCATGCCTGGAATCTTAGATCATCCAGGAAATTGGAATTAACTGAGTAAAACGATTACATTTAACCTTCATTTTTTGTGTCAACTATAGGATTATTTATCAGCCTGCAAATTATATCTATTGAACTCAACCATTGTATATCTAGCATTAGTTCAGAGTGTACCATTTTTCCATAGACGTTTGCCACCTCCTATTCGAATCACTCTCGTACATAGTAATCGATACGTCAAGAATGTGTTTGAAAACAATCTGAAGATGACATTCGAGCCATAAGCAGCTTATGCTGAGTTACATAACGAACACTGACTGCGAAATATCTACTAAGGAAGTCTTTATTCAAATAGCATGATGAATTCTTGGGATGAGAATCACGCGTCACGCTAGTTATGACCTACTTCTTGTTATGTTATCCTTTTGGACTTCATAGATGTGCGTTGTAGCGGGATAGTAGTTGTAATCGCACAACTGGTTAAGTGTCTCATTGTGTACAGAATTCCTGGCTCTCAATAAAATAATTTAATTTTTGTTGAAAATGGTTCTTTTTTTAAATAGTTTATGTAAAAGTGTTGAAAGAACTCCAGAATTGTATTGGCATTAGTATAAAAGGTTCTAATTGTCTAGTGAATAAGCACGTCCGAAATATTTTGCCAAAATGGATACGATTCTATATCACACTTATTTTGTTTCATGACAGTTGCTATAAATATCTTACACATTGCTGAGGACTACTGTATATTGCTCATAACAATGAGAAAGGCCCAGGCCTTGCTTGGGTTGTAGTGCCACTTATGTATTAGTATTATAAGAAAGGGCTTATGAAATGTTCCCGATTTAACTCTCGGGAGGTGGATTAATGTTTATTCAACCTAACGTCATATATAAGTACAAAAGTAAAGCTTCGGTAGACGAGCTATAATTGGACCAGTGTTAGTATGTTATATCTACAGGCTCCACCTGATAATTGTTCTCCTGAACAGACAAAACTGATTTTCACAAGAACAAACACGGGAATAAGAATGTCACAAGAACACGTGTGGTTTCCAGTTTCCTTCTGTATCGGACCATTCAGCAATAATGACAGCATTAGAAAAATTCCATTCATACCAGTAAAGACATGAGTGGTGAAAATTGTACTCAATGCTAGAGTTATAAGATAGCCATTCCTCCGTAGCCTGCTGCCTGCATAAGCTGCCTAATGATAGGCATTACCCAATATGAGTATCCCGACAACTTTAATCCACCCTCCAGTGGTCCTACTGCCTACTGGTTCTTACCCCATTGCCAAGTTGTAAGTGAGAATTTTGTCAAAAGTGGGAATTGGACCAGTAAGAGTGGGAAAATAAAATCGTAAATGTCTTTGTTATTAAACATCGTATGAGAAATATTCTTCTTCTCCAAACCGATTTTCTGCTCCAGCAGTCTTCTCGTCGAATTTCACTATGCTAATTTTCGGTAGCTCTACGGCTACCTCCTTCATGCTGTTCTTTGCCACTTTTTTTTTTGAGACCCCGGATTGCGGCCCGCATTTGCTAAACGAAAATTAGTACAATGAAGCGTGACGAGAAGATCGCTGAACCAGATAGCCGGTTTGCAAATGAATAGCATACAGCCAAGCGAAGAAGTCTACGAAATAACATGAGAAATATTATATAACGTCTCTTGTTAATAACTTTATATTTCTTAGGTTTTTTTTTTTAATTTTTGAATGTAAATGTATTTGTCAGTTTTCAGTATTAACTGAACACTGATCGTAGTGTAGTAATTTTCTCAATAATCGATTACAATACATTATAATATGTCATATGCACAGCTTAAATACACCACATTGTTTACAATGACCGTTTCTAGAGAGAAACGCGGAATTGAATTTTTGAAGGCTGGTGCCATCTATTATACCTGTGTACCCCTTCACACTTCAGCAGGCTCAGAAATTAAACTTAAGAAATAGACTACAAAAAAACATTTTAATAATGCCTACTGTAAATTCGAAAGTTGTTTCAATTGGCTTTCGTATCCCCAGTGTGGCGGATTCACATTGATCATAGCAATTCACTCCAGAGCTTTTACTTACCAGAAACATTCAGTTGACCTTCTGACCCTGATCTCTCTACTGGACAGTTATAGAAGGATAAATCCAATCTGCTTTATTTAGAAGTTAGATTAGATTGATTATAGTGCAACTTTCCTTGACCGCATGATTGCTGCAGTCATCTGGCTTAAATCAGTGGAGTATTTCCTGTTCGTATCATAGGTTCAGAGAAAGTAAGATGCTTCCTAGTAATATTTTTTTCTTTGTTTTGCAACACCTCCTTTAATATACATGTTGAGGAATATATTTCACAGCTGACGCTGATGTGACAGCATTCCTCTTGAATGGCGATTTAGCTTCATTCTGAATTATGTAAGGTCGGACAAAGTATCTTGGAATTTCAAGAACATTTAAAATATATGGTCGTTAAATGTTAATAAGTTTAGAAGTAGCCAGAGAATATAGGAAACATTAATTGTGACATAACTCAGTCATAGCGTAAGGGGTAACGAAGAGTACGCCCAAATTAAAACATCTGTCTTACTCATACATTTATAGCACAAAATATCAAGTATTTTCGAAAATAGTAATGATTAACGGCCTTCTTTCCAAGGAGTATTTTCTAAATGAAGATACATTCAAATACTTATAACATTTTTGCAAAGTTCGGTTTCATATAGGTCATCAATACAGGACTTCTGAAGCTTCACAAATAATCCGCAATATAATTAAATAATTAGAGCCATTATTTTATAACAAGCACCATAATGCTAAAAAAATAAAGAAAACAAAATCCTTAAATTTACCAACAAGTAGAAGAAGATTGGTAAATGGACTTATGTTTTACCAACTCTCTAATAGTTTTATTTGTAAGTGAACTTGCTTTATTTTTTTCAAGTAGTACAACTTATGTGTAAAAATTACGAAATCACTGATGACGAAGTTTCAACGGAACTTGCAAAGTATGCATAGTTTAACTTCTTGATGCAATGTCATTGTTTGCATTATTTGACTTTGACATTTACAGGTCCCTTACTCAAACAGGTATTTTAGGCGGTTTCAAAAACATTGGAGGGTGGTATGAGGAAGCACTATAGCAAGTGGGTGTTGCCCGATGCATTGGGGTGTGCCCCAGGTGCTCCAGCAAATCCGGGTTGCTTCTGAGTGTTTTCTTTTTTATTTAATTTTTTTTTTAAGATACAGGGAGACAGTTAGCAACAGCCGCTTTTAAAGTTTAAGAAGTGGGAAGCGTGAGGTGTTTATTGTGAGAAGAACCTTCTCCACAAAAGTGCTGCCTTCACAAGGCAAGGTCAGTCCAAAATGTCGTGCATCCCATGAGAAAGGAGACCGATTTCTAAAGATCGCTTCTTTTTTTCTAGCCAGGATTATGGAAGCCAATCTTCTCTGTTGCAATAGATGGGAAGAGTTACCTCTCTCTGCTCTCTGAATCCGAACCAAGGACAAGCAGCTAAACTATAAATAGACCAAAATCAAATGGAAATGACTTCAAATGCCTTTTAATCGTTTACCACTGCAAATTACATATAATCAATGTAACATAAAAAATGTTAAACACCTATTTCCCCACGCAACGTTATTATTAAACATACATCGATGGTAGTGCCTCAATGTTAATTATAATTGTCTAAAGCCCGAGTTCTAACCTCTCGAGGTACATTACTTACTAAATTTACTACAGGTAATGGATAAGTAATCCATAGAATTGTTCGCTAATGTCACCGAATGCATGGGCCTTTAGAATATATTGTATTTCAGTTTTAGCAAAAGACAACTGCAAAATACTCATTTAACTATTTTGAAATTGTCTTTTGATGGCTCAAAAAATCTCTGTTTAGCGTTGGAAAAGCACCAATAGCACTTACTTCTGAACATTTATGTGTAAGATAAAAATAAAGAAGGTGGACACACACACACATATTCTAATTTCATTCCACCGATATTATATATGATATAACTAACTTTTATTTGTTTTTGCTTTGGTATACCTTATCTCATACAACGGCAACTTTTATCATTTCTCCCTTCTCAATAGCCCACTACAGAAAGGGCATTTATTAATTTCAAAATGGCTTAAGACTATTATAAATGGCGTTTTTTTTTATTTAATTAATTAATACAACATACTCAAGATATATAAAATTGGCAGTAAAGAAAAAATTATCATTGCTGTTAACTATATATTGAAGAAAGTCTGCTTGTTTTAAGGTGACCTGTTGCACAAAACGTTTTGAATTTTTCGAACCTCAAATACCTGCGACAAACCCGTGAATAAACATTGGGAAGGACTAGAGTTTGTTCATTCTTGCCTAAGAAAATAGCTATGAAGTCTGTCACGCAGGGGCTGTGTTAAATAAGCAGATTTCCTACGTGCGTTACATATTTTCATTTATCTCAAAACGTAAAAGTCCAATGAGAGCAATATGTGGTATTTAGACTTCAAATAAAGTGCGTTACAACACATTAGAATATTGTTAATATGAGATGAGTAGGAGAGGGGGTTTACAAAAGTCTAAAAACTAAAAAATGCAAATATCCCGGTTAGTAATCAAGATAGCGAAAATATGTACATAAAAACGATTAAAGGACATTACATTTACAATAATATTGGTTCTATACCATTTTTCGATCCAACGCGTAATAACGGAGATATTAAGAATTAGCGAAATTCTTCCACTCTAACCCCACCCCTACCACGTGTCCGATTTCAACCGTTAAAGAACTTGATCTTTCTTTTTACATGAAACGACTAAATATCGAGTTTGGAACCGATCAAACAAAAATTGCGACCGCTAGAGCGGTAACAGACAAATATATATATATATATATATATATATATATATATATATATATATATATATATATATATATATACAGTTTTGAACGGACCTCATTTTCGTCATCTCCTAGGTAGGATCGATGGACATTTGAAGAAAAATTTCAAAAATCGCTTCATGAGTACGACCTCAATAGCTGATTTCCCTTAAGGGAAATCTGCTAATAGAATTCATTTAATAATGTGTGATCTATAGATGTTCATTACTTATTGCGGATTGGAGAAATTATGGTTGAGGAGATAGATGTGATGTAACGCAGTGTTTTCTTTCATCAATCAATATGCAGTGTGACACGACCACATTGAGTCTATTATTTTTCTCTATCAGTTAGGAATTACATGCTTTGTCCATCGCAATTATTAATAAAATTAGCAAAGATAGAGCAGTTGCAGTATTTATTTTTTTACCCCATAATACCGGGGTTCGGAACAGTAAGCCTTAAACCAGTGAAAATTATTATGAACTATGAAGCAACAACAGTTTCATACTATTGCCACCATTTAGAATATTAAAATTAAATTTTCCACTATTGGATTAAAAAGACTTCATCCTTGTCTATGGTATTTTCTAAAGGCCAAGGTCTTATCCAAGTGCCTGTCATTACATTCCGTTCGTATTATAGATACGATATACTTTATTTAATAATAAGTGTCAACTATTATAAAGTATTTACTGTCCGTGAAATGTCACGGTTCTGCCCAAGGCAAATTTAATTTCTCTACAAATAATTCTATAATTGCTGTTGTGTTAATTACAACTGTTACAACAGTTTCACAACCAATAATTATACATAGTTGAAAATTTTATTTTTATTAAAGGACCATGTTATTTAAATTAAACAATGGAAACAGTATATTCCATTTCCGATCCTTTAAATACAGATTTACAGGATTGGAGGTTCTTAGTTTAGCCAGAACGGTGTTCTACTCGTATATTTATGATTACAAATACATTTTATTTCAACAAATTAAAAAATTTACTTATTTTCCTTTTCACGTCGAGAAAATTTTGTAATTATCTCGTGGCATTTATTCCTAGGTGTTTCCGGGGAATAGGTTATTATACGTTGCTACGTCTGGAAAATGGAAGAACTACTATTGTTCATTAGTTAAGGCTGTAAACAATTTCCTATCATTAAAAAATCTGGCGAGATCGATTACTGCCTGGGCAATAGAAATTTATTTAGTGATGAACTCATTAAACAAAATCCTTTGTCCCACCCTGGCAATAAAAGGGTGGTAGCCTGTCCCATTTAGACGTGGTAGCACTTAGGCGGACTTAGAAAAATATTGAATATAAAGCGCGACCACGAGAAAGATATATTGGATCACGACCAAATTAATGCCAGAAAACAAAATACCTATAACTAACATTCGCAAATCAATAGAACAACTAGATAATAGAAGAAGTGACAGTTACAAAATAATGGACAGTAATATTATGTTTAATTCATTCATTTCGTAAATTAGATTCATTAGCCTAAAATTAAAAAGTCGTGTAGCCCAGCAGTTGGGGTGAGTAACTAATATCTTTATGGGATAGTATTACTAATCATAACTCTCCGAGAGGTTTTTAAGCGAATTTTATTTTAGGCTGATGAAAACTATCAAAATTACAGTCGAGACACTACATAGGCATAAATACACTTCCAATTATATGTAGTATATATTTATATGTTTCCGAAGTAGTCAATTATGCACTATCTTCAATTGCAGGATCCCGGCAAACTACCCTTCCAGAGTAAATTAGCATAGTTTGAACCGTAAAATCACTGTTGAAACACAGTGGAAAATATATTTACTGCGGCTCTAATCATAGCTCGTATAACAATGTTTTCACTGCGATTTGCAGAATAAATGCATTTTATTGAAGGAACTATGCACAAACCCCTAAATTAGCGAGGAATTGATGCAATTATTTATTTTACACATACGATCAAACAATGCATTTTATGGTAGTGTAGTAAAGAGCAGTACGGTCCTCTGAGAATGAATTGGGACGAATCCTTTGTGAAGAGAAAACATTCTAAACCTCGAACGAAACGAAGAAAAGAGAAATATGATTTCTAATTCTACTACAAGTGCCAACAACCTGTAGCAGTAATATGCAAAACTGTATTAAACGCGCAACGAGGAAGTCGCAGCGGTGCCTACTCGTCTGCTTCTCAAACTGGATGTGTGTAGAAAAACTCGTTTAGGGCGAGACATTTACTGGTACAACAAGTCTCAGCATTCAACTTGACATTTTGGTTTACAGCTATAGTACGTTATTTACACGTTCAATCTGAATGCTTTCGAGCCTTTTATTTGGAGAGTGGTAGTCACCTTAACGATATTTTTTAAGGCGTTGGCCATAACACCCATGGAATATAATTTTTCCTTATAGAATGAAACAAAGGAAGTATTGTCATCGAGAAAAATGACCGTTTTTTAGATTTCAACTGAATTTTAAGTTTTTAACCCTCTCAGAATTCATATTGACTCGTTTCGGGGTGATTTGTATACTAAGTACGTATGCCATAACTTAAAAATGGGTAGCCTTAGGAAATTTCGTATTTAGAATTACTTATTAAACTTTTAATTGTGAATTTTGATTAAGGGGAAAAAACATTTGCAAAATTCTCTATTCCTATTAAAGAGAGAAATGATAGTACAGTATCACCTATGTTTATAATTGAAAGGTCTATAAATTTTGCGTTATAACATCATTCGATCCAATACATTGGTTCGGATATATCGTACACGGCTTTCAAATGAAATATGTTTGAATGAAGTGCAGTAAAACATATTGTTTATTTAGTTTACTACAATTAAAGAGAAGTCTGTTGGTGCCAACATCAGATTTTTATTTTTAAATGTTGTCTTACATCGTAATAGAAAAACAATTTTTCCCATTGATGTTATGTACAAAAACTCTTACTTTCCTTTCGTAGTCTCAATACTTCATTTCCAATAGTAAATAAGAGGTTGATGGCCGTTTCTGTTTGTTTTCTTACGAGTACGGAATTCTACCGAAAACGTAAAATGTGACTGCCCTTCGAATGAGAAAACACAATGTGGTTTCGCAAACAAAGAATAGATTTGTGAAAGAGGAGGACACGAAGGACGGAACTCTTTTGAAATACAATCCATCACCACCGGGTCCATTAATACTGGCTTATGTCAAAGAATTGGGAAACAAACCTGATCCCTCACGATTCTTTCGGTCTTCACAACTGAAGGTCTTTGTCTCAAAATGTGAAATGTTTGGGTGGTTACTCGATCGAACCTCCCTATTATACATATGACTTAAAATTACTTGAACCTAATCGATTATTTCCATGAATAAAAAATGATTCACCAGCCAAATCTTAACCCAGCTTTCAAAAATTCGAATTATAAGATTAGGGAAATTTGCTAAAATGCAGCGAGTAGTACAGTTCTTTAAAAAAAAAAAAAAACAAAAAAAAAAAACACTTGTTTTAAGTGGCCACTATTAAAGAAAAAGATATATATAAAACATAGTTGTAATTTAAAATACTAACCTAGAAGCACACCTGTTAAAACATTTAACAAACAAACAAACACAAATCGAGTTTTGTCACAGGATCGGGGATAGAGAAAAATAGGAGATGCAACATAAGCGTGGATGACGAGTGGCTAAGAGGAGGGATCTCTGAAGAGAGGGACTGCCAAACAAAAGGAAAGAAAACGAAAATGGAATCTTGACCGCCTAGGCACAAATAACTCTCGCGAGTTCGGTGCCTATTTACAATAAAATAAATAAACCGCGTTAAATTCCTTTATATCCTAAAATCGCCAATTTAATTTTTTTATTTATAAACGTCCACATTTTCTTACTATGATTAGCCAATTTAAAATGATCGCCCACAACAATGACAAACTTAAGCCCTGTACCTCAAAATAACACATATATATATATATATATATATATATATATATATATATATATATGAATAAATAGCTACCAGATTTATTCCTACCCAGACTATACATTTTACAATGTTAAAATATATATATATATATATATATATATATATATATATATATATATATATAATTAAGTATATATGTAAAACTTCGCTGATATTAATCTAGTTTATATAATCTCTTCTGAAGAATAACATAGTGTCTCACTTGTAAATTAAAATAAAAATAATTCATTTAGGATAGTAGAAACTTGATAAATGCTCGATGAGCTTATGTTCTAAAAAGTCCGTCACGCAGGGGCTGCGTAAACTAAGCAGATTTCCCACGTGAAGTTTTACAATAGAGAAATCTGCCTAATAACAACTGTAGTAGTAAGAAACCTCTAAACCTAAAACATTATTTAGGGCGTAATAACCCAGTAGTTTCTAGCCCCAAAAAACAGTTAACCTAACCTCTAAACCTATTCACGAGGGACGAATAGTTATAGAAACGGCCGCCAGAGCTCTTGGCGGAAAGTCCGAACATAGCCTACTGGCGACCACACGCAGAATACAAATGCAAATATCTCGGTTAATATTCAAGATACAGAATAAATGTATAGAACAATATTTATAGTACATTAAATTTGCAATAAGATTTATTCTATACAATTTTTCGATCCGACGCATAATAACGGAGATATTTTGAATTTTCAAAAATCCTCCCCTCTAAACCCCCCCTCCCACTGGTCCGATTTCAGCCATTAACGAACTTCATCTTCCTTTTTACATAAAACGATTAAATTCCGAGTTTGGTAACGATCAAACAAACATTTTGCCCGCTAGAGCGTTAACAGATAAATATATATATATATATATATATATATATATATATATATATATATATATATATATATATATATATATATACTAGCTCAGATACCCGGCTTCGCCTGGGAATTCATTTGAGTCTGAATGGTGATGGTATTTTTTAGCAGGCTTTACATTGCACAATATTTTGACATTTACCCGTCCCAGTGTTTAGGATTGATACCCGTCGTTGCCGGTGATTTGCTAATAATAGAATTATTTGTTCGATAATTCTTCACAGTCTTCGATATTTTTATATTTCCCGTTTCTTATACATGTAAATATGGTGAATTTTTATTTCAGGCCTCCCTTATAACTCCCCTCCCGTTCGAACCTAAATATTTTAATATAACTTATAATCATGGAAGAATTAATGCTAATTGGCATACCGAGTTTTGTTAAGTTCGGTTCAGCCGTTAGTGCCCGCTAAAGTTTTAACGTATAACTCATTTATACTTCGGTATACGACAAAAGTGTATATAACAAAGGTTACTCCAAATAACAAAATAAACAACTTTTGTTATGTTTATATTTGCGGAAAAACCAATAGGAAACGAAATATCGCTATTTTTAATTTCAGGCTTCCCTTATAACCCCCACCTCTGCCCGTACATAGAAATGTTGTTATGGCTTATTATAATGAAGGCCTCACTGCTAATACACATACCGAGTTTTATTTAGTTCGGTTGAGTCTTTTTTGGCAAATAATATTGTTGACTCCCGCTATAATTTTTAGCGTATAACGCATTTAAACTTCGGTATTCAACAAAAGTGTATATAACAAAAGTTACTCTAAATAACAAAATAAACAACTTTTGTTATGTGCATATTTGCCGAAAAACCAATAGAAAACGAAATATCGCTATTTTTTAATTTCAGGCTTTCCTTATAACCCCCACTCCTGTTCGTCTCAGAGAAAATTAATATAGCCTAAAGTCTAAGTTGGGTTAGTAGTAATATACATACCAAGTTATATACACTTTTTTTGTATAACGTATTATAAACGAGATATACGCTAAAACCTATAGTGGAAGTGAACAATTTTATTTGGCACAAACGACTCAACCGAACTAAATAAAACTGGGTATGTATATTAGCACTAACACCTTCATTATAATAAGCCATACCAACATTTCTAGAAACGGGCAGGAGTGGGGGTTGTAAGGGAGACCTGAATTTAAAAATAGCGGTATTTCGATTTCTGTTCGTTTTCCGGAGAATATGAACTAACAAAAGTTGTTAATTTTGTTATATAGAGTAACTTTGGTCATATTCATTTTTGTCTTTTAACAAAGTATAAACGAGATATACACTATAAACTAAAGCGGGAGTCAACGATTTCATTGAGCGCAAACGAGTAAACCGAACTTACAAAAACTCGGTATGTCAATTAGCATTAATTCTTCCTTGATTATAAGCTATATTAAAATTTTTAGGTTAGAACGGGAGTGGGGGTTATAAGGGAGGCCTGAAATAAAAATTCGCGATATTTCATTGTCTATTTGTCTACGGGAAATATGACAAATTGGAGGACAGTGAAGACTTACATAAAAAATTAATTTTATTATTAACAAATGCCAACAACGGGAATTAACCCTAAACACTGGGACGGGTAAATGTCAAAATATTGTGCAAATTAAAGCCTTGCCAAAAAAATACCATCACCATTCAGCCTCAAATCAATTCCCGGGCGAGCCGGGTATCTGAGCTAGTATATATCTGCTCAAAAATGAATAGGGATATTGGCTGTTTTGTGGTATGAATGGGGCCTAGCATATTTTTTTAATTATTTATTATAAATATCATTAATATTTATTAGAAATTATTGTCTTTTTTCCCACATAAAAAAGAAATTTAATTAAGATCGATTTAATTAAAATTAATAGGATAAGAAAAAATAAGCAATATCCCTATTCATTTTTGAGCAGTATATATATATATATATATATATATATATATATATATATATATATATATATATATAAAATTTTGAACGGACCTCATTTTCGTCATCTCCTGGGTAGGATCGATGGACATTTGAAGAAAATTTTCGAAACTCGCATCATGAGTACGACCTCAATAGCTGATTTCCCTTAAGGGAAATCTGCTAAAAGAATTAAGAAGTGGCCCTTTACGAGATAAATCTGAGGGGCGTAATGTGTTCTGATTTCTTCCTTTGATAGGAGAACCCGGCTGATGACTTTCATCTTGTGTCTCGTCATGACAAGTCGATTTCCACTGTCAATATTAGCTCTACAACTATTAAGGAGGCGGAAGCATGTGCTCTTGAGACTGACAGCTGGGAAGCACCGCTCAATTTCGTAATTTTCGCCTAATCACAACTAACGAGTGGAGATAAAAAGATAAACGCCTTTTTCCACCACTTTGATTCAGTATGGAGGGATCGAGATCAGTGTTCTATACTCAACACTATTAAATACTTATAAAAAAATCTCTGCTGCGATATTGTATGTTCATACATTAAACTTATATTTTTCAATTGATACTAAATAGCTTAATACTGCACATTACATGGACTAATTTCCATTAAAATCAATATAACTATTTTTGCCATTATTGCAATCAAATAATCAATTAATTATTTATGGGTGGCATATCAAATCAAATATCATAAATACAAAAACGGAATAGAAACTGTATAAACAAAAAAAAATTGCTGTTCTACTCAAAAAACATGGACAACACAATTCATACAGATGAATAAATAGGCGTGTTTCTAAGCTTTTTCTTAATTTCCTCTACATAGTAACCCTATGTGGAGGGATTTTATTTTTCTGCACATCCTCATTGCATTATATGTGCATTTTGTCAACATTTTAACAATTTTTTATATAATTATATATATATATATATACATATTAAAATGTAAATAAGATGATAAAAATTAAACTTGATAAAATAAACAAAAAACATTAAATAATACAATTAAATAACCAAGCTTTTTGTGAGTGTTTTATTCGATTTTTAAGTAAATGTTGATATTTTAATCTATTGAAGAATTGCTTCAATGAGTAAGCTGCCTTCGGATAATAGTTAATGCATGTCAAAGGATAGTTGTAATTTGACTCGCCGCCTGCATTACTCTATGCATTACATGTTTTATTGTTAACGCCATGATGCAAAACGTTGTTAAAAAATAGTGCAAATCATTTAACGCATTTAAAGATAGTTTTTCATCATTTAACGCATTTACAGTTAGTTTTTCATCATTCAATGCATTTAAATGTAAATAAGATGATAAAAATTAAACTTGATAAAATAAACAAAAAACATTAAATAATACAATTAAATAACCAAGCTTTTTGTGTGTGTTTTATTCGATTTTTAAGTAAATGTTGATATTTTAATCTATTGAAGAATTGCTTCAATGAGTAAGCTGCCTTCGGATAATAGTTGATGCATGTCAAAGGATAGTTGTAATTTGTCTCGCCGCCTGCATTACTTTATGCATTACATGTTTTATTGTTAACGCCATGATGCAAAAAGTTGTTAAAAAATAGTGCAAATCATTTAACGCATTTAAAGATAGTTTTTCATCATTTAACGCATTTACAGTTAGTTTTTCATCATTCAATGCATTTAAAGTTAGTTTTTCATCATTTAACGCATTTACAGTTAGTTTTTCATCATTCAATGCATTCAAAGTTAGTTTTTCGCAGATTTCCCTTAAGGGAAATC
Organism: Riptortus pedestris; assembly: GCA_019009955.1. NCBI lineage: Eukaryota > Metazoa > Arthropoda > Insecta > Hemiptera > Alydidae > Riptortus > Riptortus pedestris. Next base: position 120,230,630 of record CM032228.1, read on the forward strand.
AGCTATTGAGGTTGTAATCATGACGGAATTTTCGATATTTTTCTTCAAATTCTTCTTTTACATCGAGCCTACCTAGTAGATGACGAAAATGAGGTCCGTTCAAAACTGTGTATATATATATATATTTGTCTGTTACCGCTCTAGCGGTCGCAATTTTTGTTTAATCGTTACCAAATTCAATATTTAGTCGTTTCATGTAAAAAGAAAGACCATGTTCGTGAACGGCTGAAATCGGACGAGAGTGACTTTCCCGCCAAAAGCTCGTTCGGCCGTTTCCTTGATTGCTCGGCTCTCGTGAAATTTCTCTATTGTAAACCTTCACGTGGGAAATCTGCTTAGTTTACGCAGCCCCTGAGCGACGGACGTTTCATCATTTAACGCATTTAAAGTTAGTTTTTCATCATTTAACGCATTTAAAGTTAGTTTTTCATAATTTAATGCATTTAAAGTTAGTTTTTCATCATTAAACGCATTTAAAGTTAGTGTTTCATCATTTAACGCATTGAAAGATAGTTTTACATCATTTAACGCATTTAATGTTAGTTTTTCATCATTTAACACATTTAAAGTTAGTTTTACATCATTTAACGCATTTAAAGTTAGTTTTTCATCATTTAACACATTTAAAGTTAGTTTTACATCATTTAACGCATTTAAAGTTAGTTTTTCATCATTTAACGCATTTAAAGTTAGTTTTTCATCATTTAACGCATTTAAAGTTAGTTGTTCATCATTTAACACATTTAAAGTTAGTTTTACATCATTTAACGCATTTAAAGTTAGTTTTTCATAATTATTTAATGCATTTAAAGTTAGTTTTTCATCATTTAACGCATTGAAAGATAGTTTTACATCATTTAACGCATTTAATGTTAGTTTCTCATCATTTAACACATTTAAAGTTAGTTTTACATCATTTAACGCATTTAAAGTTAGTTTTTCATCATTTAACGCATTTAAAGTTAGTTTTTCATCATTTAACGCATTTAAAGTTAGTTTTTCATCATTTAACACATTTAAAGTTAGTTTTTCATTATTTAACGCATTTAAAGTTAGTTTTTCATTCCTTTGGATTTATGGATTTATTTTAATTGCCAGTCCCCCCTTATGTTATTGGAAATTGATTGAGATGATGCCCCCGCTTCTTTTGTTTTTGGATTACTAAATTTTGAGTGATTGAGATAAAAAAAATTTCTGATTCATTATAAATTACAACACTAGCAATAGTACCTACATAGTTTCCAATAAAATTGATAAGTTATATACAGATATATTTCAGTGATTGTTTCTCTTTCCAGTCTAGAATACTCCTTTCTACCTATTCAGCTTCAAGAGATTGGCTGGCCTGTTTCTTTACAATTCAGACGCTTTCGGTGGTAGAGATTACTAACTTATAAATTGATTGAATAATTTTTCATTACCGTTTGTATTAATTAACATTCATGGTGGGGTTACCAGTATGTAGATATATGTATCAATTGTAAACCTTCACGTGGGAAATCTGTTTAGTTTATGCAGCCCCTGCGTGACGGTCTTTAATCATTATTGTACGGTGGGTCATACAAGCTGTAGTGCTAATTGTTCTCACTCCAGAGTACAAGTATTGCCCTCATTTCAGCTGTTGAACAATCAGCTGACTGAGAGACGGAAGCCAGGGCGTGCCTGAGACAGTGACAAGTGGAGGCTGGCCTATCCCACCTTGGAGGAGTATTGTTACTGCCGCTTGTCCCACTTCCTACATCATTCATTCTAGTCCAACCATACCCCATTCTGCGTCTATTGGCACAATTGCCACTGTTGGACTATACTTACCAAGTTTACTCTCACAATTGCAGAAGGAAGGTTGCTAAGCAAACGTATTGCGGAGACTTTGCAAAAATTGGAAAATTGCCCCAAAAATGGAAACAAGTGTTAAAATACTAGGTAGGAAACCAATACCTAATTTTAAGGAGTATCTGGTGGCACTGAGTAAGACGACCGCATGTGAGATACGTTGACTGAAGTTAATGAAAGTCCATCATTCAGTGGCATACCAACTAAGCATATTTCTTTCACACACAGATGACATCATCTGTATATGTTATTCTCTATGTCTTCTTTTCTATCTCTTCGATCTCAAAATAAACATGCATTGTTAAGTGACTTGAAAGGTTAAAGTCAAATGCTCGTGAGCAGGAGGTAATTAACTTCCACTACTAGTACAATTTACAGAAATAAAAATAACTATTTATGTTTTTCTATAAATTCTAATCTATCGACTTAGAGAAAAAGAGAATTATTTAAAAATACAATATTTAGTAGTAAACAGTATTACCAAAAATATGGTTATACAACAGTCTACGAATAAAAAGGTTTTATACAAATATGAGAGCAATATCCAGTTAAATTGCAAAAATATCATTATAAAAATTACAAAACATATAATAACGAATAAGCAGTAATCAATCCATGAATTATATTTTTACTCCTTTCTTTTTGTTGCAGGTAAGCCTTCGTACCTAGTGAGACGATCTGTAAGTTCAATTTGAATGGGATAATTTCTGAATGGCCTGGTAAAACTTCTTATTTCTGCTAATGAATCAATAATGTGTTAATAATATAAAATTAGAGCTCTAATAGATGTATTTGTACATTTAACTGAAAATGTGCTGAGCTCTTTCTATTCTATAACTTTTAGCACATTTCCTTTAAGGAAGCTATTGAGGTCGTAGTCATGGCGCGACTTTCGAAAAATATCTTCTAATGTCCATCAATCCAACCTAGGAGATGACGAAATGAGTTCCGTTCAAAATTTAAGATATATATATATATATATATATATATATATATATATATATATATATATGTGTGTGTGTGTGTGTATAGATTTATATATTTGTCTGTTAACGCTCTATCTATCATAATTTTTGTTTGATTGTTACCAAACTTGATATTTAAATGATTTATTTTATAACTCAAAACCCCTTGCAAACTGGCCATTGGTGATATGACCACTGAATCCCCCCCCCCCGCCGGCTATTATGAGGCACGTCCGGCTACTGGAGATAATAAATTCCAGGTCCTCCTTGGTTAATGGAGGTTGTACGTCGAGCTGATCACTCTAGGTAAAAACTGTGATCGTGAAACCTTCGAATCCAGCTCAGGAGTGGTGTATCATTATACACCTTACAGATCTTTAGCCACCCCTGAGCTACAGACCCCAGTTTTGACATTTCACACGGATATATATATATATATATATATATATATATATATATATATATATATATATACATATAATAGACACGGGATTGCATAAGGCTCTCTAGAAAACCTTTGCAGCACACAAACATATATTTGTCTCTAATGGAGATGGGAAATGTAACCGTTCCTTCAAAAAGAGATGTTACACTCACAAAAAGCAATTGCAAAACACAGGGGCGTTATAAAAAAACCAAAAACGAATATAAAGGAGAACAAAAGCAATAGCAAAGGTCAAGAGAAAATATGTACAAAGTAAATAAACATAAAAAGTAATGAGTATAGTACAGTTACATTAAAAAAATAAAAAAGATAATATAATAAAATGGGTGTGTCCCATCCCGCCCCTGGAAAGAACCTAGAAATCTACTGCAGTAGTTCAGCGAGGCAAAAACCCTCCCCCTCATTCTAATTTTCATTCGAAGTTATTACCCTGAAGGAGAGCATATGAAGGAGTCATCTGTCATTCATTAAGCAGTTATCTGACAATATAATCATTCAAAGAAAAGAAAACCTTCCCATATTTCTAAATCGTGGGCACAGTTCCACCCAAATCGGGCTAACCCCAATCAGTGAAAGTAAATGAAAAAAAAAACGAAATCTGGTTTTAGTTTAGCGAAAAAAAAAACAAGGTTACAAGGTTGGACCAGTTATGGGTGGCAACTTGTGTCTTCCAAAAATTCCAAAAAAAGACGTCCTGCATGATATTTCAAGCGATTAGAATATTAAATTTAATAATACTATTTAAAACAAAAGCTACTTTTAATAACTCAAAAAACAACTTTTGTTATGTGCACATTTGCCTAAAAACAAATAGAAAATGAAATATCGTGAATGTTTTATTCAGGCCTCCCTTATAACCCCCACTCCCGTTCGAACCTAAAAAATTTAATATAGGTTATAATCATGGAAGAATTAATGCTAATTTACAAATAGAGTTTTGTTAAGTTCGGTTCAATCCTTAGTGCCCAATAAAATTGTTAGCTCCCACTTTAATTTTTTAGTGTATATCTCGTTTATACGGCAAAAGTGAATACAACAAAAGTTACTCTAAATACCAAATTAAACAACTTTTATCCTGAGGATATTTGCCGAAAAACCAATAGGAAACAAGATATCGCTATTTTTACTTTTAGGCCTCCCTTACGACCCCCACTCCTGCTTCATCTACCGGGCTGATTTGTGAATCTAAACCATCCAGAGCGACACCCAAATGCATAGAAAATAATTCATTCAAATCGGTCAAGCCGTTTAGGAGGAGTTCAGTGACATACACACGTACAATAGAATTATATATATAAAGATATACTAAAATAATAAGGACTAAAAACAAAAGATCTGGAAAGTATATCCCTCAACGTTTTAATGCAGGCAATTGAAATAACTAATTATAGTTTCTGTTATAAAAAAAAAGTCCGTCCCCCATGTTTAGGAATATACATTAAAATCGTTTATGAGTCCGTTTTTATTCATCGCATAAAATATTGAATGTTTTTTAATTGATGTCCTTGTCAGGTTATATCTCGAAATGACGAAATATGTACATTAAAGACTGAATTAATGTTGTCATTTCCTAGTCCCTCGGGGAAAAAAGTTAATAGACGAATTTCTAGAATCATCTAGCTCATCATTGTGATTAAATGTGAAAATCTCATTTACTTGCAAATCATTAAGGTTTACTAATTAAAATCCACTTACCCCAATGTAATTATATTTCCTTACAAATGTTTAAATTGTTATGGTGAGCTCCAGCCTAGCCAAATAAGATTTTAGTCTTTTCATTAATTAGGCAACAATGTCATATGTCTATATATGTGTATGTGGAGTTTACTTGAATGAGCAAACAAAAACTCATCACTATTTCAGGTATTCCTGGATACATGAAACGCATTCGAAATTATATAGCGTAATGGATTTAGTTGAACTCATCAAACAAAATCCATCAAGCAGCGTAAACAAGCTGATTTCCAGTGCTGGCACGGTATATTACTCTCATTTCGATATATATTCTCTATTTCTAAATAAAAATCCAATGAATAGAATTGGGGGTTTACTGAAGTCTGAATGCAAGAATGAAATAATAACTTGCTTAATATTCAAATTACAAAAAAAATGCATAGAATAAGAATTGTAGAGCATTACTAGTTTAACAGGATTTTTCCTTTGACATTTTTCGATCCTCCAAGTAATAATGGAGATATTTTGAATTTTCGAATTCCCCTCATTTTAAATTCCGTCCCCAACTACAGGTCTAATACGTGAAATATGAATTGATGATGTCATAATACAAAATATATTCACGTCTTTCATCTAGAACAGATCCGTTGATAACAATATTTGGTAATTAAGCTTCGAATAAAATGGTTGATAATATGTCAGCTTATTCCTAATATGGCATGAGTTGAAGCGGGGTTTAAATAAGGATGAAAACTAAAAAAATCAAATGTCTCAGTTAATATTCAAGATGGAGAGAAAATGTCTGTAATAGCATTCATAGGTATAGGAATAAGATTAATTCTACACAATATTTAGATCCGACGTATAACAACGAAGAAATTCAAATTTTCGACATTACCTAATTATATCACCTCTCCTATTAGTCCTATTACAGCCATTAATTAACTTGATGAGTTTTTCATAAAAAGTTTAAATATCGACATTTTGGAAATATCAAAAGAATATATCGGGAAAAGAGCGTTAATATATATATATATATATATATATATATATATATATATATATATATAAGAGAGCGAGAGAGAGAGAGAGAGAGAGAGAGAGAGAGAGAGAGAGTTAGAATTTTGAACGCATCTTATTTTCGTCATCTCCTAGGTAGGTCGATGGACTTTTGAAAACATTTTCGAACATTTTTATCGCTTCATGACTACAACCTCAATAGCTTATTTACCTTAAGGGAAACCTGCTGAAAGTAATTTTTTACTTTAAATAAAAAAAAAAACTATCATAAATCCTCCAAACGAACTGTTGAAACGAATCTTCCATAAATACGCCTGCTATTACACTAAGTATTTATGGAAATCCTGATAATAATAATAATAATTTGTTACAGTTTTAATTCATCTCTTTATACCTGGCTTTCCTTGAAATTATAAGAAAATTCTTTATATATTATGCAGACTTTTCATATAGCCTCATATAATGAGGTTTATAACGATAGAAATTAATAAGTAATACCAAGATTAGGTAATTAACTTATAAAGTCTACAAATTACAGTAATTTCTTTCCCTCAAATCCGATAGTCAGATAGGCAGAATGATTAAATCTGAAGTGATTAATTCAGTGGCAGTGAGTCTCTTGGCTGCTACCGAAATCACCATTTATCAGCCACGAACCACGAATTCAACACTTTTCAATCAGAACAACCATAGCCTATAATTCACTCAGGTGATTTCAGTGAGGCATTCATAACTCGCCAAGGCAGATTGGCCGTAACTCCAATCAACTACTGTGCAGCAAGGTTAATGACCCTGCTATTGGTAGAATTTTGAAATATAGGACTTCTGTTCCAGTTAAATTTGTGATATTTGTTCCTCAAAAGACCATTAATCATTCATAACCTGGGAGGAACAACTCAACTGTAAATACGTTATTCCACGACCACAGCGGAATGACCAAAATTCTACTTCTTGGACCATTGTGTAACCTTACGAATTTATGTGCTTTTCATACCGCTTTATTTCTTCATTTTATTTCGTAGTTTTCTCTGAAGGTATGAGTTCGGGAATGGCAAAAACGGTTAACCCCCTTGAAATCTGGAAGCCAAAAATTTTAACGATTACAATCTTGTCTTTTGTACAAGAAAGTAAAACGATTATAGCAGTTTAATGCCAAATCACAGAATTATATGAAATTTGTTGTGGATATTATCAGCGTGTTAAATCTGAAAGGTGGGAAGATAGAGAACCATCCAGGGAGCGAAGTTTCAATCTAATCAACCCCTCCCCCCCCCCCCCCAGTTAGGCCTTCCGAATTGACATTTGGTCTGAGTTATCCAATAATTTTGGGCATGCTACTCAGGTCTACTGTTGTCATTTTTCGATATATAATGCCCTTACACACGCTTTAATTACTTCAGATTTATTTAGCTTCAACGATTTGACTAACAATTCAGTCAAATAAATCATTTTACACTGATTTTCAACAAAGGTTGGTTTATGAACCATCTTTTTGTTTAATAAATCGCAGAGACGCCCACTGAGTGAAATAGCATTTCACTCACTAGTATTTCTAGTCAACCATTCATGATTCTCATTTCTTTATGTGAAGTCATAAAATATTCATATTTGGTTCTCGTTCCCACCTTAGTGAACAGTAATTAGACATGATGGGAATCCCAACTTTTCTCGCTATTTTCAGCACTGCTTTTAAAGCAATCAGCGATTATAACATCTTTTGTGAGTAGCTATTAGATATTATTATTTGAATAGTAATTTTTAAATAATATGATGTGAACAAAGGTACATTTTTGTTCTGTTTTTTCTTCTGTTACTCAATAAGTGAAACACCTTGTGCAAATTTCAAGGATAAAATTCATATGAATTGAGCTACTAATTGTGTCCCATGGATTAGTATGGATTTAAAAAAATGATAAAATAAAACACATTCCTTGGAGTAATAATTGCACGATTAAAATCTCATTATATATTTCTTTCATTTGATTTTTTTTTCAAAAACTTTCAGCTATATTTTGGAGTATTTAATATCTGAGAAGCAATTCGTCCAGTTCCTGGTGGATTCCACCGCGCCCAACATATTTCAAACCGAGACTTTCATTATCGGCATGAGCTGGCAATCTTGCTATTAAACCCACTTTAATGGTTTTCTAATTTACCCGATTGAGCCTGGCAAAGTGATATTATAGACAAATGAGTTATGGCTGACGGCAGGCACTTGCTCCCGCGAATTCTCATTGGGTGGCCACGACGGCGGGATTAGCTAAAGACTAAAAAATACTCGGTTAATATTCCAGTAACAGAAAATTATATAAAGCAACAATTGTTGAGGACATTTCCAACAATATTATTAATAATATTTTTGATCCGACATATAATAATTGAAATATTTCGAATGATTGATTTTACCACTAGTCTAAACCTCCTTCCTTGTTCGATGAATACTATTTGACACATTTAGGCTCGAAATAAGACGATTCGTGATATCGTGGATTACTTTTAATACGAGATGAGTCGGATTGGGGATTCCCTCAAGCCCAAAATCTAAAAAATAGAAAACAGTTAAAATATTAGAGTAAGAGAAAAAAAATGCATCGAGCAATGATTAAACGAAATTAAATTAGTAATAAATTTGATCATTAATATTCTTCAATATGACTCTTAATAATAAGTGAGATATCCCAATTTTAGCAGATTTCTTTTAAGGGACATTTTCGAAAAATTACCTCTAATGCCCATGGACCCTCCCCAAGAGAAAGTAAAATGAGATCTGTCCAAAAATATATATAAATTTACACTTGTATGTTACATGTCATATTAACAATAAACAGTTATATCATGAACTTCTTTATTTGAAGGTTAACTACCATAACGAAGGTTGTTTTCTTTGAAATTTTCCTTTGTGAGATACACGCAAATTCCATGTGTGATGACGTAATCAAATAAAATTTTACGCCCTTTACTGTAAAGTCTTTATTTTATCTTCACTATATTCGTTCAAAAGGAAACAATGCTTCTCTGTCACGTTTGTGGCTTTGAACCTTGTGCACTACGTGATATTTCATTTCTACCAATGATTGAAGATGTCAAGCAGGAACCATATTGAAATTAAACCTGAAGATCCTTTGATGGAATAGTTCAGTTGATAGTGAAAATTCAGTCGGTCCTGGAATTTAATTCTGGATTATCTTATTCAAATCCCCAGAACCCAATTACGAACATTTGATTTATTTAAGTTCATTAAATGAGTAAAAGAAAGTTCAGAACTGAATACTGTTCATACGAGTAGACGTGAGATTTACCCTTTCGAAAGGAGCCAATAGAGCATGGTGAAGAAACAGGTGAAGCAATAATTGGGCGCGAACGATATTAGGGAGGGTGGGAATGACACTAGTTACCGAACAGAAACCCGATAAGTGAAAAGCAGCTGTAGTTATCAGTTGCAATGGGGAGCCTTATGTAATCCATGCCGAATCTAGGGGGCGTTACCGAACTCGATGAATCTAACTTCTGCACTGTGGATTCTGCCCCCTTCTAACTTTTAAGGTTTATAATAAGAGATTTATCGATACTTGTTATTGTTATCGATACCTTTATCTGAATTTTGGAATGACGTCACTGTGTACCACGATTTAAGGTAATCTGCCTCCAATAAAATGTTCTTTCAAAATACAGAATTTATTTCTGCTTTTATAGGGGTGGTGAGGGAGATAAAAGTTATTGAAAGGGACAGGAAATTGTGGTCTTCGTCTTATAACCTTTCAGAATTGGAAGGGAAAATGTTAGAAACTCATACATGATAAGAAAAGCCCCTTTCTCCAAAATAACATTTTTTAAGCGTCAAAGCGCTTTCAGTGCTCAATCTCAACCTTCCAGTCAAGCTATACAAGGTGGAGAAAAGGCTCTTTTATACTCCTATGTTTAAAGAAATTTTGTTCTGTTAGAAATGTGTTTCTTAGGTTTAACAAAGTACTCTACATTTATTTATTTTTTAAGTGAACGAAAAAATATAAACCACCAGTTTTCTTCATGAAGCGAAAAATGGCTTTATACATTACGTAGCTTGGAATTTTTGCACGTAAAGTAAGAGGAGGTTTACTGACGACTGTGATACTGAACAGAATTAAATTCAACTACAAGTGTAGAGGATTCAGAATATTGATAGCTAAAGAGAGGCCGTAAAGGAAAAAATAGGCTATAAAGTAATTTGGCCGAGAGATTCAAGTCGCAATAAATTTACTGGAGAAGGGAATGAAATCTAGATCTTAGGGTAATGAATTAAATTCCTGTGTAAAAGTAAACTTCGTTCGAGGTCCAACTTCATCTTCAGTGATACGTATCGACGATGTCCAGGGGTCCTTCCGCCATGAAACCATAATGCGAAGGATACTTTTCAAGATTAATCAAGCATGATGAAGTGCAAGAGGTTTGTCCGAACAGATATTCACCCTCCAACAGTTACTCAAGAAGATTCTTAGCGGAGGAGGGGGAGTTAAAAAACACTTAAGCGCTACTAAATTCGAATCTCCATTTGGCTCAGTGCATAGAAAATATCTGTGGAAAGCAATGACGAAACTTTAGATCCTAAAAGAAACTTATTCGTCTCTCAAGGTCATACAGATGCTGTCGAATATTGGTAAAAGGGGAGACAACTGGTGCCTTCAACGTTTAGCCACCATTGAGACTAGAGATTAGTTAACAGAAGTTTAGTAGTGGGAACATGTGGGTAAAATGTAATTTCTCAAATATACAGGCAACATAGAAGTAAGAACAAGGATCTGTAATCAGTGTTCTGCACATTGATATCAGCGCCAACAAAAAAAAATAAATATATTGGTTGCTGGGAACCCAGAAATAGCTAAACACAAAGTAGTAAGCCTTAATCGATACCTGGAAAACAGATTGAGTGTAGGGGTCCATTCTTTTCAAATGAAAATACCTTCTAATATTGCCAGAAAGAATATCTAGTGCTTTCATAGAATATTTTACAATCAACCATAAAAATCACGTGTAAATAACTTTATTATCTCACCAGTACTTATTTATGAGTGCGAAGATAAGAAAAAACAGATACCAACTGGAGGGTGGGCACAGAATGGGACAGTACCTCTGAAGTCAGAAGACAGGCGAAAGAAAAAGAAATAAAGTATCGTGCAATATGAAAGCTACGTTGTGGAGGACGAGTGGCAAGTAGCCTGCGACTAACCCAACCGAGACATGTATGTTGTAGGTAGCTTGCCGACCACGGATGAGACCGAAGATGAGACGGGTTGACTAAGTAAAGAAGAACGCAACAGTTCTACATCATGGCAAGGGCAGCTAAAGTTCTATAACATCTGTACAGCGTGCCGATCTCATTAACGTCAGCCTGATGGCATGTTGGGTATTCGAAGAACATTTCAAGAACTCTCGAAATGAGAACTACCTCAATTGCTGATTCCCTTTGGAGAATCTTAAAATAAGATGAATGTAGATTAAACCGTTGTCATAGTGCTCCATCCTTTCTATCTATATAAAACTCGTAACATTCAAGGTTATTCAAAAATGAACTCATTTCTAAACTGTAATTAAGGCCACTAAAGGAAAACAGTCTAAAGAATGTCTTCAGGGTTAAATGATTTAAAAAACTACTATTTTTCCAATCTTCCCCCCCCTCTCCCAGCTGGTACACCTCCTCTGACACCTTTCTGGCTAAGCCCTTGCTTCCATTTTAAGTACCCATACCAAAGGAGTGAACTGAGAAAAATTCCACTCGAGAATAATGCACACACTAAACCGGATTCTGCCAAGCCTCTGGTTTCATTCTCCCAATGGTTGTGAAATACCTCAGTCTGACGAATTACAGCCCAACAGTTCTAATTTAGTAAAATTGTGAAGTAGTGAAACCCGCCTCGTCAGATCCAATCAGGCTACAAAATACTACCTCAGAAAAATAGCAGTTTCTACAAACAAGGTAGTAAACACTTGTTAATACAAAAATGATATACCTAAACCAAACTTATGAATTGAAAATCTTCTAGTTAATTTTGCCATATACACATAATTCAAGTTAATGAAAACAAAAATATGAATTACAAATAATAATCTAACGACAAAACAGTTTGATTTAATGAAATACTGATTGATGTTTTTTTTGTTTTTTTAATGTTATGCCACTCAAAATCGCTATGTTGGTGGAAAGTATTGTAACGTGGATAAATTGTGAATGACAGATCCGAAGAAACGAATGTAGGATGAATTGGTGCTAGAGATTGGCTGGAGATGCCTATTCACCATTAGCTATCTTGCCTCTTTGGACACACTTTGTCTAACCATGAACCATGAACATTTAGCACTCTTGTTCAACTACCTTTTAGGTCTCTTAAACTTCATTGCATAAACCGATTTGAGTATAACGAACAGATTTTATTATTTTTGAGAAAATCCTGACGCTGAAATATAAATTAATTAAAGTAGTCCTTCTTAGGGGAGAAAAAAAGTATATACTACTCAAATTATCCCAAAATATACACAAAACTGAAAGTAAGTATATATATTATTGAGATTCCGCATTTTTCGGAAATCTTCAGAATTATGTATGCAAGTTATATTATATAATAGAGTTATAGTTTTTGTTATTATAATTTGGTTTTTTCACGTGTTGATATACTATGTATATAGGAGAATTAGCCTCGATCATTTAACTTTTATTTTGAAAAATATAAACTCCCTAGTTGTAATCTTCTTTAAATGTATTATGTTTAAAAATAAATTAAGCCTCCTTAATTTTTGTACAGAGTACGAGATAGCTAGAATATGAATTTATTTAATTGGAGTGAATGACATATTAACTTTGGGAGTGATTTTGGATTATGATTCCTTAAACTAATATTCGATACATCAAAAGAGCTTCTGATTTGCTTGCAGTTATACGGAATGTAATAATATTAATTTCATTACCCAGCCCCCATTACCTAAGCCATGGGTGATTTATTTTTCCGCCCGAAAAATGGGAGTGAAGTTAGGAGAATAGGTTAGTAAAGCAGTCTGAGAGGTTCTCTCATAGAAGGATAATAATATTAATTCAAATTAGACAAGGTAAAATATAAAATGTAAAAAGGTCTCACAGATACTTCTGTTCTGTGGTATTGAAATTCAATACACAGAAGATGTAAACTTGAAATACTTGTGCAATTCTCTGTTGCATAATTACTACCTGTCATCCTGGGCGGAGTGGTTTTGGAGCAAGACTATTCATATGGAAGTAGATTTCAGCGGCACCTTATATATTGTTTCTTATCAAATTAAAGCTTATATCTATTCATTTGTAACGCTTTAAGTGACACAAAATACAAACGTCATAAATTCTCTAAATAGACTGTATCCTTCCTCAATATCGAACAGATACCATTCTCACAAAACTTGTCCGACTGGTTTGTAAGTGAAGCAAGAATCAAGTTTATTTTGTAGGCCGTGTTTATTAGTCACTGTCATAAAAATTTAAAAACAATTACCAAAACCTAAACATGAAATAAAAATTATTATTAATGTTTTTATTTAATAAGTACGTTTCATCTATAACATGAAATGTAATATATATGAACAATGGTCTATACCGCTTTTAATTTATTTTGTATATATTCACGTACCCTTTATGCTACTATGCTATCAGGAAAGATTTATCCCACCTTATTTAGCTGGGGTGTCCTAGAAATATTATTTAATGAGTTGGTCTCTGGATACATTTGTATTACACTTCCAGGGAATCGAATCCATAGCTCTAGGTTTGCCAAAAATGAATATCAGTAACTATTCTATACAGAAATATTTCATTCGTCTATTACAGTATCTCCAAATTAGGAATCTTTCCTTTGCACTTTGTCTGCGATCTACTTAAATTTCTTGTTTCGCCTGTGTGAAAAATTCCACCTCTCATGGCTTATTGCCCAAGTCTCAAAACCATAGCACAGGACGGGTCAAGTAAGTGATTTATAATTCAGAACCTTTGTATTCTGTATATTGTTATCGCGAAGCTGCACTGTAAGCAATTAAAACCATTTATTCGTTGCAAATATTTTACTATATATTTCGAAGGAGTATACTGTGCATTCGACACGTTACTTTCAGTGTAATCACGTTAAATTTGAATTGGATAGGCATTTCCGATTGAGGAGCTTTCACACTGCACTTTAGGGTCTTCAAAGACAGGTTTACAATTTTTAACGGGAACTGGGCTACACGGAAGAAAGACGTTCCCAAGACGTTCGAATGACGATTTGTACATCTCTAGTATTTTGTTGCCTCGTGATCTACTCAGATTCCCTTTACACCCTATAGGATTTGCCCCTAAAGGATGGGGCGAAGGTTATCAGGACCTCATATTAATCGGCAGATGTTACTGTAATTATTATTTATAAATGGTGGCGAATAACTGGATGGCTACTGGATCACTTCCCTACGAGCAAGTTAACTAGCCTGACCGGGTCATTACCGAACTTCATCCTTATTTCAAGATGAAACGAGTGATATTCACATCGTCGATCGGTAACAATCAATTATCGCTTCTCCTATGATACGAATACATTTATGTTCTGGATGAGTGTTCATGCGTATGAATGAAACTATTAAATTCGGGAGGATTTGAAGGGAGCTGAAATTATTTTGTTGCAACAGAAGAAATTATTCCATTCCCATTGTAAGGTATTTTGACGACAGTACTCAAATGTATTTATTATCTGCTTCTGCCCCCCCCCCCTCTCCCAGCCTCATCTAATCTAACAGTAGCTTATGCGTACGCATCATTTAGTGCTTTTACTTTCCATCCATGACCGTGATTCATATTGTCCAAGGCGTTTTGAAAAGTGTCGGAATTAATTAGGAATTCTGTTTCATTTATTTTCCAAGTTTCTAAAAAAATCCAAACGTTTGCTGAAGCTACCAGCCACTTTGGCATATAAGCACGGAGAGGGGAAAAGTAAAATAATACAACCTTATCACCTGATTTTGATTAAGAAAAATCTGCTAAAATATAGTAAAATAACAGAGTGGAGCCTTGCCAAAAATGTTCCTCCTCTATTCGTTGTATATTTGTGTATGTATATGTATATATATATATATATATATATATATACACATACACACACACACACACATAATCATTTCTATCACCTCATGAGTAGGTTACAGATAGAAGCTATTGAAGAAAGTTTGCAAAAAGCTTGTCATGTGTACAACCTGCCCTTCCTAACTGGCATTGCCAAGTGTGTGTTTGTGTGTGTGTATATACAAACTACAACACGAAGTATCTCCATTTTCATCTGACGTGGAATATTTATCTAATACTTAATTTAAATAGTTATTTGAATAAAATCTGATTAAAGGCTTTACAACTTTCACTTGAAATTCTTCATCCCCCTCCCGTCACCCGAACGGCCCACCCCGCACAGAAATCCTGGTTAAGCCTCTAAATATTCGGGCCGATGTGTGCCCATTTGGAAGAGTATGAGGGACCAGATAACTGATGTCAGTAGACAGCTGTTATAATTACATAACCTGACTAAGAAGGAGGGAGGGGAGAGGTTACACCATTTGACCTTGGTTACCTGTTCTCCTGCTTACTCCAGCTGGGGGAAAGCCATCTCACCGGCATCACGTCACGCTCCCACGACAACCAGTAACGATTAGCGCATACGAGAAAAGCAATTAAAAATTTGCTCTTGAATACATACCGTGTCGTAGTAAAAGATGATTTAAATTATTTTATGGAATTTGTCCTTTTTACTTGCTAAAAGTAAAACTCAAAAATGCAATGGCTGCGTAAACAAAGCAGATTTCCAAAGTACTAGGAATGGCACACTACTCATCTCACAATATATTCTCTATTTTTAAATAAAAATCAGATGAGTGTAATTGGGGGTTTACTGAAAACATGAAAGTACGAATAACTCCCGCAATATTTGTTTTAAGAAAAATTCTATACATTAACAATTGTAGAACATCAAAAGTGAAACAAATCCATCGTAACTCAGTTAGTGAGTTCTTGTTTTCAGCAATCAGTCACCCGTTCCCTATCTAGCCATCAGCTTTTTACATAGAAATAGAGAATATTTGGTGAGATGAGATCAAAGAGTACGTGGGAAATGGGCTTAGTGTAAGCCCATGCGTGACTTTTTTTTACACTCAGCTTACTATGGGTAGAGGTTGGTGAACCCAGACATTAACCCCACAACGTTTTTAAGTTTAATAGTTCTGAATTTATTTTCTTTCTAATAATTCTTTCAATAAAGAAATATTAATGAAGATGGAGAAATATTTGTTGTAGACTTCAAGTAAACCCTCTCCCTAGTTAGCTAAGCATAAATTAAGGCATGGTGGCAACACTAATTTCTTTATAATACATTTTTTTAAAATTTCTCAATTATATTTAAGAATTGTTAGAAGTACTAATAAAAAATTTAAAAAAACAGTTGGGTTTTCGGGTTTTTTTTCACCATGATGAGGGACTCAGGACCACTGTGTGTTAACCAGAAACCTGAAGGCCACGATTAATACCCGAAGAATTAGATTGTAGCATATAAGATCTTCCATTTCGATGGCATTGTTCTTAGAGTGAACTAAAATGGGAAAAACATTTGTTATTGCAGAATTTAGTAGAATTTTAGATTAACCTATAATCATTTCTTGTAAGTTGGTTGTGCGTATTTCTGTCTCTCACAAATTTTAACTCCATACCTAAATCCACTGATTCGATCAATTCCTAGTATGAAGTATCAAGATATTATTTGCAGTAATTACAGCATCAATGAAGTCCTATTATTTGATTGAGGTTGAAGCGAAATTGCCTGTAATATTAGAGAGTGATCCCAGTATTGGTCAGATCCAGTTGAAATTGGGTGTACGTGGTTAATGAACTTTGGGTCGTTGATAATTAGATTTTGATAAAGTTCTGTTGGTCTTAAGCAATTCAAAATCATCACAAACCCTCACTCCTGTTCCTATTTCAGACAATTAAGAAGTCGATCATTGTTTTTATCTAAAACTTTTAAATATCCAGTTTGCTAACGAACAAACAAAAATTGTGACTTTTAAAGTGACAAAAGGTCGTATATACGTACGTATGTACGCAGGAGACCTCTTTTTCGTCTCCTAGATTGAATAAATGGGTATTTGAAGGCATTTCTCGTATCGTGCCTGAATTTAAACTCACCAGCTGATTTTCATTAAGGGAAATATGCTGAGTTACTATTATTTTGCAACTAATATTATCGAGTTATTCATGCTTTTTTGTTTACAACTTTTAGTTGACTTTACTCGTACTGAGGCTACTTAAGACGGTACACTAAACATCTTATGCCGAGCTCCAATTTCAAGCTCTGTTTATATAGACTTCTTATTAACCTTTAACTAATGCCATGGGTCAAAAACGACCAGTGCATAAAATACAAATTAAGATTTCTCTAGTTTCTTAATAGGCAGCGCCACCAGGTACCATGTATTCTCCCCTTAGTAACAGCTGTTACAGTTAGCCTCTGTGTCTTGTTTCTGTAATTACCTGTGTCTGTCTAATTAATATTTTAAGGTTAGTTTTGACCTGGGGTAGTAATTACGTTATTAAAACGTTGTTTAAAATATTCATAGTGATATGACTAATGAGGGTTTTATTGTGGATGGCAGACATTATAAGGATTGGTTGGCATATATGAACGAAGATGATGGAAATCAGAATCTGGTGTCTGATGATAATGAGGATCTAATGAGTAATTACAGTGACAATTAGTCCATTCCTTCCGATCATGATACACATTCAGAAATACAGCTAAATGAGGATGAATTGTGCAAAACGTTGAACAGAAACATTCAACAATATGCTATAAATGTAATAACACAGGTTGCAAGAATCACTCTGAATCTAAATGTCTCTGCCGGAACTGTGAAGATAAAATTTTAATTTATTTGTTAGTGTAGCAGAGAGCCTCTCACAGTTTCTACATTCTTATAGGTATTGAATTACTTTCGGTTTCAGTGCAGAACACGCTTAAATATGGTACGAAGAAAGACGGCCCTCTGAAAATTCAATTTTACATATTGATTTTTATACAATTTGAAGACTTGAATGTTATTTGCACTTTTTCTAATTCAAATGTTTTTTTTGGAAATTGCAAAAACAAGTTCTTTTTATTGCATTTGTATTTTAAAATGTGTCACGTTTGTTATGTATTCCATTAAAAAATGTATTTAAAAAATTTAAACTTTTATTGTGTGAGTCATAAGACACTCATGGTAGTACTTATGTAACTTTAAAACATGCTAGTAGATGAAGGTTAAGGAACAAATAAAGAATAGAACATGAGAAGACATCATCAGTGTGTCGTACCATCCCTTGAAAAATCTGTTTACGCAGAACCTGCATGACTGACTAGTCCTTAATATACGAATGGCCCCGTCCTCGGGTTCCATCGGTTCCATCAGTGTCGCGACGCAAAATGGCATTGATCTGATTTTCGATGTCTCTTGTAATTGGGGGAACGATAGAATCTATAGGAAGAACTCATATGATGCTTCACCTACAGCCCTCGTCTCTCATTATAGATGGCTTGTTCAACTAATCCTGCATCGACACAGATATCTCCTCGCCTGGCTCTTCTTAGCAGATTTCCCCTAAGGGAAATCACCTATTGACGTACTCATCACGTGATTTTCGAAAAATTTCTTTAAATGTCCATCGATCCAACCCAGGAAATGACGAAAATGAGGTCAGTTCAAAACTATATATATATATATATATATATATATATATATATATATATATATATATATATATATATATATATATATATATATATATATAGAATTGCAACCGCTAGAGTTTAGAGGGGGGGATTTCGAAATATCTCCATTAGTATACGTCGGATCAAAAAATTTTATAGAACCAATCTTATTGCAAATTAAATTTACTATAAATATTGTTATATACATTTATTCCCTATCTTGAATATTAACCGAGATATTAACAGTTTTATTTAGTGAACGGACGAGATGAGATCGGCTATGGTCGGTTTTATTCGTTACCACCGAAAGCTAGTTCGGCCGTTTCCGTAACTGTTCG
This sequence comes from Riptortus pedestris, assembly GCA_019009955.1. Lineage (NCBI taxonomy): Eukaryota > Metazoa > Arthropoda > Insecta > Hemiptera > Alydidae > Riptortus > Riptortus pedestris. Next base: position 120,249,648 of record CM032228.1, read on the forward strand.
GCTCTCGTATGGAGTTTTCTCTATTGTATAACTTCACGTGGGAAATCTGCTTAGCTTACGCAGCCCTTGCGTGACAGACTTTTTATTCATTAAGAACTCAATACTCTCCACATACGTTATTTGCTATTGTTAATCTAACACAGTTTTATGATCACTTTAAAATCATTTATAACATATTTCTATTAATGGCATTTTTTGTGGGTTATGATGGATGCATAACTAAAACGTTTCTAATGGAAAATTAATTTTTTTAGTGACACTTTTGTAGCTTACTTTGATACTTAAGATGTCCTTTGAGAGCAGGATACTTTAACTATGAACTTTCGGCATCAACAATGCTATTGCACTAATACAAAAAGACGTCGAATAATTGTATTTTAGAAAGAATTTATAAAGAAACAATTTATTTATTATACTGTAATTTTACTCACAATGTACAGTTTTGGTTTAACTATTACTATAAAAAGCATCCAACCAATTTTAGCAATGAGTCTCGTTTTTAAGTAATCGTGAACTAAAAAGTGATAAACCTGTAGAAGCATCTGACCATTTTTAAATTGTTTAATAAAGTAGTGTTTTTTATTGAGTTTTAACTTGTTAAACAAATATTTTTGTTTAACTTGTCTTTAGTCATCTTTTTTTATGGAGAATAGAAATTATCATTGTTGTGAATCAATAAAAACTTAATGGAACCAGATGCCACCTTTCATAGAGATTAACTATGCGTTAGTTAAGATTAAATCCAAGAGCTAAGTGACAGTTGTGAGGTGAACACCCTTCAGTTCTTGAATCATAATGAGATACCATTACGTAAGAAGGCATAATCTGAGACCGAAATCCTAGTTCTATGACACACATCTAGAGAAAGGTCAGGCCTCTCACCCTTTCTATTTATAGCTAAGCTTCTGTTTTATACAAATCTATTTGCATTAACTGATACCATAAAAATGTCCTTTTACAATCCAGATTTAAAGTGTCTAAGCATGTATATCTTGTTGTTGTGAATATAAATTTCATATCACTTGGAGATAGACTTATTTTTATCTACCTCAAAATTTCTATAACTACTACATTTTAGTGAAACAATTGGGCAAAAAGTAGCTATGGTATTCTTGGATACCACTATTGTTTAAATTTGATCAATTCCGTTGCCTTAAACTATTTAATGATATTCAGCATTTAGGTTTATTTATTTTTTTAATGTGACGAACTCATTAAACAAAACCCTTAGTCCCGCCCGGGCCATAAAAGGGTGGTAACCTGTTGATAAACCGTCCGAATTAGCCATAGTAGTATGAAGTGGACGTTCATAAATAAATAATATTTTGTTAATGGCTCTGTTCTTTTTGTTTTTTGCTTGAAAATTTGTCAGCAATTAGCACAGCCTTGCAGGCGTGAGCTATGTCGAGTATCTAGATGCAGGGAACGGAAGCTTGAGAGGAAGGAGGAAAAAGCTATTGATAAGATTGAGGATGTAATTGATAAGATAAAGATAATTCCCAAAGATAAGATAACAATTAAAGAGACAGCGTGGCAATGGGGCATTATTGGCCATCTTCAAAATCAAAAGTAGCTCAAAAAGACCTTTGCAGATCATGAGTGAAATCGTTAAATGTTTGAAGAAAAAACAAGTATTCTCTGTTTAAGCCATAGGAGTCTTTAGAAAGAATACAAAAATAGTTTAGTATTGATGTTTCTGATCGTTTTAATAAGTTGTAAAGCTAAAGAGCTCCTACAATAATGACCTAAACGATTATTTACCACTGCCCTACTTATGCGTTTTTCAACAGTAACAAAATTTTTCGAATTATGTTATACACAACTTGAATACCATATATTGTTTTAGGGCTTTGCTAGAATTTATGTGTGACATTCCTTTAGATTTCGAATTTTGCTTGCCCTTCCAAATTTTCTATTTCTTACTTAAATGGTGCTACAGTACTTGAAGGACCTGGTCCTCTACCATCACCATCTCTAATATCGTATGCCCAATCTCTCCAAGTATACCAGGTCATTAAGCAACGTTTCTGCTGCCTTATTTCTAACTTTCTCGTTGTGTAGTATATAACATCACCAGCAGCCTTAAATGTTCCTTCCTTTCAACATGTAGCAACCACAGCAACCTGCTCACCTTACAAGCGGAAAACATTCATGGTTGAAAATTTCTATCCTTTAAATGGGGATGGTCCTTTTCCCGCAATGAAGGCATCTCTTCGTGTATCTTTCATCACGAGAACTAGTAATTCTCTTTCAGATCATTTTAGTAGAGGAAATGATGCCCTAGAGCCGCAAATCCTCCATATATAAAGCCACTGTCGCTATAGCCAGTATAGATCCTGCCACTTTTCTTAGATCCCCTCGTGTACCACATGACACCTTGTGCACCCTACGGATTTCATACTTTCATTTGTAAATGTTTTAAGTATGAGTATTTCAGAACGGGAAGAGGAGAATCTTATTTTACTGAGCACTGTGACATGTACTCTTCTGGCTGCTGTATGTTTTAGAACTAATAACATAATTTTCTGAGAATAATTAAAATAAATTCATGCGTGGGAAAAAAGTAGTAATAAAAATACTCAATATATCCACACAAGTCAAATAAAACAGCTATAACAATTTTTTTTTTTTTTTAAATTAACAGTTTACTGCTAATAGTGACGTATGAGTTAAATGTTGGTCTCAATAATCCTGGCAAATCTAGAGCCATGAGTTCGATTCCTTCATGGGTAAAGCGAATTTATTTTTGAAGGAACTCACTAAATAAAATGTCCTTTACGCAGAGGCTGCGTAAACTAAGCGGATTTCCCACGTGCCGGTATAACACACTTGTGATACCATCTCACCATATAGTCTCTATTTCCACGTAAAATAAGACGGAAATATTTTGAATTTTCAAATTCCCCTCCCTAACCCCCCCCTATTCCGGTCCGTTTTCACCTAGGGTAGGGTCGATGGATATTTGAGGAAATTTTGCGTAAATCGTGTCATGACTATAAATCAATACCTGATTTCCCTTAAGGGAAATATGCTAAAATCCGTAGTCCTACGCAGGCTAGAAAAGTGTGATGATCCATTATGACCTCCAATAGAAGCACACATTAGGGGTAAATAAATAAGTACTAACTAAATTCGTACATATAGGAAAGCAAAGAGATACAGAAAGCATGTCTTTGGCTCTTGCATCACAACTCCCTTGCTTTAGGCTAGAGGTAATAGTAGGATACTTATATAAAATAACTGCATTTTCACGGATCCAATTGGCCCTCTTTATTCCACGACACTGGTATATTTCTTTTCAAAGAGTCTATCCAAATAGGAAATCCCTGAGAAATAGTTCTTACATGAAGACTTTTTTCTTTCATTTTTCTGCTCCTTTAAAGTTTGCAAAAAATAAATTCATATAAACATAAAAAAAATAAATGTAATTAATATATATATTTTTTCCTTTAATATATTCATCATTTCGAAGAAACTTGTTTCTTTATTGTCTAGCAGAATTGATAGTGTGTCAGCAGCATATAAATATTTCCTTTGTGTTGTTAACAACTTCCTAGAACAAATATTACAATTTTATGTTTGAAAGTGAAAAACAGCACGAGTAGTGAAATAACAATGTTATCTGGCATCCTTTTATGAGCCATTTCAAAAGTTCTTCACTTGAATACATAGGAGTTGCATGAGGTATTTGTTTAACGTGTGCCAACAAGAATACATTAGCGAAAGATGTTCCTGAATACATTTAGCCTTGAATAACATTTGTAAAACATTATGGACACATCTTCTCAAGAATTAATAGTAATTTAAAGAGAAAGTTAAGTAGTAAAAAAAAGAGAAATGGTAAGAAACTTACAAAAGCAATTCATATGCTAAAAAAAAGGGTGCCTGTTCTTTAACTTGCTAAAATCTATTAAATTGGTGACTTTAGGTGGATACACATTGGATTAACAAAAAAACAAAATCCTCTTATTAAATTGTAGTTCTACTGAAATTATTTGCGAATTTGGATATAAATTTTGCAAAATATAAGCTAAGTATTAATAACGCAGAACTGCGTTTGATTTTAGCAGATTTCCCTTGAGGGAAATCAGTTTTTATTTCAGTGTAACGACAAATTTGATGAAGGCGTTCTTTGAGTCAGTTCCAGAACTTTTCCCCTTGCTTCACAAACCTTTGAACAACTATGATGAACTGATGATTACATTGCATGATACACAAGTTTTGGCCTTTCTTTAAAGTACTTATTAGTTATTTTTCGAAACTATTTGCTTAACTATTTTTCTAAAGCACCTTACTTAGTATTGGGCTGTAAAATAAGTTCGTAGCGTTTATCAATATAACCCTCTCTTAGTTTATAGAATCATGTTTACTTGGTCAATAATGTTTACTATTACTATATTCTAGGATTAGTTAAGATGCTTTCATGCATCAGTTTCAACCAAGATTCCTTATCTTTATGTGTTATGCTTGCTCAAAGTGGAAGAGAAAAGCAAAGGGATAGTTTTCCATCACGATAACGCCCGTCGTCTTTGCAGACCCGACAGACATTGTAGTTTGGCTGGGCTGGGAGATGTGATCACCCGCCCACCCTATTCACCAGGCCTTGCCCCAACATAATTTCACTTATTTCGGGCCCTTCAAAACTCTCTTAACGCGAAACACGTTAAGTAGATCTAGGACTGCAAAACACGCATAGAGAAGTTCATCCCGCAAAAATCTGAGAAGTTCTGGGAGGACGGAATTAAAAATTACTTGAAAAATGGCAACATGTATTAGATCAAAATGGATCGTATATAATTGATTAAAAATATTTACAAGAATCGGAAGTTTTTATTGAAATCACTTGTAAAAAACGCTACGGATTTATTTTACAACCTATTATATTATTGTCTAAATAGAGGAGCTGACAATCAATACACGAGAAGCCAACTGACTAATAAAAAGCATCCCCTGATTGGGGTATGGTATCCAAGAAAATCGGGCAGGCGAACTATGCATATATCTTGTGACGCTTTGGATCATCAAAGCTACAAGATCAGCCATGTCTAAATTCAATGAGATGCAATCAGGCATCAAAAAAGTTTTTTTTTTTTTTTTCAAGATTTAAAATTAAAATCTATTTTACTTAACGATACTGCTGAGATTCTAAAATATTTTGTAAAATCCATTTTTAATGGCCTTGTAGCGGCGAGGTACTCGCGGATGAATAACCTTGACAGTTAGTCTTAATTTTCATGTGTTCGCGAGTATCTCGCTGCTATACGTTGCTATAGAGAAGCCCCTATAACTTAGCGAGGTTAGGCTTAGTGAGTCTTCTATCGGCATTCGCGTTGTGAACCGTGTTTTGGTTAGTGCGTGTTTATAAAATGGGAAATGCCGGAGTCAGAAGTGCGGCCGTGAATGGACCTATTTGTTAATAACTTTTTCATATTTTATTTTTCTGTTTTAATATATGTGATATAGTTAAATTGGCCTTGACTTCTTTTTTACGTTCGCATCGCCCCTCCACAGCCTAAACTACCCATTCATATTGAAAACTAGTTAAGAGCCCTAAATTTTATTATTTTACTTATCTAAAATAAAATATTTTAGAGAAATGAAGAACTGGTGGAAGTCTTTTTGAATTTTGTTGTTAAACTTAGTTAAAAGACTCAGGCCATTGTTAAATCTTTCTCCAACTTGAGTTCAAATTTTGGCTCAATTTCAGGCTTTATAGAATGCATGCACTGCAAAAAGGATTTCTGATTACATTTGTCAAATGATGATATTCCCGTTAGACGTCCATACTTTTATGTGACTCTACGACACAACTATTGTATATATTGTAATGCACGTTGTCTAACTAATTGAATTAATTTCCAAGCATGGCTCAGTACCTCGGTAGTAATATAGATAACGAATTACATTTCTATTATCCATAAAGAAATTAAAACTTCACTAAGATAAGGAGGTGGTAATCAACCGTTTTCTTACTTTCAGGGCAGTGCTTACCTTTGTCTCTTGAACAACTCTTTGTTGAAAATGTCTAGGCAGTTACATCTTAAATAGCCTCTGTTGGTCTTCTTATATCTTGGAGCAACCAAATGGTCGGATTAGTTCGTGGATATTTAAATATTACAAAACAATGGGAAAGTAAAAGGTTAACAAAGAGAATGTGAACGGTAGGCACTATTAGGAGATGAGGGATATATAGGGCAGAGATAGAGAATTATATGGAAGGAAATAGAAAATTGGCCAAGGACCAAGCAAGATGTTGTTAACGAGCGTGCGCAATACGTCCTTTGCCGGTTGGGTGGTGTACCCCTTCCACACGGTCACCCCAGGCAACCCCACTTCGTGAAAGGCACACATACACTCAACAACTCCCCGCAATCAGTAAGTTATGTTTAATTTAGCACTTCAAACATCTACCAAAATGTAAATTGTCCTCTTCAAATTTCTTAACCAAGATATTTTCCTTACAAAAAGTTTTGTTTAAATTTATAACCATGTTGAATTGATTTAATCTTGTCTACTAAAACGTTTAGAAAATATAAAACAGTAAGCACCTGATAATGCCCTACTATCAGAAACAAAATAAAGTATGTCACCCAGGGTCTGCGTTAACCCAGCGTCACATAAAGCATTAATCTCAAAAAGTAAAAATTCAATAATAACAATATTTAGTATACAGGCTTCAAATAAAGTGTTTCATTAAATAACAGCTTATTGTTAATAAGACACGAATAGGAGTGGGCGTTTACCGAATACTAAAATTGGAAATATTTTGGATAATATCAAATATAGACAAAAATGTACATAACAACATTTATAAATTATTAAATTTTCAATAATGGTAAATCTATACAATTTTTCTATCCGAGGCATAATTACAGAGATATTTCGAATTTTCAAAATTTCCCCCCTTTAACCCCACCCCCTTCCCTATGTCCAATTTCAGCCGTTAACGAACTCGATCTTTCTTTTTAACTAAAATGCTCATATATCGAATTTGGTAGTGATAAGACAAAAATTGCGTTCGTTAGAGTGGTAGCAGACATATACATATATACACATACATATAATTTTAAACGGACCTCATTTTTGTCATCTACTTTGTAGAATGGACATTTGAAGAAATGTTTTCAACCTCATCTTGAGTACAACCTCAATAGCTGATTTCCCTTGAGGGAAATCTGCTAATAAGTTATTCAATATCTACGTTCACATTTCAAGTCTTTTCAACTTTTCTTAAATCCTATTTCTCTTTAAAAATTTAATATTTCTACTAATTTAGATTTAATAGCAAATGGATTCTCCGTAGTTAACAAAGAGCTATATAGATTAAACACAAAAGTTTATACTCAGAGAGTAAATTCAAATAGATTGGGCAAGACACTTATGCATTATAACATAGCTCGTATATTGTTTTTTTAATTATTTATGTTTACCAGCTGGAAACTGATGGTGGACCGTGAGATCTGAAAGCTTAAAATTAATAATTATGAAGGAAGGATGCCTTTTAGCAGATTTCCATTAAGCGAAATCAGCTATTTGGTGTTGATTCTTACCTGAAGTTAGAATTTGTTCTCATTGGTAAAAATGAATTAGACTGTCACAAAATAACCTTTTATATTTAAGAAACATGTATACAAAAATAACAACATGCCTTCGTATGTACTTTGAGTGAAAGAAAAAACTGTTTTCCACGAGACATATGAAAGTGGGTTCAGAAATACTGAATTAAAAATTCCCTATTAACATTACCTTGTACTTTTTTTATTACCTAATATGTGATGAACTTAAAAAAATGATGATAATATTAATCTGGAATAATAATGTTAACATTGTTTATTCAGGTCCGCGTTATGCGACTACAGCTAATCGGGACGGGTTATTTACAGGTTACCATTTTTTTAGCAGAGTGGGACAGGATTTATGTATTGAGTTCGTCACTAAATAAATTCCTATTACTCAGGTGGGAATCGAACACATGCATCTAGAAATAATAAATTATATAAGATAAATAGTATAAAGATAACGGAAGGTATTTTGTTTGAAATGGAGTAAGTCATCTAATGAATTCTGGTTGCAGGGTAGAAATAGCCTGAAGATTGTTAAGTATCTATAAATTTGAAATAGATCACTTGTAGCACTTAAACTCCTAATAAAGGTATAAGAAGTACATGTGACGGAAATAAAATTCTATAATCTCTTCTGGCTCCATTTATTTCTCCAATGAAAAACACGCTAAAAAACAAAAATTGGTAATTTCGTTAGTGGGACTCATAAGACGTGGGGTTCTAGAGAGAATGTATAATATCCCTGTTATTTTGGATCGGACCGAAACATGTTTTATCTTTATTCTCGTTAAATAATTAATGTTCTAAAATTGTTGTATTTTTCCCTTATTCCGATTTTAACAGGGTTATTTGTATTTTTCTGTTTTTAGATATGCCCTCTCTTAATAAATATGATTTTCACTTTATAGCAAGTATATCACTAAGCATCTCATGCCCATCTTAAATTTCAAATCATGATTTCATTGGTTTCTTATTTAATGATAAATGTAGAATAGAATTCGAGATACTATCAGCGTGCCTTACGAAAACTTGGGAAATCTGCTTAGTTTACGAAATAGCTCCACGACGGAGCTTTTTTGTCAGTGGGAAGGAAAATTAATTGTGGCGCGAACGTGTTGTAATAGGGAAAAAGCCTGTATGAGAGGGAAATATGGTGTAATAGTTGCTGAAAATCAGATGAATAGATTAGATTGCTAATGAGGAAGCGTTGAAATTAGTTGGGCAAACAAAAATTTCTTTCTTTATTTAAGGCTTTTGTTGTGATGTTTGATGATGAATGCAACAATTATACGGAGATATAGTTGTGAACAAAGGCCTGAGTATTATATAAATATACATGCTTATAAAAGACTGAAGAAACAGAGTGATAAAACTCAGACACGGTTTATGGGTACAGGAGTGAGTACTGAGGATAAGAGGCAGAATTAAATAGCCTAAATTCCAGCTAAGATTAAAACGGTTACGAATGTGACCACTATAACTGAAACGGGGATATAAGGATTTTATGGCTCTAACAGTGGATTGTTTTCTTTAAGATGGCTTCATTATTGGATGGTTTGGTTCAGGAGCCAATGGGAAATCATTGCATATAGTTTTAAACTCCCCTCCCACCCCCTTGTTCGTTCCCGTGGAAATCAGGAGTACCTGTTCATTGTAACAATAGCAGGTGTAGACTGTAGATTCAACAACATAGTGGCTAAAAATTTGCAGTTAGTTGTGAAAAAGAAGTTATTCACAAATTAAGGAGTTCAACATAATACAAAGTGTATAGGAATTATATAATCGAAAAAGTCCCTAGATTTAGAAAAAGTGCTCTAGAGCTAGAAAGACAAATAACGTATACGTGGGGATCACTCATATCCAATAATAATTACCAAACCGTTGTTGCATTTTCACTTAAACCTAAATTGCTCCACCTAAATTTGTTCTAAGAAATTTATAAAAATGTCTTGTAGATGGTAAAAGCGTTATAATCGAACTTGACCTCAATACTAGAAAAAACAAGACATACTCCTAAAATCTCTTTCAAACTTTGTTAAATTTCAATTGCATGACTAAATCCCAAAAATCCGGGTTTTTATTTATTTATGTTTTATGGGAATTGAGCAATATAAATAGTTCTTAGTAAATGAGCATTTGTATACATGAAATCTTTATGAGTAATATACTGAGAAGCATTCATAAACGTAAGTATATTTATGATGGCAGATAGTGTTCAGATTATAGAAGTCCTAATCTGATATTTCATTGTCCGTAATAGGAGAACGTTTGTTCTCGACATTCGAATCGATTGGTCTAAAACGTGTATCTACTATTTTAGTTCGCATTCTTAAACACTTTAATGTAATAGTTGGCCTCCGGAGTTCAAAGGTCCCTATCTGCGGTGAGATAGTTCGCGAGCTCTTTGTTCAAGAAAACGGGTCTAAAAATAGCAGGCGGGGGCAAGGCTGGACCGTCCACTTTCACTGACCTTGCAGAGCGCATGTGCAGCTCACTCGACCACCTAACTGAACATCCTGCTATCCGAGATTGGTATTAATGGCATGACGTCATCGCTCTTATTCATATGCAGCCTTTTGTCTGTTTTTTATTCATTTTAAGTAAATGTTAATTTTGCTTTTTTTTTACATGTATTTGATTAGGATTCGTGGATTTCGTAAATTATTTTATCAAGTTCAGGGTTGTGAAAATAATAAAATATTGTAGCGCTAACCTGGGCTCTTTGGAGTGCTTTACGTCACTGGAGTAATGAAATAATATTAAACCGCCCACGGGCTCTACTAAATAAATATTTTAGATTTCAGGTCGTGACGGGATTATTTTCGAAAAATTCCTTCAAATACCCACCGATCCTACCCAGAAGATAACGAAAATGAGATCCGTTCAAAATGTTATACATATATACATTTTCTGTAAACGCTCTAGCGGTCGCAATTTTGTTCTGATGTAACGATCAAATTGGATATTTAAAAGTTTTATGAAAAAAAGGAGTACAAATTCGTTAACGGCTAACACCAGACTAAGGGGTGTGGGGAAATTTCGAAATATCTCCTTTGTTGTGCGTCGAATCTAAACATTTTATAGAATGAATGTTATTGCAAATGTAATGTTCTATAAATATGTTTATATACGTTTTGTTCAATATCTTGATTATTAACCAAGAAATTTGCATTTTTCAATTTCCGGTCCTAAGTAAACCTCTTCTCCTACTCGTTTCATATTAACAATAAACTGTTATATTATGGAGAACTTTATTTGAAGCCTAAATACGAAATATTTTTCTCATTGAACTTGTACGTTTTGAAATAAATACAATTACGTGATGCACGTGGGAAATCTGCTTAGTTAACGCAGCCCTTGAGTGACGGACTTTACTATTCATATGTAATGATCAGTCTAGGTCATTTACTCAGAGAGAGACGATGCGCCGATTTTCTAACCCGGTGGCAGCCTTTCATAAATGAAAAAGTTATAAATTTAATCAAACCGTACTTAATTCACTTCAGTATCCATTTGTCGATTACTCTTTTCAAATGTGTAAATATTTTTTTTTAAATCTGCCATAGGCGTGACATGATACTCATTTCAATCCTATCTAGTCCTATGACATCCTTGCAATAAAGATATTTGTGATGATGAATATGTGTATGTTTCCGACAAGAAATAAATACCATGGTAACATATAAATAAGATCTTATGGATGAAACAATCAAGGACCTCTAAGTTTCAACTGAATTGTAGCAAGGTTTGAACTTTAATTGTAAATTGTACTTAAAAGGGTCTTAAGGTTAGAGAAAGATACAGCAACGATTTAAATAACTTTTTCCCGGATATAAAATAGCTTTTTTTTCTTCCTTGAATAATTCTTGAACATCTATTTAAGTGATTAGTTCAGACTTGCTATATTCACGATAGTCAGTCATTAAATATACGGCTACGAATGTGTTTAACTAATTTCTCCATAAAAAATGAATTCTTGAAGGTCAACTAAAATTATGAAAATCATCGGAATTTATTAGGTAGTTCTCTTTATTGTTTGTAAACTGAAGAGTGGTACAACCATTCATTTAAATTAAAACGGAGGGATGAAATTCAGAAAGAACCTAGTGCAAGAGTTTCAATTGTATTAATTTTTTTTAAACATTAAACTTTGCTTGAATAGTCAAAACTCAAATCATTGTTCTTTTTATGTCTATGCTATTTGACTTATTTTATTCCTTAATTAAAACACAATTTAATATAATATGTCAAAATAACATGTTTCTTTTTATAAAAGTTCAGCTATTCATTATTTCATTTGTATAAATAACTTCAAGTAGAGAAAAATACGTAGAACAACAATTACAAAAAGTCCGTCACGCAGGGGCTGCGTAAACTAAGCAGATTTCCCACGTGAAGTAATACAATAGAGAAATCTCCATACAAGAGCCCAACACTTACGGCAAAGGGCCAAACTAGGTTTTGGCGGGAAACTCAAAAATCCGTTACCGGCCCAAATTTAATAAAAATGCAAATATCTCGGTTAATATTCAAGATAGGGAATAAATGTATAGAACAATATTTATAGTAAATTTAATTTGTAATAAGATTGATTCTATACAATTTTTCGATCCGACGCATAATAACGGAGATATTTCGAATTTTCCGAAAATCCCCCCTCTAAACCCCCCCTCCCACTAGACCGATTTCAGCCATTAACGAACTTGATCTTCCTTTTTACATAAAACGATTAAATTCCGAGTTTGGTAACGATCAAACAAAAATTGCGACCGCTAGAGCGTTAACAGACAAATATATATATATATATATATATATATATATATATATATATATATATATATATATATATAGATATATATATATAAAATTTTGAACGGACCTCATTTTCGTCATCTCCTGGGTAGGATCGATGGACATTTGAAGAAATTTTTCGAAACTCGCGTCATGAGTACGACCTCAATAGCTGATTTCCCCTAAGGGAAATCTGCTAAAAAATCTTTTGTCAGTAAATTTGTTTCATATAATTTTTCGATTAATGATAAACGAGATAAACATGATTTTTTATTTTATTCCATCTCATAACACCCAATCCTCGTGATCTGATTTCAGTTATTAACGTACAAAACCTTTTGCTTTTCATGAAATATTTAACGTCGATCAATAAAAATTAAAACCTTGGGAGCATAGGAAGTTCATAGACGAAGTATGCTGAATTGAATATAGTTTGTTTCATGCTCAGGGAGAAATGTAAACATGTAAAGCAAAAGAGGTCTATCAATACACGAAGAAAAGGTTTCAACAAAATAAGTATACTTTTAGTGTTAAATATATTATAGAGGGGGACTTTTGTGTCTTATTCTCAAGTACAAAAATATATTATATTATACATACTACTTAATTATAATTATTTAATATTCATCGTCTTTCATTAATGTAAATTCCCAATTTTTACTTCTTTATGTGAAGTAAAGGAAGTATAGTTATCAAAATATTTCAGTTTTAAGATTTCAAAGGAATTAACTGTTTTGACCATCCTTGCAGTAATATTTGACTAGTTGACTCGGCGTAATATATGTACGTATCTCGCATAACTCAAAAACGACTATCCGAATATTGAAATATCATAGTTGGGATTGTTGTAACGTCTAGTTGTCTACATCCACGATCATCGAAATCTGCTAAGCGGGAAGGGGGATTTAGAGGGAATGAAAATAAAGAATTGCAAATTTCTCCGTACCTATTGGAGTTAGTATTGAAGCTTTTTTGTTTTTGTTTCTTGAGAAAATCCATAAATTATGTCGTATGGCATTTTTTAAACCGATTTATTGGGACAGAGTTATCGTATATGACTCTCAAATGAAATTATATTAAAAGTATTGCAGCGAAACTTTTTTTTAATTTTATTTAATAATAGTAAAAGGAAGCTATTTGGTGCCCACTTCAAATTTGTTTACAATAAAACTGAACTCGATGAAACAAAATGGTCACTTTGATTCAGCACCATAAAAATCATTCACCAAATTCATCATATACCAAAAATATACCATTTATCTGATGATTTGCATACCTGTCTATTTAAATAAAAGACGCTTGTATACGTAATTGCAGTCTTGTATGTATGTACGGATATTGAAGATCATAGGGATTTTTAAAGAAGACGGGAAGTCCGAATGACGTGGTCCCATTCATGGTAAAGATCATGGAGTCAGTGTTTAATCTGTAAGAGGAATTAATATTCTGAGGCGTGACTGGTCAAGCACAATGACATTATTAAAGTGATAGGGAGAATTTGCACTCATGATTATGTATGAACTCTGTTGGTTTTTATCTGTATGTTTCTTTTGTAAAACCTCTAAATGGCCATTCAGAGAGAGAGGACGTTGAGGTCAGCGTTTTGTTAGGCTGCGAACAGAAGGAACTCTTATTTTTTTGGTCTTTGAATAAAGTCATTAGGTTCTTCATAAGCCTATTCAAACTGTTTATTAAGGTTTTAACTCCTGCTAAATCCAACCTGTTACTTTCATTTGGGTGACGTTGGGTCTCACTTAGTACCTATTTTTTCCGGTTTCTTATTAAATAAAACACCGTGCACATGTGGATATAAAAAAAAAAGTTGGAAACCCTATTTGAAATCAAATTCCTTACACAACAGCACTTCAAAGGCTGGTATCTATAAGTAAAACAACAATTGGGAATATATTTATTGAAATCAGTACACCCTTACAATTTGTTTATGATTCTATTTTGACTCTGATACAAAAACATTGTTATACAGATAACTATTGTAAAATGTCAACATTCTGAAATGAGTGAATATATTCTATATTGTTCCATCACTGAGCCGCCTTATATTCTAACATTTTCAACGATTTCACTAATTATCTTCATTAGGCTTAAGAGTTTTCACGTTGCAAATTTAATTTAGTGGTATAGAGATGTTATCCAATCCTAAACATATTTGGAAGAACCAGAGGTTTTTGGAATATCCACGCATCAGCGTCTGTTTAACGTATCACGGATTAATAAATTGGCATGACAGTATGTATTTTATAGATAATAAGGACTATGAATGTTTATGGTGATTAAAGTCCATTTTATGTAATACAAAGAACTGGGCAATAGGAATTTATTTAATGACGAACTCATGAAATAAAATCCTGAGTCCCCCACTGGCTAAAAAATGGTAGTAACCTGTAGATCACCCGTCCTAATTAGCCATCGTAGCAAAACGTGGACGTAAATAAATAACAATAATATAATACAACTTATGAGATTACTAATAAAGTGGTTGGTTACCTTCCCGCTCTGAATCCTTCAATTAAATATATTGTGATTTTTTTATAACCCACTTCATTCTCAAAATAATTATTTATTATGCCACCTATGTTAGAGTGTCGACAAAACATATAATTACTCACTGCCGTTCATTCTATTACGAAAGGCGTGAGTTTCTTGCAACCCAAGTAATTTTTATCATACATTTCAAATTTGAATGGCAGTTGATAGAAAATAAATGGTAGGTGTTCCACAAGCCATCATTAACATCCCTTGCCAGAATATATTATAGTGTTGTCACTTTTAAGTAATTCCTTAAACTAAAGAGTTCTGCATATATTTCGCTGCAAGATGGCTCTATTTTGAGCCAAGTGCCGTGGTATGATTGCAGAATCAGTATGAGTGTCGTGGGAGTAGATTGAAGGGAAAGCACGGAGACATAGCTTCATCAGTTGAAAGCACGATGGCACTGTCACCTTTCGGCCTTGGTATTTCCAGTCCCGGATCGGGTGCGGCCATCATCTCAAACACTCGTTCTACAACTTAGAACTCATTCATTTACCCATTTCAACTACCAACGGCAAAGCAAGAAGAAGTGCCGAGGCACAGGGCGAAACCTTGGATGAGCCACCTTCCGCAGAGGCATGAAGGATAATAGAACAACTTTATCAAGTCTCATATTACTTTTCAAATAAATGCAGTACAATAAAATGTCCGCCTTACTGGAAATCGTGTAAAAGCTGAGTTGCAAATGTATCGAAGGGTTCATCTTGTTTACAGGTACCTTTATCATTAAGACTATTAGAGAATGTTAACAACTCAACTCCTGAGCTTTGCTTTTCAAATATACATTAATTGTCAATACCCCAGTGTTATACATCTATATTTAAATAAGGTAAATAGTACTGAGTGACAAGAAATAATAAAAGTCCATCACGGTGGGTCTACGTAAACCAAGTAGATTTCCCACGTGCTGGTACAGCATCCTACTGATCTAATCTCACCATATATTCTATTTTTCTAAATTAAAATTCGATGAGTAGAGGTGGGGATGGCCCTCTCATTGGCCTACAAAAACTTTTTTTTTAATTTAATTTCAATCACTCAAAATAAAATAAAAATGCAAAGGAAGCCACTATTCATTATTTCTTTCTTTAAAAGGTAGACATCTATTCCGCTGGTCTAATAACTTAATACACTAAACAAATAAATAATTCTCATAATATTTCGCAATTCTTGAATTTCAAGTATTGTCGAGGCTATATCGCCCCACCAAGGCAGGGCGAACTCACTTGGGATTTTCCAGCCCCTCGCTTCCATCCATGGTTACCTCATTAGCTTGTGAACTATGGACAAGACAGCAGTGCCTCCAACCATTCTTGACTTGAGACATGTATGTAATTAATGTTTTTTTCTTTTAATAATTAATTTGCGGCATTTAGCGTAATTCGTTATGTATAGTCTTATACCTTAGATTTCTATTAATTATTCAAATCCCTTGCATCTCACTAGAATATAAGCTATTTAAAAACTTCTTTCAAAAAGTCAACTCTTTTTAAATACAATGGGCTTTTAATGGACTTGCGTAACGTCTGTGGCAGAGCTTTCTTCGCCCCAGGTCAAACCCAAGACAGCCGTTCACGAACTTGATTTTCAGTCATACATGAAACGCTTATTTTGGTAATGATCAACAAAAATTACAACTAGAGATATTTTGAATTTTTCACCGATTAAGTAAAGTACAAAAATAATGTAAATGTACTAGCTATGGTACCGGCTTCGCTCGGAAATCATGACTGCGTTGATCGGGGAGTCTGAATAATGATTGAAATTTCTATTGGCTTTACTATGCACAATATTTTTACGCTTCCCGTCTCAAGGCTTTAGCTTGCTATTTATCCTAGTAACTACAGCGGATATATCGAATTTTTTAGTCTCAAAGAATAAAAAAAAAATGAATAAATGAGTTCTTTATTACTCTCTCCACACTGCTCAAAATACTATTTTGCAATGTAAATAACTGGAGAAGAAACTCATTTATTCATAGTTGTACTCAACTGGAGTTCATTTATTCATAGTTGTAAATAACTGGAGAAGAAACTCATTTATTCATAGTTGTACTCAACTGGAGTTCATTTATTCATAGTTGTAAATGAGTGATTTATTCATAGTTGTAAATAACTGGAGAAGAAACTCATTTATTCATAGTTGTACTCTTATGCTCTGTTATGTGTAACATATTAGCGGATCAATGTTAATAATTAGCAGACGTAAATGGGTACTGCTCCCCAAACATTCAATCCCCTAAAACATTGTTTTGTTTAAATAATTTATAATATTAACTAAATATTTCTCGAAAAGAAAATAACATCACTAAAAGAGCAAATAATAAAATTTGTATAAGCCATTATCACATAAAGTAAGAGTAGTACGAATGTTCTCGATGGTTTAAACTCTCCATTTAATGTTTAGCTGTAATTTAAAACAAACATCATCTATACTTTCAATTATTAAGCATCAACTACCTCTTCCCGCCAAAAGCCGACCCAAGTCGGCCGGATCAAAGCAGTCTGCCAGGAACCGATTGTGTTGTCTCCTGATAACTTGAGCTCAACTATTTGGCTTAAATTATAGTAACTTCAGGTATTCTAAATATTAAACCATAGGAATGCTAAATATAAGTTTAAAAACATGAAATCATTTGTCATAATACGTCTATATTAAAGACACTTTAATAAGTACTAATAAAATTGTTGATACCCGCTATAGTTTTTAGCGTGTAAGTCGTTTATACTTCCTTGTACGACAAAAGTGAAAATAACAAAATAAACACTTTCTGATTTGTGCATGTTTGCCGAAAACCCAATAGGAAATGAAAAACGGTGATGTTTCACATAATGCCTCCGTTACAATCCCCGCTCCTGGTCATCCCTAAAAATATTGATATAGCTTATAATCATGGAAGAGTTAATCCAAATTCACATGCCGTTTTGTTTAGTCATTAGTACCTATTAAAATTGTTGACTCCCGTTATAGTTTTTAGCCTATATCTCATTTACAGTTTGGCATACGACAAAAGTGTTTATAACAAAAGTACTTTAAATAACACAATAAACAACTTTTGCCCAGTGCACGTTTGCCGAAAAAAATAGTGCGATTTATCATTTCAGGCCTCTCTTATAACCACCACTTCTATCCATCCCTAGAAATTTGAATATAGCTTATAATCATGAAAGACTTAATAACTCACATACCGAGTTTTGTTAAATTTGGTCCAATCGTTAGTTCTCAATAAAATTGTTTACTACTGCTTTAGTTTTTAGTGTACATCATTTATGGTTTCTAATTTGACAAAAGTTACTCTAAATAGCAAAATAAACAGCTTTCATCGTGCTCTTATTTTCCGAAAAACCAATAGCGCTATTTTTAATTTCATGGCATCACGTTCATCTCAGATAATATTAGTATAGCCTATAGTCTATGTTGGTTTAGAAGTACTATACATACCAAGTGTCATAAAATTCGGTTCAGTAGTTTAGTCGTGAAAAGGTAACGAACAAACAAACAGACACCAAAGCCACAAATTGCAGATATCATGTCTATGGCATGTGAAACAAAAAAGTATCATGAAATTTCGAGAGAAAAAAAAAAAAAGCAGTCAGGGCACTGCCGGTAGAAGTGAAAACTCCTTTAGCTTTGATCGCTCAATTTTGGCATTGCTGAGAAATTTTTTTTACGAAGTCTTATTTTAAAAATATTTTTAGTTATTTATCAATAAGTAACAGTTATGTTCTATTTTACATGAAAAAATGAAAAGACAAAAATAATAGTGATAAAAAAAAATAATGTACCACGAATTGTTTTATTTATCAATATAAAATACTATACATAATTATTTCAGTTATTTTACATAAAAGAAAAAAATTACATTTCAGAATTATTACAAATGCTTTACAAAAATAAGTTAAGTACACTCAGAAAAGTCAATTTCTATCCATAATTTCAACAACTCTTGCACCATCATCACCAATTTCTAAAACTGATACAATCGGTATATGGTAGCTAAAGTAGGATACAAACAGTTTTGATTCGAATTTATTTAAATATCGGAATTTATTTAAATATCGGAATTTATTTAAATATTCGAATTTATTTATTTAAATATTCGAATTTATTTATTTAAATATTCGAATTTATTTAAACTTCGGATTAAAATATCTATGAAAGTAAAAATGGTAGATATATAGTATCTGTGAACGAAATGATGCTGGTTTTGTCCTCTTTAAAATGGTATGCGAACGAAAACTCTAGCTAATTGGGTTCAGGAGTTATGAAGAAAAGAAGCTCCTTTAGCTTTGAGTTGAGTACTAGCGGTGGCGGTGTCGCGATTTCATACTTTTTTCCTCTCCCGCAAATGCTTCCTTACGGGGTGCAAAACGTGCCTAAAGAAGTTTTCACTTCAATTGTAAATAAACTATCAAATGATTAGGTTATAAAATACCATATGATTTTATTTCTAAACCTTAGTACTAGCCGGTGGCAGTGGCGGTGTCGCGATTTCATACTTTTTTCCTCTCCCACAAATGCTTCCTTATGGGGTGCACAACGTGCCTAAAGAAGTTTTCACTTCAAAAATCAATGTATAGACAAAGGTTACAATATTATGTGTGTGTATATATATATATATATATCATCTTCTGCAGTTCTCCTTATACCCCTTGAAGATCTTTAGTCACCTCCGAGCGAGACTCAAAGAATTTGTGATCAGAGTTTTACTTTGAGAGTGATCAGTTTGACATACAACTCCCATTAACCAAGAATGAGTTGTTCCCAGTAGAGTGACAGGCCTCATTATAACCAGGATGTCAGTGGCCAGTTTACTTAATGTTAACTTGCCTGTGGATGGGATCTATGAGAGTCCTAATAGCTACTCATGCCGAGGGGCTCTCAGGTGTATATACTCACTAGACTCCCGCAGATCCACAAGATCCGAGACACTAGCGTGTTCTGGTAGCAGCCTCGTGAACAAATGTTCGCCCTTGGCAGGGTCTAACCTGCACCTATTTTTACCTTCAGTTTACTGAGGGTAGTGGTAGTTGTACCCATATACTTGCCTCTTTTGATAGTTACCAAATTGTTTTCAAAATGATCATATTTTTGGTTGATTCTCTATGAACTTCCACATTTAGACATAAACAATCAATTCCAATATTTATTCAATTCAAGATAACTTTTTGTTTTTAAGATATTTTTCTCACCTGGTTGTTCTATAACGGCTGTTTTAAATCAATGTTCCCGGTTAGCAGGAATTTAATCATGGGATACCAATACCATTGCAATACTGATAACACTGGAGCCCTATATCCTTATCAGAATAACTTATTATAGTGTCATTAAATGCTTTGAAGATAATGGTGTGGCATTGTTGAAATTACTAAGCGCTCGCTGAATAAAGATTTTGAATGGCACTGACTACTGGTTATTATCACCAGTAAACATTACTGATATTCACTAGTGATATCAATGAATAATCGGGACATTTTAGCAGGGCCCACAATAAAGTTTTTAGGATTGATTGCGCCCAGACTAGTTTGATCATATTGAAATAAGAAACTAAAATCGCTTTGCTTCTTATTAAAATGTGTTAAAAAATATAAACTCTATTACTAATATACTATTCTTATTTACATAGTCGGTGAACTTATGGCATTATGCATTGGGGTAAAATCAAAAAAATCATATTTTAATATTTAAATTGCAGAACAGAGCAATAAGGTTTATTATATTCAACAGAAAGACAAGACTCCTGTCAGCTACTTTTTAAGGAGTAAAAATAATGACTTTTCTTTCAATATATATGTACCAAACAATATTGTTTATGCAACAAATTATGAACTCGTTTTACAAAAATAGTAAACTATTTATTCTTTTATAACGCATAATCTTAAAACAAGATACAAGAGTATGTTTCAAACCCTCAACCATAAACATAAATATTTTGAGAAAAGCATATCATTTTCTGGAGTAAAACTCTTTAATGATCTACCCAAATGTGTTAAATCTATCAAAAAATGTTCAAAGTTTAAAAATAAATTAAAGAACTTTTGTCATAAAAATCGGTCAAAAAATAATTTATGATCACTTACAGGGTACCTTTAATGGGGGACAAATTTCTCATTATTTATAAAGCTTGTCATCCTTTAATAAATTTAGATGTCAATAAATTAAAATATGTATGTTATAAATTTAGAGTGGTATTAAGATCGTTAACAAAATTAATTTATTGTATGTAATTATTTAAATTAATGGATTTTGTAAAATGTATTCATGGAATTTGAGCTGATTTTATTACAAATGTGTAGATGTTATTCAAGAATTTGTAAAGAAATTAATTGACATAATATTAGTCTTTTTTTTTTTTTATTGAAAACAAAAATATTTGATGTATCCTGTTATTTTATGCTAACATTTAATGAAAATAAATACATTCCATTTCACCTGAATGATATTTATCTTGATGGTTGTAAATCATACCAAAAAGATACGTCATCTTCATCTATCTATGGTTTGCTTGTTTCAAACTTAAAAAATAAATAGAAATCAATTTTAAGGAATATCATAATGAAATAAAATAAAGAAATTTAAATTTTATGTATTTTTGCAATATACAAATTTAAATTTACATCAAATCAAATAATAATATTCGTTATAAATGATATATTACAACTAAAATAGAAGAAAAAAATACAAAATATTGTGTCTTAATGGGCAAATAATTACAAATGGTTCACATTAAAGAATACCATGGGTAAGATATTTATATTTGTTTAATTAAATTAATTAATAAACACATTATGCGAATTTACATTTTGAAAAATCCATTTCTGGATGTTGCTCCATAAACCTGAAACACAAAAATCAAGTTGTTAAAAAAAAATCTATGTTTATATCTACTTGATATTAATTTTAATATTTTCTACAGAGGGGTAATTAATATTATACATACTTTTGAAGCATATCTTTTTTCTTTTGTTCATCTGAAGTAGGTAGGCCAAGTTCTCGCTGCCTCTGATCATACATCATTTTCTCTACCAATCCACGTGTTTCACCATCAAGATCTGAAAGTTTTGAAGGTTCTGGGTTGATCTTTCGAGTCGCTATTTCAGGATCAGTAGTCAGTAACTGAGACCACCACTCCATTTTATTAACCTATCAAACAAAAATGTATTGGATTAAAAAAGTTCCCATATTTATTGTCAAATAAAATTTGTGTCCGATTTTATTGAAAGTATCAGTGAAATAATACATGTAAATATATAAAAAATAATACGAGGTATAATGTTAATGGATGTTTAAAACAAAATTTTCCTTTGTCAATCTGTTAATCAAAAGTTACAAAATAAATTTTCAGTCATTTATGTATTAAATTATTTGTATTTCTACCTTCTCCATTGTGATGAGAAGGCATGCACCATCTTCTAAGACCCATGTAGATTCTTCAAGCTTGATTTCATGCTGTAAATCCCCATTTACAATATCGCCATGACCTTTAAGAGTAACTCGTAGGCGTGTTTTTTCTAGGTCTACTTTTAGATCTCGTGGTTTAACTGGAAATCCAACTCTCAAGGGGATCCGGACCTGATTCAAAACACAATTAAATATTAAAGATGATTAGAATGAATTTATACATATTTCAGTGTGTTGTAATGGTATATGTCAATTTTTAAATCTAACATTTAATTATGAGGAACTTCTCAAAAGTAAGATAAACTCCCATATAAGTTTAAAAATCAAAAAATTTTTTTGATTATTGCAATGGAAAGAAATTAAACCATTTAAAAAACATTCAACATCTATATAAATAAAAATCTAAGGATTGTCTATTTTCCATTTAAATTTGGCAGAGATCAATTTTTTTTTGTTCCCAACCATTTTAAGAACAATGACATCAAGACTGAAAATCTTGTCTGTTTGTCTGCCCATTTTTTATTTAATCGCTCAAAAATAGGACGCAAAAATTCAAAGTTTTTTTAATATTTGTGAGTCAATTATCCGAAGGTACAATATTGGCTATATTAGAATCCAAATTTTTAACCTGGAGGAGGGTTCATTTCAATCTGAAAATACATACTCATCAATATCTTTGTTAGTATTGGTTTTATCGAAAAAATGTAACGAAGGAATTGAAATTAGAATAACTGTTTTTTTCCTAAATCATTTACACTTTTGAAATTTGATACTTTACTCCTTATACTTTGATACTTTTCACTACATACATTCTTCTATCAAATTACAAGAGAATACCTGAACAAACTTTCATTTGTTTTCTCCGGATCCTAAGATACTACAATCTAGATTTTAGATCTAGAAACTAGATTTATTTGATCCTAAGAAAAATAATAAATTGGTCAATGTTCGTCCAATAGATAATTCATTGCTCAAAACTATAAATATGACTTATTTGAAGGCAATAAATGGATTATTTAGTGATTCCGATTATTCAATATTTATGTTTTGACGGGAAACCATTATTATATCATTTAGTTTTGACAATTCTAATCATAAATTGGTCTAAATGCTTTTATCTCAGGTAAAACAAATGAATGACAGCACTTATACTGTTCATGTTACATGCCATTTGTATTGTTAATGAAAATGATGGGATGATTTTGAGTATCCAATCTTAATATTTTCTATTTCAAACCGTCAATGACGGGTAGTACGGATTGTTTATTAATGCTTTTAATGTATTTAAAATTTAATTAGTAATAAAAAAAAATCAAACCAGCTTGGGCCCAACTTTCTTATAATATATAAATAAAAATTTGTAGGGGCTCAAGTTAGCCATGTGAGTTAAAACATTGGCCGTAATTTCACATGGTAAACCAAGAGTGGCGAGTTTGATTTCCGCCTGGGCAATAGGAATTTATTTAGTGTCGAAATTATTAAATAAAATCCTTAGTAACCTGTAGATAACCCATTCCAATTAGCTAAAGTAGAATAAAGTGGATGTTAATAAATAATAATTTGTAATTAACTTATATATAAAATTAATTACAAATTTTTATTTTCGTAAATGACAAAAAAAAATAAAATACAAATAAAAGTTTAAAAAAATATTTATTCAAAATTTAAGGAAAAACAAAAAAATAATGTTTACCCCGATTTCCTACTAATACTTCTATTAAAGAATGAATATCACCTGAAATTTATACAAATCCCATATATGAAAATTACATTCCATAAAGAACAATATTTGTTTTAGGGGGATGAGGAGACATCGGGGTGGTACATCCCAAGACCTGCTCTTTGCAGGGGTGACAACACTATGTGCTCCTGTTCAGGAGGAGGGCAAAGCTCGGTGCGAGAATGGCTGTCCCCACCGCCCTCTAGTAATACTAGTACACAGGTAACAAATATCTATACCCTATGCTTGTACCACATACATGTTTAAGAGTGAGTAAATTCCAACAAATATAAAAATTGTTTTAATTATTATTAATGAAATGGAATATCAGTAAAAATTGTATTTATATTAGAGAATAATATATGAAATGGCCAGAGCTTATCTAAGTAAACTCGGCCAACAATTCATGTAATATCTTATTCAAAAAATTTTCTCTACTTAAAAAAAATTACTTATAGCAGGAATTGGTAGCTTATTTGATAGACAGCTGGTATCTTAACTGATTCAAACAGTTGTTTTCAAATATTAAAAAGTACTTTCATTTGTGGTGCAACTTTGTGCCTTTGAAACAATCATTTTATTAAAGGGACAACTGTTTCTTTGATGTTTTGTATTATGATTTCCCTGTTTCTATTCAAAAGTAAATCATCACTACTGCATAATTTGGAGGCATGTATTTACTATAAGTGAATTAAATTTAAAAAAAAAAAACATGTTTACTCAAGTTTACATGTAATTAATTTTAAATTAGCAAGGCATTTTTCCTTATTATGTCCTATATGAACTGTCCCTAACTAAAAAAAAACACTCAAATCATTTATGGTTACAACAAATTTGTGAATTTTGATATAGAGAGATAATAAACAATAGCAATCCATGTGTTGACATCACTGCTAAATAATAATTTAATTCTAATTGCAGAGTGGTTCATCCGGATCGCTCCTGTTAACTGCAGCTAACTTAGCAGCGCTAAGGCTGGAACCTGTATCTACTGCAAAGGATGCAGATGCTACATCTTTAGCTTCATCAACCCATTTCACCATGATTAATTACCCAGGCTGTGTGAAGGAGAAACGCCAATCGATATGTGCAAGACATCACGTGTCTGCAATAGTCTTATCGATGTCTGCCATTTTCCTCCTAGGCCTCTTAGCAGCTGTCTACTACATGGATAGTAAGTATTGTATTTTTTAACACCTTTGTGAATAGGAAGTAAAGACAGTTCTCTGTGAACTATAGTATTCATTTTTAATTCAGATAACTATTAACGAGACTGTATATGCAATTACACAATTTGATGCATTGACAGTTTTTCTAAGTAAGTAAATTGTTTTATAATTCATTAAAAGAGAAAAAGAAATAGATCTGCTGACAAAAATTGAATTTCAAAAAGATACTTCAGGATAATGGAGTCTCTCATCTCCAGTTCTACATGTATGTACTCTAGCCTAAACATACTACCAATAATAATTAGTGATCAGCTTTCATAACATAGATGATGTTAAATAATAATATAATTCTAATATATAAAAGAAAATTAAAAAAATATCAGACAAATAAGAGAAAAAACACAACGCATATAAACTTTATTATAATATATTTATGCAACTAAGAATTTACACATAACATGGATGAATTAACACCTTTAAATAGATGGCAATAATGGTATATAAAATAATAATTATTATTATTGTTATGTAATGGAATGCCCTTCTATGGGCAATAAAATTCATATCATTGGTACATTCTTTTCAGAATTTCAGACATTGGATAAAAATGAAACACTAAAATTCAATTTTTAAGGATTCAAGTAATAAAAAAGAAACGGACCTCCTTTTGGCTTTTTAAAAAGAAAGCTTCCCGATAGAAGGAAAATAGGTACCCTAATACCCATCATGATACAGGAAAGGAAATATGCTTTTGATTACCTGACACCTATACCTCTCTTATCTCAAGAATATACATATTCTCTTATATTACATACAAATAAGTACATAGAAATAATTAATAGTACCTAACATCCAATAGAGACACAAAGAACACATTTTACACTCTTTTTCTGTCACTACAGGAAATATATTTATAATAAGACCAATTCTATTTTTTATCAGTTTAAAAAAAAATGCTCCCATTTTTAATAAAATGTTACCTGTTAATGCTTTTAATCAATTTATGTTACAGTGAGATCATACTCAGTACGCTACTCTCGGTGAAAATGCAGAGCGTGAAAAAAAGTATGAAACATAATATTTGAAATAATACAAGAAGAAAAAAAAGTTAAAAATATATTTATCACTAATGCATGAAATAAAATAAAACCAATACTGTAACTAGAACATAGGCTTCAATAACGTATTTATGTAATTAAAACAACAGAAATCTTGTATTTAAAATGTTCTAAGTCTTCAATTTTCAGTTTAGTTTCGAGGTCAAAAAAGTGCATATAAATTTTGATACAGCCAAGCAAATTATAGCTGATTCTATATAAAAATAATGACCTATAACAAGAAACTGTACAATGGAAATAGAAAACTGTAAAAAATTGTAATATGTAGGTGAATTGTGTATGCTTATTATATATGTATGAAAATGAATATGTAAATAGAAACAAAGTAACTTATGGATTAAGTTTGATGTGTGCAGTATAGGTAATTGCAGTACAGTAAGTAACTGTAAATTATCAAAGAACACAGAAACCTCAGATCTAGAACAGTAGCCCCTCCTTCTAGAATGATAGATCGTCCTTAGGATAGCCTGATAGGCCATGATTAATTTAATTTATTTGAATTTAGTTAATTTTTAATTATTGGATATAATTATTGATATTAATGATGTAAAGGATTATAACCATAATCAATAATTAACGAGTCCTAATGAAAGGAGGGTTAACAAAAGAAATATCATATTTTTCAAAGGTAAATATACATGAATTTTCAAAAGGATGGAATGGATTTCTTAGACACACAAGCTGCAAGATGGCCCAGCCTTAGGGTATGTCAGTGGAACAAAGGCTTGTGTTTTCTATAATGACTGTGATTGAACATATATTTAGTTATGAAAATTAGAGATAAATCTGTTAGAATGTATTATATTCATTTCAAATACTATTTCTCTTTAGCTTAGAAAATTACTTTAATTTAATTAAACATTTATATTTCTTCTTATTGTAATTGTGATACATTAGTGATGTACATTTTAGAATTAAAGTTATTATATTTGAATGTCTTTCATTTAACCCAAAATCTCAGGGATTAAAGTATTTTATATGCAACAATTTTATTTTAATTGAAACCACTACCCTTTTATACTGTGTAATTAGCGAATAAATGAAGAGCATTAAAAATGACACTCAAGGCAAATAGTTGTATTTATGAAAATAACAAAGTAAATATTTTCTGCTCTTCAATATAAATATTTAATATTCTTATGGTTAGAGCAATGAAGTACATTAACATTTGATATTTTATTCCAAATACAGCACGTTCAAGAGCATCACTGAACATAAAAGCATCCCGATTTCCGAAAAATAAACTGCAGTGCAGGAATTATATTTTAGTATTCTTTTATGTTTCTCTCCTGAAATTACAAAGCCATAGATATATAAGAGTTTAACATGTTTTGAACATCTCTATTAATCATTTCAAAATGGGTGATGTCAAAAATTCTTACAGACCATACTCCAATTCTATTCAGATCAGGAGCAGTATACAAGTATTACCTACAAAACGTCTGGATTAATTACTGCTATTTTGCCTTCACCTTCTCTTAGATTCTCCATATTGTCTTGAAATGGTCTTCAACCAAATCTGCATTGCTAGGACAAGAGCATTGATCTCTGGTTGAGCTAAGAAATCTTTTCTGTTTTAAGAATAGTATAGTACTCAGTAAGTTCATTTTGCTATTGCTTTTAGATCTATCAACATTATTGGCTAGTTGTGTTATAACATTTTCTTATGTGTGTCGATCTTCCTTCACTGTGTTGCATACAGTATTTTCTAGATTAATTTTTTTAATTTGAAGAACTTTCTGTTCCTTCATGGTGTTGTTCCCTTTGGTTAAAACTGTGAGTTTATGGCACTTAGGGACAAACAAGAGTGACCCTACTTTTTTTCTTTGTAGCTTTTCTATGACACAATTTTTTTCTTGGAATTAACCAAATATGAATCAATTCAATGATAGATTAATTTATCAGAAGATAAATAATTACTGAATTCCGCTGTATTCACTATTAGCAGTATGCAGCACTGAGGTCTTAGGTAAGATGTTTGGTTATAAGGACCTCCCTCTCCTTTGCTTCTAAAGCAAAAATCCTTTACATTTTTCAATGTTTATTTTGTTACAAACACATTAGGCCTATCATAAAAATGTGTTATTTATAGAAATAAATCAAAAACAACAATATTTTTGTATGAAATATAAAATGACAAAATAATCTGGAGCTGGGACATGGAGAGCGAAGAACTCTGGCTATGATAATGATGGACAACGCCAATACAAAACCTGCAATAATTTTATATGAAGGGTGCTCATAATTTAAAAAATAATTCAAAAGTGTGACATTTCAGGTTTTTCTAAGCAGGCCTAGATAAAATTGACAAAGCTCATGTTCAGAACAATTCAGATTTTCGGATTTTTAATTAACAATGCATTTTACTAGGTATGTTAACAACAGAATGACTTCGGTGTCATTTTGTCGGGGTTATTTTGTTATTGTAAATATTTAAAATGGGGATGAAACTCCTAAAAAGATCTCCTATTATTAGGGACGACAGACTGAAAGATGGAGCAGTCTTCAGAAGTCTACTGCTGATGGAGAGAACAACAAATGATAAAACAACAATTCTCAAAACAGGAAAACTACGAAAGAGCCTAAAATAAATTCAGAACTGACATTAGTTAAATGAAGAATTTTAATATATAAAACCTTTTAATGCCTCAATAAAGATATGATTCAATGAGAATTACACTATTTTGGAGTTTTATTTCACACCAACCTTCTCTTTATTAGTATTATGGAATAAAATGTGTTGTTTAGGTTTGTGGAGAATGCATACAAAAAAGGAAGGTAGAGGAGTATAGCCACAAAAATGCCAGTCAATGTATTCTGGTGTATATGTAATGTATAAGTTTTTCTATTAAATTAATATTGACTTCAACCTCAATAACTAATGAAGAGATAAAAAAGAATATGACATAAAAAAATCATTTTTCTTTAACACCTTCATCAAGCAATAAAATTTATTTAATTTCAATTTTCCATCACACATGAATGTATACATATTTTCATGTTAATGCTCTAATGGTTGATATTTTTGTTCCATTGTTACCAAATTCTATGTTTAAACCTCTCATGTAATACTAAAGATCTGGTTCTGAGGAGTGGGATTACAATTTACCCGTCTATATCTCATAGGTGGATAGAGAAGGGGTAAATTGTATCATTCCAAATATATCTGTTAATATAATTCAAATTAAAAAATATTATCAACCTCTTTGATAACATGACACATTGTTATTTTATACATTTTTCGCAAACTTAAATTCATATTCAATGAAATCTGCTATTACTAGCAGTTGAGGTATAATTGTTACCAAGCCAAAATTTATCAAATCAGACCAGGAGAGTTTAGAGAGAGGGGGGAGATCTAAATACCTCTGTCATTATAAGTTGGGCCTTAAGCTCGAAAAAGTTATGTGACCAATTTTGTTGGAATTTTAATTTTCTTCAATTGTTGTTAATTATATCTTTTTCTTATATTGAACATTAAGCAAGTTGTTTGTATTATTATGTTTTCTACCTCAGTAGCCCCCTCATATAATCATCTGATAATTACTATAAATAAACCGAGTAAATTTCAAATCCTGCTTAAAATGCTTCTTACAATGGAAGAAGTAGGGAATAGATGGTGAGATGAGAGGAAAATCTGCTGAGTTTATACAGCCTCTGCGAGACATACTTTTGGTAGTATCTCACGTTTGGATGAGATGGATGACTTTTGTAGTATCTCATTCAAACAGTACAAGTTCAATTAAACCAATATTTGGTATTTAACCTTTGAACAAAGTAGTTCATGACACAACAGTTTATTGAGTCATAAGTAAGAGTGAGGTTTATGAAGGCTGAAAATTAAAAAATGCAAATATGTCGGCTAATATTCAAGATAAAGATAAAGATAAGAGAAAAAAATATCTATAATAACATTTATAGTAAATTACATTTGCAATGAGATTGGTTCTAAGCAATTTTTCAATCTAATGTATAATAACTGATATATTCTGAATTTTCGAAATTCTCCATCTAAACCACACCCCTTATGTGCTGGTCTGATTCCACAAACCATTAACAAACATGATCTTTAGTTTTACATAATAATAATTAAACCAATTAAAAAATGAATTTATTAAGCGCTTGCGACTTATTTATAACAGCTATCTTTCAAGCCGCTATAAAATAAAAGCTGTTAATACATGGGCAATACCATCTCTTGTTTATAGTTTTGGCATAATAAAATGGTCTGGCACTACTCTTGATGAGTTGGATAGACTCATA
Organism: Riptortus pedestris; assembly: GCA_019009955.1. NCBI lineage: Eukaryota > Metazoa > Arthropoda > Insecta > Hemiptera > Alydidae > Riptortus > Riptortus pedestris. Next base: position 120,280,222 of record CM032228.1, read on the forward strand.
AGAACGGAGATGACAAAAGCCAAAATGCACCATCCGATATCATCTATGGCCAGGCTGTATTTATCGAGGAACAAGGAGGACGAGGCCTTCTCAACATCAGAAACCTATGTCGGTCTCAGGAAGTTAACCTGAGACATTACATAAGATCGAATGATAGCCACGTCTTTAAAGAAATTATTAAACTTGATGATGGGTTTACGGCCTTGAACTTGAAATGTAGTAACAGTCCTGAAGTTAGATGAATCCCACTTTCCATCAGAATGGCAAAATAAGGAACTTCATGGTCGTTACTACAGTCACCTTTATGACTCGGAGGTAGACTTGGCTTATTCTGTCGCATGGCTGACGTCTGGAAAGCTGTTTTCAGAAACAGAAGGTTTCATTACAGCTATCCAAGACCAAGTGATTGCCACCAGATCATACAGACGTCATATCCTCAAGGACAGTAATGTTTCAGACAAGTGTAGATTATGCAACAAAGCTTACGAGTCCATTCAACACATTACGGCTGGATGTGAAATGCTTGCTGGGTCCGAGTACTTACAAAGGCACAATAACGTGGCAAAAGTATACCATCAAGCTCTAGCAGAGAAATTCGGCATGGTAGACAGGAAGGTCGCTTATTATTGCTATATTCCTCAAAAATTATTGGAAAAAGATAATATAAAGATATATTGGGACGAAGTGATCATAACTGACCATACTGTGCATCATAACAAACCGGATATTCTCATTATTGACAAGATCAATAAGACTGCTGATATTATTGACATTGCAGTACCCAATGATGAGAATATTCAAAAATCCTATGCCGAAAAATTAAGAAAATATCAAGAATTGGCTATCGAGCTCAAAGAGGTATACAAACTGAAATCTGCCATAGTTACGCCTATTATAGTAAGTTCAAATGGACTCGTGCCAAAAACAACAATAGCAGGCACCAAAAATTTAAATTTCCCTTAATATGACACAATCACAAACTCCATATCGGATATGGATTTTATTCCAGTTTTTACTGAGTATAAACCTCCACCAAAATAATAATAAATATCCAATTTGAAGATGATCAAACAAAATTTGCAACTGCTAGAACGGAATGTATTTCATTGTATGTAGTTAACTTCCCCCAGGATCCAGAAGTCACAAAAGGTCTTTTGAACCAACAGAAAAGTAGTGCAATCATTGCCAGTAGTGCCAGGAAAACCAGTCAATATTTATGATATTAATTTTATTAAAATAAAGAACTGTTTAAGTGCTTAGTGCACAAAATACAATTGATAAAGCCACACCATTTTAAGTTACAATAAATAAAATAAGTTTTTATGTAAACAATGTAAATATAGATACAGGAAAGATAGAGATAGAAGAGGAGGGACCTCATCTGAGAATTGTAACAACTGTAAATACTGAGCATTATGAGTAGTATTATTGATGGGCTAATCAACAAATAAATTACAAGAAGTATATGACTTTTTTTTGAAACTAAGTTTACCTCAAGCTCTTGAAGTGTCTGTGTCCACCTGTAGTTTTCAAGGTCTGCCCCATTTCCAGAATTTGGTTTCATCTTTCCTTTATCTTCCTCTTCTTCTTCTTCAGCTGGTTTATCAGATTTTGCAATTTCTTCTTCCGCTGCTTTTCGAAGTTTTTCCTGGAATATGAACCAAGATACTTAATAAGAGGACACAGCAAATATTACATAACACGAATAAACAAATAAATACTGGTCTCAATGAACTTAGAGAGAAAACCCTATACTAGCATAATTGTAACCAGCGTTGCTGCACAATATAATAAATTAGGTTCCTGGTCACACAGAACACTAATCATTACTGAAGTATAAATAATGATAAGTGAACTATATAATTGCTAATAAAAATAGTAAGACAAAATTTAAATAAAAATAATTAAAAAATAAATGTCAATATTATTGAGAAATAATAAGAGAAGTGAGTACAGTTTCGATTTTAGCAGATTTCCCTTGAGGGAAATCAGCTATTGAGGTCGTACTCATGACGCGAGTTTCGAAGAATTTCTTCAAATGTCCATCGATCCTACCCAGGAGATGACGAAAATGAGGTCCGTTCAAAATTATATATATATATATACTAGCTAAGGTACCCGGCTTCGCTCGGGAAATCATTTAAGGCTGAATGATGATAGTATTTTTTTGGGCAAGGCTTCAATGTTTACAACTACACTTCCGTCGGCGCGTATTGTTTTGCTGTGAGGGGTCAGGCAGGCGACTTATAAATGAGAAATTTTATATTTGAGGAATAAATAAAAATGTGTTCCTAATCTATTCCTTGCCATTTTTTACTCACTTTTTTGAATACTTCAAACCATAATCATGGATAGTATTTATTACAATTAAATATCGTCTATAATGAAACTTATTTCCTGTCATAAACCTATCGAGCACATATAGTTTCAGCATAGTTTAGCACGTAAGGTTATATTCATAATAGTAGATCTCAGTGGTAATCACTTCCCGTAATGCCCAGCATTTCACAGGAAATTAGTAAACTCAATTAACTCTATTAGCCTCCGTCTATTTCCGCGCTCGCATTAGAGCTATCAACACTCTTCTCCTTAAATTATTAATTCAAAATATTATTGTAATAATTCATCTACCTGATGGCATTAAATAATAGTTTACCCTAAAAATAATTTCAATTATATTCAAAAAGCTAGTCGAGGGGAAGAGATCGTAGCCGTCCCTGCAACCTAAGTAATACTTTAAACAATCATATCGAGTTTAAGAGCATTTTGTCTTTTGTCATAATGACATTAACGTTTAATTGTTATGATAGTACATATTTGTTTCAATAACATGAAGATATCGGAAATAAGATAGTATATAACCAAAATCAAAGAGTTTGATTCCCTACTACTTCCCCTATCACTCCTTGAGGAAATTCAGCACGACTTTTTTTTAATCATACCTTATACAAATTAAATAATGGAAATGCTCTTATAGTTTAAATTTCTATTGGAAATAAATAATAAAGTTATTTTCTAGGGACAATAAATAAATGAGGCGAATGGGGAGGGGGATTTATAATCTCACTAATCCGAATCATACTTAGTACTAAATAATCGAAATAGATAAGGCTAAAACATAACATCATTTGTCATAATATGCCTATATTAAAAACACTTAAGTGTTATAAACTTATTTAAATAAGTACTAATAAAATCGTCGACTCCCGCTATAGATTTAGCTTATATCCCGTATTTACTTCATTTTACGACATAAGTGAATGAAACAAAAGTTGCTCTAAATAACAAAGTAAACAACTTTTGTTATGTGCACCTTTGCCGAAAAACAAATAGAAAATGAAATATCGTGAATTTTTACTTCAGGCCTCCCTTATAACTCCCACTCCCGTTCGAACCTAAAAATTTTAATATAGCTTATAATCATGGGAGAATTAATGCTAATTGACATACCGAGTTTTGTTAAGTTCGGTTCAATCGTTAGGGCCCAATAAAATAGTTGACTCCCGCTTTAGTTTATAGTATATATCTCGTTTATACTTCGTTAAAAGTCAAAAATGAATATCACAAAAGTTACTCTAAATAACAAAATAAACAACTTTTGTTAGGTTCATATTTGCCGAAAAACGAATAGAAAACAAAATACTGCTATTTTAAATTCAGGCCTCCCTTACAACCCCCACTCCTGCCCGTCCCTAGAAATGTTAGTATGGCTTATTATAATGAAAGCGTTAGTGCTAATACACATACCGAGTTTTATTCATTTCGGTTGGGTCTTTCGTGTCAAATAAAATTGTTACATTCGTTATAGTTTTTTGCGTATATCTCGTTTATAATTCGGTATACGAAAAAAGTGTATATAACAAAAGTTACTCTAAATAACAAAATAAACAACTTTTGTTATGTTTATATTTGCCGAAAAACCAATAGGAATCGAAATATCGCTATTTTTAATTTCAGGCTTCCCTTATAACCCCCACTCCTGTTCGTCTCAGAGGATATTAATATAGCCTAAAGTCTTAGCAGGGTTGGTAGTAATATATATACCAAGTTTCATAAAATTTGGTTCAGCCGTTTATGCGTGAAAAGGTAACAAACAAACAAACATACACGAAAGAAACAAAATGCAGTTATGGTGTCTATGACATGTGAAACAAAAAGTTATCGTGAAATTACGCGAAAAAAAATCAATGTACAGACAGAGGTTACAATTTTATATATATATAGATATATATATATATATATATATATATATATATATATATATATATATATTATATATATATACACACAGGGTGTCCCCAAACCAAACGGCCAAACTTCAGGGATCGATAGAGGATCGAAAAACTAAGAAAAAAAGTCCTCTGGCATATGCCTCGTTTTCGCTTCGTTTTTTGAGAAAATCACAAAAAACTGAAAATAGTTGTGCAAAAAGTGTATTTTTTTTTTAATAATGTATTTAAATTACAAAAAACTATTGGCTTTTTGAGTAAGCTTAATTTTTTAATTTACGAGGAGTAAATTTAGAAAACATGAATATTCTCACGCTTTCCTTATCAATAAAACGTCTAGGTTGAGTGTTTAAACTTAAAAAGAAAGGATTAAAATGTTTACTATCATTTTAATCCTTTTTGGGGGGAATCCAGCCTCGCATTCTCACATTAGTGGTGTTGCTAGTACTGTTCAGTGAAGTCAACAAATATGGCTAGATTTACCAACGCTGAATACGCGGACATAGTCTACGTCTACGGATTCTGCGATGGCAATGCACGTCAGGCAGTTCGGGAATATCGCACTGTTTCCTGACCGAGAAACCCCACACAGAGGTGTTTTTACCAGCACTTTCAGAAGGCTTCGAGAGACTGGGTCCTTCTCATGTAATCGTCGTGGAAACCGTATGCAGGCTCCGATGGAAGCCGACCTGAGGCGGAGGGAGAGGATACTGAGGCACTTCAATACCAACCCTGGCAAAAGCGTCCGGAGAGCTGCTTCAGTTCTAAGCATACCAAAGACAACCATTTGGCGCACATTAAGGGCTGACCGCAGGCATGCTTACCATGTACAAAAGGTACAAAATTTAATACCCGCTGATTATCCCCGCCGATTAAATTTTTGTAATTGGTACAAAGAATAATTGCAAAACGATGTAAACTTAAGTTCGAAAGTAACCTGGACGGACAAAGCGACTTTTACACGTGCGGGCATATTTAATCAAAGAAACTACCACCTTTGGGCACATGTAAATCCCCACACTGTTAGAGAATTTCACAACCAGCATGAGTTTTCTGTAAACGTGTGGGTCGGTCTTTGTTATAATCGCATAATAGGTCCCGTATTTATACCTGCTCGACTTCACGCTGAAAGTTATCATCTATTCCAGGAGAATGACTTACGGGCACTTTTGGAAGATATGCCTTTGGAAACAAGGCTTGCGAGCTGGTTTCAACTCGATGGTTGTCCTGCACATTACGGAAGGGCCGTACGAGACTGGTTGGACATCAACTACCCAGGTCGCTGGATAGGACGAGGTGGGCCAGTGCCTTGGCCTCCCCGGTCTCCGGACCTCAGGCCACTAGATTTCTTCTTGTGGGGATACGTGAAAGAAAATGTCTACCGAGAGCCCGTCCGCACAAGGGATGACCTCATCGAGCGCATCAGAATGGTTTGCAACCAGCTCAATTGCAGATATCATTTCAATAGCATGTGAAATGAAAAAAAGTATCGTGAAATTTTGAGAAAAAAAAATCAAAGTACAGGCAGACGTTACATTTATATATAACAACAAAATTGTGGCAGAAGCCAAGGTCCTGCAAGGACTATAGTTAGTAGTTAGTATAGCTAGAGTGTAATATATATTTGTAAAACATAAAATAAATATAAATTGAGAAATAAGAATTTCTCTGTGGACATAAACAAACATGCACCATTAACAATTGGATGACAATTAAACAAAAAACATTTCATGAGACATGTAACACTTTCTTTCACCAACTCTCTATTTGATGAAAATAATAATGGTTACTTACTTCCTCCTCTATTTTTTGGGCTTCTTCATCAGTAATTTCTTTCACCTTTGGTTGCTGGACAGCAGCTGCTTTAGCAGCAGCTCTTTCTTTTCGCTTTTTATCAGCCTCAGCATTTTCCTGTCGTTTTTTCTCAGCAGCCAGGCTGGCTTTAGATTGGTGGCTTTCAAAGGCCTCAATAACTAGCTGGAATATAAAAATGTTTTTTTTTTTTTTAATTTCGAAAGAGATAAGTAAATAGCAAATTAAAAACCATTCAAAATTCACAGATTATCTTTTTCTGTGACTCATTAAGTTCATTACTCTCTTTGAAAAACATCTACAACACTCATCCAATTTTTGAACATGGGGTGGGTGTGTGTTTGTATGTATACAGGGTGTCCCAAGTTTCCGTGCCACCCCCCCTTAAAATTGCCAAATTGTATCAATAAAAGTACGTCACGCAGCGGCTGTGTAAACTAAGCAGATTTCCCACGTAAAATTATACAATAGAGAAATCTCCATATGAGTACCAAACAGTAACGGAAACGACCGAACTAGCTTTCGGAGGGAACGAATAGATAGTGCCATAGCTCTTCCGTTACACTTAATAAAAATGCAAATATCTCGGTTAAGATTGAAGATAGGGAATAAATGTATATAAAAATATTTATAGTAAATTTAATTTGCAAGAAGATTGGTTTTATTTTTTGATCCGACATATAGTAATGGAGATATTTCGAAATCCCCCCCCCTTTAAACCCCCCCTCCCACTGGTCTAATTTCATCCGTTAACGAACTTGATCTTTCTTTTTACATAAAATGATAAATACCGAGTTTGGTGATTAGATTAAACAAAAATTGCTACTGCTAGAGCGGCGACAGACATATATATATATATATATATATATATATATATATATATATAGATATATATATATCCTAGAAAGGATCAATGGACGTTTGAAGAAAAAAATCGCGTCATGAGTACGACCTCAATAGCTGATTTCCCTTAGGGGAAATCTGCTAAAAGGCTGAGACTTGGTGTGCTAAAATATGTGGCCACTAAAGAATCTTTGCACTCTATATTCAACCTCGTAACCTTCTCCAGTGACCATAACTTTAAAATTTCCAATGGAATGCCATAGTTTTTATGACAGATTCCTGTAGAAAGTCAAATTCTAAAACGAGTTTGATGCATCCTTTAGTCATAAATTGCATAAATATTTATTTCAGAAATGGCACATTTCTTTGAAAAATGGCGAGACATAAAAGTTGTAGCCAACAAAATTATCTTTGAAAAAAGTCTACCGGAAAAGGAATGGATTCTGAAACCAAAAAAAAAAATAATAATCCAAAAGTATTCTTGAATGAATCCAAAACATGTTTACTTCAAAAAACGTACTTAGAATTTCTTTATTTTCAACTAATTACTTGTAAAAGAAATAAATTTTTCCACCTGCACAAAAATGGTGTGACACCTTCCAGGGAAGAATCATCGGCTTTTTTTTTATAAAACATTAAATGGTATAGTCTTTAACAGCTAACAACTAGCCCAAATGAAATGTGTCTGCAGCTTGACGAATCTCCTTCCCACTTCACATCATTCCTCGATCAGCAATAAAAGAAATCTTTCCCCAAAGCAGTATCTGTTGCAGCTAGCACATTTAGTGGCCATCCAGGTCACCCGACAAACAGAACATGTCCCCCCCTACCAGAACATGTCGCAGGATATTGAAAATATAAAAAATAAATAATACCGTCTTTTGAAGAGCATAAATGAGGAAGGATGCATTTAAGAACATTTGTACTTACCAGTTGTAAGTATTGTAGTATAAAGAAAAAACTTGTTTCTGTTTTTTGCATGATGCTATGCGAATAAGGTGAAAAAATGTATTCCTTTTACAAATAATTACTACATAATTAGTATTAAATAAATTAATTCTAAGAACGTTTTTTGTTATGTTGATGGTTTTTGAAGTCAACATTTTTTGATTTCAATCAAGTTATTTCGTTTTAAATACTTTTTTATTTCAGAATCCATTCCCTTTCCCGTAGACTTGTTTCAAAATAATTTTGTAGGCTAAAATTTTTATGTCGAAGCATATTCCCCTTAAGGGAAATCAGCTCATGTCACGATTTTTGAAAAATTTCCACAAATGTCCATCGATCCTACTTAAGAGATGACAAAAATGAGGTCCGCTCAAAATTATATATATACCGTATTTCTTCTATCTATCTAATCTATATATATCTTTGTCTGTTACTGCTCTAGCGGTCACATTTTTTGTTTTATCATTACCAAACTTGATATATATGCGTTTTGTATAAAAATAAAGATCAAGTTCATTAACGGCTGAAATCGGATTGGGGGGGGGATTAGTGGGAAGGAATGTTGAAAATTCCAATTAACCTTGTTATTATAAGTCAGTTCAAAAAGGTGTATAGAAACAATGTTATTGCAAATTTAATTGCCTATAAATGTTGTATACATATTTTCCCTATAAAAAACATTAACCGAGATACTTGGATTTTTTTAGTTTTCAGCTTTCAGAAAACCCCCACTCCTATTTATGTCATATTAACAATAAGCTGTTATGTCATGAACTGCTTTATTCTATGCTTAAATACCAAATATTGTTTTCAAGAGACATTTATTATGTGAGATACAAGCAAATTTGTTGATGATTTTGTTGATGTTGCCATCAATTAAGATTTTACATTCTTGTTTCGAAGATTTTTCCTTAGTCTATATAATACTCAATATTTAACTGTTTCAGTCAACACTAAAGATGATATTTGTTATTGGCTTACGTCGGACTTGGAGTAGTTAGGGCTTAGAGAGGAGGGGATTCGAAAATGCAAAATACTGTCGAAAATTAGAAATATAATACGGATCGTAAAATTTTTATAGGACCAATGTTGTTAAACTTTTAATGCTCTACAATTGTTGCGCTATTCATTCTTTCATAACTGAAGTATTCAGCAAGTTATCAGTATTGTTTTGTTTTCAGTCTTCAGAAACCCCCCCCTTGCCCTCCGTTTCCTTCTATTTTTTTTTTTTTTTTTTTTTTTTACATAGAATTAGGGAATATGTGATGAGATCAAAAGTGTGTTATATCAGAAGGTGGGAAATCTGTTTATACCTCTAAAAATGGTTAAAAGAAGAAAGATTTTCCTCTGAAATGCATAGTGCAATACACATATTATGCAAAGAAAAAAAAAAGCTGAGTGCCTAAGAATTTGAAAATATCAAAAAGAGAAATACATTACATACTCATTTTGAAGAGACTTGCTCTCATCACATTAAAGTTCAAATAGGAAGTCTAGTATAGCATGCACGCAAGAAGATCAATTTATAATTTTAAAACTAAGAGAAGTAAGTGACTGTTCCTCAAATTCCAACTTAAGTCAATACTGTGTCCAGAAAATTTGTTTCTGAGGTTATGTAAAACAAAGTCCAGGGAGAAAAGCACTTTCGACTGATGAATCGAAGATCGGTTTTGGATAATATTGTCACATTATGGCAATACAGTGTTATACCAATTGAAAAATGTATTCCAGGTCATAATTCTAACAGTAAAGTTTGGGGGAATTTCAGTTCCTGTTTGGGGCTTTTTCACTGACTTTGGATAAGGAGATATTGTGTAAATTTGATGAATACATATTACTAAAGTCCGTCATGGAGGGGCTGCCTAAACTAAGCAGATTTCCCACGTGAAGTTTTACAATAGAGAAATCTACCTACTAATAACAGTAGCAGTAGGGAATCTCTAAACCAATTCACAAGGGACGAACAGTTACGGAAACGGCCAAACTAGCTTTCGGCGGAAAGTCCTGAATATAGCCGACTTCTGCCGACCACACACACACAATACAAATGCAAATATCTCGGTTGATATTCAAGATAGAGAATAAATGTATAGAACAATATTTATAGTAAATTTAATTTGCAGTAAGATTGATTCTATACAAGTTTTTGATCCGACGCAAGATGACGGAGTTTTCAACCATTAATGAACTTGATCTTACTTTTTTCATAAAACGATTAAATATCGAGTTTGGTAACGATCATACAAAAATTGCGTCCGCTAGAGTGTTAACAAGCAAATATAAACAAACATATGTATATACAGGGTCCGGCAGGGAGGTATGGATGATTTGGGCGGGGCGCCGTGCGAGGTAGGGATAACCTTGGCGGATGAAGAGTGGGGTTATCTGTTTGTCATGAGTTGCCATTTTAGTAGCAATGGAGACGTGGTCGATAGAACATCGTGTGTTTGTGTACGACACTTTTATTGAAACGGGCCGTTCCGTCATTCAAACTCAGGGACGGTTCCGGAATCATTTCAACATTGGCCGCCATGGTCGTGTTCCGAAGTTTGAAACAATAATGAAGTAGGTAAATAACTTTCAACGAACAGGTTCTTTGAGACCTGGAACTGCACGTGGTGGTGAACGAATGGTACGAACGCCGGAAAACATCGAAAGAGTGCGTCAAGCAAGCCCTCGTCGTTCGGCTGTGCGACATGCTTGTGCTCTTCGATTGTCGGACCGATCAGTTCGCCGGATTTTACATTTGGACCTGCATTTTCATCCGTATAAGCTGATGGTTGTCCAACAATTGCAGCAAAATGACTACAGAAGACGATTCAGATTTGCAGAAACAATGTTGGAGAACACGACTGAAGATATTGTTTTGATTATGAGTGACGAAGCCCACTTCCATTTGTCAGGAGTGGTAAACAAGCAGAACTTTAGGTATTGGGCTTCTGAAAATCCACGTCAACTCCATGAAAGACCTCTACACAGCAAAAAGCTGACTGTTTGGTGTGGCATTAGTCGAAACTTCATTATTGGCCCTTACTTTTTTCGAGAAAATGGACTAACCGTCACTGTCAATACAGATCGTTACCTAACGATGCTGCGTGAGTTTTTTCTGCCACAGTTGAGAAGACGACGTATCAACATCAATACTGTATGGTTTCAAACAAGATGGGGCGACATGCCATACATCGAGAGCAGCTATGGAATTTCTTAGGCAGACGTTTCCTAGGCGCCTCATTTCGTTGCGTGGAGATGTGGAGTGGCCTCCTCGGTCACCAGACCTGACACCTTGTGGCTATTTTTTATGGGGCTACCTCAAATCAAGTACACTTGAAGCCCTGAATGAAGCAATAACTCAAGAAATTCGAGCAATACCACGTCCAATGGTACAGAAGAGTATGGAAAACTTCTCACAACGTCTACAGGAGTGTGTGTGGACAAAAACGGACACCACTTATCAGATGTTATTTTTTGTACATAATCAATGTTTTATTTTTTTCCTCTTTAATTTTCATAATGGCATCATCCAAGGTACACACTGAAATAATAAAATTTTAGTTTCATTTGAAAATGAGTGTGTAGCTATTATTTCAAATCATCCATTCCTCCCTGCCGGACCCTATATATATATATATATATATATATATATATATATATATATATAAAAGTAGGATGGATATACATTTGAAGAAATTTTTTGAAAATCGCGTCATGAGGACGACCTCAATAGCTCATTTCCCTGAAGGGAAATCTGATAAAAAAGGTTATACAACAATTTTGGAGGTGCTAAGGTTTTTGACCTTTGTTTAATCAATCCAGGAGTTATTGAGTAGAAGCAGGATGAATGATCTAACCATTCATCTAAACTTCATGGAACATATTGACAACTAAAAGAAGATGAAGGAAAACATAACTTGGCTGCCTAGTCTTGGGAACTCAATTCGATTCAACTGCTCTTTTGGGAAGAGTTTGATAGAAATGTTCAGGGTCACGCTCCAACATAACAGCAAAACCATTGGAAGCCTGATAGACTTTTAGGATAATATGCCATTTGAGAAGTTAAATAAGCAATGGATGTTTCACGGAATGACAAAACCTTAATGAAAAGAAAGGGAGAATTTTTTGATTAAAAAAATATATAGCATTTTATTTTTTACTCTGTCCTCTACAACTATATTATTTCATGATGAATTGTTGTATTGAAGTTTCATTTGTAAAACAATTTGAGCTTTGTTTTATTTATTTATTTCAAAATTTATTGGCAGTTTTCCAGTGCCCCCCCCCTATTTTGTTATCACGAAATATATTAATAGCATGGTGACAGCTATGATTTCAAATGTCTGTATTTAAACATTTCGAAAGAGCCATAAAATATGTGTAATTTGACAACAAGATGGTGGACGTAAATAAAAATCAATATTATTAACTTCTCCATTATCACTAGGATTGAAAAATTCTATTGAACACGATTTGTAGATTAAACTATAATAAACAAAAAAAAATGTCCTACAGAAATCTTCTAATAAAAACTCCAATCGGGAATATTAAACCAATATAACTAGATTATGAACTAATGGGGGAGGGGCTAAGTTTCAGAGGTGTTTTTAAAACTTTTAAGTGCTATTCCCTACATTATAATAGTAATTTTCTATCACAGAATGCATGCATGTTGAATGTGAATTTTCATTTTGAAAATACCCATAGATCACATTTTAAGAGCTCTGCTTAGACCAAGATAACTTTCCATTTTTCCCCAAGGTGACAAAAAAGCGTTTGATCAAATTTGTATAATACATCTAAAAAGATATGCATATACTTACAGATCTAGCAGCACCAGCTTGCGCACCAATATAAAAATCAGTCTTGCGTGCAAGAAAACTGAAGAATGTGTCCAACAACTGAAAAATGATTAATATTTAAGTCAATAAAACTGTGTAAGAAAATTTATCTTACATTACTATCACATAACACCAAATTCATTTATATTTTTCAACTTCCTATACAGTTAGTTTCTCGTCATGAATTAAAAAAAAAAAAAAAAAAAAATCAAAATAACAAAATCTTTTAATTTAAAGGAAAGTCATCACAGCTCCTGTAGCTTGGAGAGCTTTCCTATATTGCACATGTCCATAGTACTAGTAAAGTGCTCTGAGCACTGATGTTGAGGCATTGAACTTGAAAGATCATAACAGTAAAAAAATACTATTATTGAAAAGTGGATGTCGCACTTTATATGCATGATGAGCAACACCCACCGCTCTGCTACTACAAAGACATAAATATTTATAGGGATAAAGAAAAGTGTTTGCACAATATAAATTTTACTTTATTGCACTAGGCCTTTGAACACATCTGTGCCATTTTCAAATGCTAAGATGAATAATGGATGTCGTGGGCCTGAACTTCTTATATTTTCTTCATCACTATGTTCTATAACTCCCACTTCCAGCTTCCTAAACACTTGAATATTTATTTATATATCATAAAAATATTCACCTTAGTAAGCAATAAACAACATCACTAAAACTCAAGCAATCCCAAGTATGAACTCTACCTTCAAACATTTGCCGAGTTCCTAATATGTCTGTAAAACATCAAAGTTACAGTTTCCTTACTTATTATACTGACCAATGCCTAACATTTGTATATACAAGATATATTCTGGAAAATGCAGTCTATTCATTTAGGTCTCATTTGGAGTACAACAGATAACAAGTACACCTTCCTCATATAAATTATTTATATTTTATTAATATACTAGCTCAGATACCCGGCTTCACCCAGGAATTCATTTGAGGCTGGATGGTAATGGTATTTTTTTGGCAAGGCTTTACTTTGCACAATATTTTAACATTTACCCATCCCAGTGTTAAGGGTTAATACCCGTCGATTCTGTGGATTTGTTAATAATAAAATTTGTAAATTCAGGCCTCCTTTATAACCCCCACTCCTGCCCGTCCCTAGAAATGTTAGTATGGCTTATTATAAGGATGGGGTTAGTGCTAATACACATAACAAGTGTTTTATTTAGTTCGGTTGAGTCTTTTGTGCCAAATAAAATTGTTGACTCCCGCTATAATTTTTAGCGTATAACGCATTTATACTTCAGTATACAACGATATTGTATATAACAAAAGTTTCTCTAAATAACAAAATAAAAAACTTTTGTTATGTACATATTTGCCGAAACCCCAATAGGAAACGAAATACCACTATTTTTAATTTCAGCCCTCCCTTATAACCCTCACTCCTGTTCGTCTCAGAGAATATTAACATTGCCTAAAGTCTATGTTGGGTTAGTAGTAATATACATACCAAGTTTCATAAAATTCGGTTCAGCCGTTTATGCGTGAAAAGGTAACAAACAAACAGACACGAAAGAAACAAAATGCAGTTATGGTGTCTATGACATGTGAAACGAAAAGTTATCGTGAAATTTTGCTAAAAAAATCAATGTATAGACAGAGGTTACAATTTTTTTTTATATATATATCTATCTATATATATATATATATATATAAAATTGTAACCTCTGTCTGTACATCGATTTTTTTCGCGAAATTTCATAACTTTTCGTTTCACATGTCATAGACACCATATCTGCATTTTGTTTCTTTCGTGTATGTATGTTTGTTTGTTTGTTTGTTACCTTTTCACGCAAAAACGGCTGAACCGAATTTTATGAAACTTGGTATGTATATTACTACTAGCCCAACTTAGACTTTAGGCTATATTAATATTCTCTAAGACGAACAAGAGTGGGGGTTATAAGGGAGGCCTGAAATTAAAAATAGCGATATTTCGTTTCCTATTGCTTTTTCAGCAAATATGTCCATAACAAAAGTTGTTTATTTTGTAATTTAGAGTAACTTTTGTTATATGCACTTTTGCAGTATGCGGAAGTATAAATGAGTTATACGCTAAAAACTATAGAGGGAGTCCACAATTTTATTTGGCACAAAAGACTCAACCGAACTAAACTAAACTCGGTATGTGAATTAGTACTAACGCCTTCCTTATAATAAGCCATACTAACATTTCTAGGGACGGGCAGGAGTGGGGGTTATAAGGGAGGCCTGAAATTAATAATAGTGATATTTCGTTTCCTATTGCATTTCCGGCAAATATGCACATAAAAAAAGTTGTTTATTTTGTTATTTAGAGAAACTTTTTTTATATACGCTATCGTCGTATACCGAAGTATAAAGGCGTTATACGCTAAAAATTAAAGTGGGAGTCAACAATTTTATTTGGCACAAAGACTCAACCGAACTAAATAAAACACTCAGTATGTGTATTAGCACTAACGCCTTCCTTATAATAACTTATACTATTTCTAGGGACGGGCAGGAGTTGGGGTTATAAGGGAGGCCTGAAATTAAAAATAGTGATTTCCTATTGGGGGTTTCGGCAAATATGCACATAACAAAAGTTGTTTATTTTGTTATTTAGAGAAATTTGCTCAACACTTCTTTTCAATATGAACTACCAGGTACCTAAATGAAAAAATTGATTCAAATGTATGTCAATATTTTCTCATTAGTTAATAAAATCTATGCATAATGCACAGGAAACGGGAAATATGACAATATGAAGGACAGTGAAGTCATGCATAAAAAAATAATTTTATTATTAACAAATCCACAAAAACGACGGGTGTTAACCCTAAACACTGGGACGGGTAAATGTCAAAATATTGTGCAAAGTAAAGCCTTGCCAAAAATATACCATCACCATTCAGTCTCATATGAATTCCCGAGCGAAGCCGGGTATCTGAGCTAGTATATATATAAAATTGTAACCTCTGTCTGTACATTGATTTTTTTCGCGAAATTTCACGATAACTTTTCGTTTCACATGTCATAGACACCATAACTGCATTTTGTTTCTTTGGTGTCTGTTTGTTTGTTTATTTGTTTGTTTGTTTGTTACCTTTTCACGCATAAACGGCTGACCCGAATTTTATGAAACTTGGTATGTATATTACTAATAGCCCAACTTAGACTTTAGGCTATATTAATATTCTCTAAGACAAAAACAGCCACCAAGATTACTTCCTGGAGAATTTCAGAGATGTTAGTGAAGAGCAAGGTGAGCATTTTCAACAGTACATTAAAGAAATGGAAAAACGCTACCAGGGCTGCTGGAATAAAAACATGATGGGGAACTACTATTGATCACTTCACCGAGAAGTTCAGCAAGCGACTTATTGCAGAAAAAGCTACCCAAGAAACTTCAACCAAAAAGAGAAAGTATAAATGAATTCCAGCTGGCAAGTGAAGTCTTTATTTGCACATTATAACAAGCCTACAGTAAATACAAACCATGCTTATGATTTAAAACAGCATTTCATTCATTTTCTCTTGTACTGAATAGAGGTTTTATACCATATCATAATAAATAGAAGATTGCTTGAAAACTAAGGGTGATACAAAAAAAAAAACCAAAACCAGATTTGGATTTAGCACAATAAAAATTTGTAAGGACCAGATAGAAAAGCAAAAAAAGTTTTCAAAAGCATTTTTTTTTTGTTGTCCTATGTAATTAACGTCTTTTTTAATAATACAAATATCTCTCTCTCTCTCTCCCTCTCCCTCCCTCCCTCTCCCACTCCCTCCCCCTCTTAGTAATGTATATTACTACTAACCCAACTTAGACTTTAGGCTAAGTTAATATTCTCTGAGACGAACAGGAGTGGGGGTTATAAGGGAGGCCTGAAATTAAAAATAGCGATATTTCGTTTCTTATTGTGTTTTCAGCAAATATGCACATAACAAAAGTTGTTTATTTTGTTATTTAGAGTAACTTTTGTTATATGCACTTTTGCCGTATACGGAAGTATAAATGAGTTATACGCTAAAAACTATAGCGGGAGTCAAAAATTTATTAGGGACAAAAGACTCAACCGAACTAAACCAAACTCGGTATGTGAATTAGTACTAACGCCTTCCTTATAATAAGCCATACTAACATTTCTAGGGACAGGCAGGAGTGGGGTGGGGGGACACTGGGACGGGTAAATGTCAAAATATTGTGCAAATTAAAGCCTTGCAAAAAAATACCATCACCATTCAGCCTCAAATCAATTCCCGGGCGAAGCCGGGTATCTGAGCTAGTACATATATATATATATATATATATATATATATATATATATATGTACTAGCTCAGATACCCGGCTTCGCCCGGGAATTGATTTGAGGCTGAATGGTGATGGTATTTTGATATATATATATATATATAAAATAATAATAATCCTTGTTATTTATTTATTAACATCCAGTTTTGTGCTACTAAGGCTAATTGAGGCGGGTTTACAGGTTGCCATATTTTTCTAGCAAGGGTGGGACTAAGGATTTTATTTAATGAGCTTGTCAATAAAGAAATTTCTATTACCCAGGCAAGAGAGGTTTAGTCTTCTTGTTGCATTTTAATTAACCGGTTTAATGCTATTGTTCATATCAGACAGAAGATGAAAAAAAATAATAACTAAAACAAAGCTCACACAGCAGACCCAGATCACCCCTTTCCTCTGTCTCTCTCTCTCATACTCCAGCATCTGGGAGCAGAAGCTCCTCACCCAATAGTTGAAGAATGAATTAATGCATTCATGACATGAAAAGAGTATTTAACATTAGCCATGAGTATTACTAAAAATAAGAATTTTTTGAAGACATTCTCTATTCCGTAATTAATCATTATTAGTAAATACTTTTGCAATAACCCGAGGCTGTATATACCTACTGAGCAAGAGTCAACAATGTAACATCATTCTTTATCATACATTGATGTTTTGTCCCCAAGTTAATTAAAATTAATATACCATTATATTTGAAGAAAACGTTTAGTGAATTAAATGCATTGAACATGTTATTCTTCAAAGGATAAGACTTATTTATAAGGATATTTTTATGTGATAGATGCAGTCGAATTCGACAAAGCCTTTGATTCATGATATTTTAACATTTTAATAACAATTATCTTAGAGGGGTTTTGTGTTTATGTGTTTTTTCATACTTTGCTGGCAGTGGTGGGAGGGGGCCGTAAGCGTGCTATCACTAGTAAACCAGTAGAATGAAAGAGAGATATTACTAAGTTAGTAAGCTAAGTTTAACAATTTAAGTACTAACATCCTATTTAGCGAACACTGAAATGGAAAGATTTACAGAAGTTAAGTCCAAGGTCAGAGCCTCATGGCTTTGGCATTTACATAGCAACTTACTCATCTAAATGAATTTTACCTAGTATAGTATTATTAATATATGCATTATATTAGCAAAGATGTGTCTTTAAGAATGTTGTAATCTCACAGTTAAGAAACATTAAAAAATGATGATACAGTCATATTGACTTCATAAAATTCAACAATATCTCTTCTGAAATAGTTAAATTAATTGAACAGCTCATTCTGTCTCACAAGTAGGAGATTGAACAACAGTAACACATCAAGTAACCTACAGCAACTAGCATGGATCAATACATATAGTTCCAATAAAAAAAGGAAAAAATAAAGTTAAAACGAAAAAGTATAAATTGATAATTATTGAGATTATTATTAAAAGAAATTAAATTAGAAAGAAGCTGCATGACAACAAATTATTTTCTGATGATACAGGAAAATAAATTCAGAACTACAGTCGGTAAAACAATAAATATCTTAAAACTCAAGAAAGCGCTAAAAGTAATATTATTTCAACCTACATCTTTAATACCCTCATGCTGCTGAGCCATCGCCAGAAGCATCCCATCAAATTTTTCTCTGTCTTCACTCGGCATTGCAGATAACTTAAAACTCAACTCTGAAGAACAGTAAAACAGCAAGAACTATGACAATAAATTCGTAACCAAGTGTAACAGCAAACAGTCTAGAACCTTCTAAACATGCTTTTGATCAAACAGTGTTGACCTCTAGTCCTGTTTCTTTTGTCTCTAAATTCATACATATGACCAAAATATTGTTTTCTTAACCGCATTCTCCAAGTTAGGAGACAGAGTGGCATTTTTTCAACAAATTTCCATTAGTGGAAAAATGACATAAATAGTTGATAATATTTTATGGGGGAGGAGATGGGTGCCCATATTTTTGTGGAGGCCCCTGGACCTCATCTGAAATTTTAAATTGACTGATTATAGATTGTATTCTTGGTATTATTTACCTCAGTGTTCCTCACAACAATTTATTATATAAAGAACTGTTTTTCATTAATGAATTAAAATATTAACGGTTTCTATAAGAATCGGATTAATGGTATTGTCATCAGGTTGGGTATGTGGGCGTTGATCTTGGTAAGTCTAGGTTTTTGTTTTTGATTACCTCCTGGGCAAAGGAAATATATGTAATGGCGGACTCACTAAATAAAATATTGAGTTCCTCACTGGCTGGATATGGGGATTACCCTCAGTAGCATAAACTGGACTTAAATAAATTACATTTAACATAATATTTCCTTGTTTTATTGTTTTTATCAGGAAACGAGGAATGTCTATTTACGAATTTATTAACGTCCATGGAATCAAATAAATTTACTTTTCCAACAAGATATATCGGTTCATCGTCATCTTATCATTCAGAGACAAAAGATTATTAAATTCTTCACCAATCTGCTGTGACACTATAAATGTTTGAAGATGATACCGGAAGTTCGAACTAATGAACATACTAAGTTAGTTCATAGTAACGTTAGTTATATAAACAAAAGTTTATATAACTAACGTTACTATTAATAACAAAATAACTTCATTGTCATATTTCCCGTCTCCTGTGCATTTTGCATAGATTTGAATTATTAAGGAGAAAATATTAACATAGATTTGAATTAATGTTTCCAGGTGTGGTACCTGGTAGTTACATTGGAAAGAATTGTTGAGCATATAAATATTGCTACGCAAATTACTTGCTTCATACATTGTTCCCGAAAAAATGTATAAAACAAAAGTTACTCTAAATAACAAAGTAAACATCTTTTATTATGTGCACGTTTGTCGAAAAACAGACAATGAAATATAGCGAATTTTTATTTCAAGGCTCCCTTATAACCCCCACTCCCGTTTGAACCTAAAAATTGTATATAGCTTATAATCATGGAAGAATTAATACTAATTGGTATACCGAGTTTTGTTAAGTTCGGTTCAACGCAATAAACGTCGATATCCACTAATGGTTTTAGCGTATATCTCGTTTATACTTTGTGAAGGGTTTGGGAAAATGATTAAGCAGATAACTTTGGATAAAAACTTCTATTTGAAAAGGCAGTTACAATACAAGACAATGTGGCGGTAGACTACAACATTTCCGCCAGAGTGCTCTCTCTGTTCCCAGGACCAATGCCTGCTATATTTGATTGGAAATATTGATCACTAAATAACCAACACTTTGTTATAAGATGAAGGGTTTGGGAAAATGATTAAACAGATGACTTTGGATAAAAACTTCTATTTGAAAAAAAACAGCTACAACTCAAGATAACATGTTGTGGTAGATAGATTACAAAAATCCCCGCCAGAGTGCTCTCTGTTCCCAGCTGTTTTCCCAGGACCCGGTACATTTGATTGGAAATATTGATCACAAAATAACCAACACTTCCCCTTGAGCGATATTTCCAAAAACAATACAATTTACTTTGTAAAACAATACAATTTACTTTATAAGTCCAAAACACTTGAAAAAATATTCATGTTTTTCCCTACTTAAAGGTTTCGTCAAAATATCAGAGAGCATTTCTTCAGTGGGCATATGCTCCAGCACAATATTTTTATTGTTGACATGTGTTCTCAAAAAATGATGTCTAACATCTATATGTTTAGACCTTTGACTCGTAACTGAATTTCTTGCTAGATGAATTGCACCCATATTATCACAAAAAATCTTTGTTGGAAAGTTGTAACAATTTGGCTCAATTTCATTCATTAAAACTTTTAACCATAAAGCTTCCTGAACCGTAAATGACAATGCAATATACTCACTTTCAACAGTTGAAAGTGAGACTGTACTCTGTTTCTTAGTACTCCAAGAAATTAAACCATTCATAAATTTAAAACAACTTCCAGTTATTGAATGTCTGTCATTAACTTGATTTGCCCAATCCGCATCACTATAACATTCCAATTCTTGATTTCCATGTTTAGAAAATTCCAATTTACAATTTTGAGTCCCTCTCAAATACCTAAAAATCCTTTTAACTTTAATCCAATGACTCTTTTTAGGTTTTTTACAAAATCTACTCACATGATTGACTGCAAAACATATGTCGGGCCTCGAAATTTGGCAAAGATAAAGTAAACTTCCTACCGCCTCCAGGTATGGCACAGATGCAGAGCAGTCCTCATCATCCTCGGGGTCCTTCTGTCCGTGTTCCATCGGAGTAGACACAGGCTTCGCTTCAGCCATGTTGAAGCGCTGTAGGATTTTCTCAGTATAGGCAGATTGGTCAATCCACAGTTTCCCAGTGGCTTCGTCTCTTGTAAGGTTCATGCCAAGGCAGTTCTTCGCCTCACCCAAGTCAGTCATACCATACTTTGTTTGAAGTTCTCTCTTCAACTTGGTTTTCAATTCCTCTTTATTAGTAAAAATCAACAAATCGTCGACATATACTGCTACAACAATATAGTCGCTATCAACACTCCTGTAGTAGATGCAGGGGTCGGCCTCTGACTGTGTGAGTGACAGCTCTGTCAAGGATTGATGAAGAGTTTGATTCCAACACCTTCCACTCTGTTTTAGTCCATACATGGACTTCTTTAGTCGCCAAACACGATTCTTGTGCTGCTCTGCTGCTTCTGGAGGTGTAACATAAATCTCCTCCTCCAAATCACCGTGTAGATATGCGGTTTTAACGTCCATGTGAAAGACCTTCAAATTTTTCTTCACAGCAAGCGCGAACAAATATCTTAGTGATGTGTACTTGAGAACGGGGGAGAAAGTTTCTTCGTAGTCTATGCCAGCACGCTGAGCACACCCCTTCACTACTAATCGAGCTTTGAATTTAGGGTTTTCGCTATCTGGATTTTTCACTTTGAATGCCCATTTGGCTTGTAAGGGTTTCTTCCCTGTAGGTAACTTTACCCAGTCATATGTCTTGTTTTTCTTAAACGAATTCAGTTCGTCTTCCATCGCCAATCTCCATTGCTTGGAGTACGGACCTTTGAGCGCCTCATCTGCGGTCAATGGTTCTTTAATGGGGTTCAGTGCAGCTAGATATGTGACGAAATCACTCATATCTTTTGGTTTCGGCACACGACTGGATCTTCGAACCTGAGGTGAGTTTTCCTCCTGGATATCTGGCTCGCTAGAGACAGATCCTGGCACTGAATCATCAGAATCAGTCTGATGGTCGTATCCTGATTCCGTATTCTCATCAGAAACGTCCTCTTGTGAATTGGTTGTATCCTGGAGAGCAGGCGGCTCATCCACATCTAAAAATACTGACGTAGTAGGCAGCTGTCGAGGCTTATGTCTTTCTTGGTTTGAAGTTTCAAGAAAAACAACATCTCGACTCATAGTAACCTTCTTCGTTTCAGGATCAATTAATCGATACCCTTTGATTTCCTCTGAGTATCCGACAAAAATGTATTTTGCCGATTTAGGATCCCATTTTCTTCGGATTTCCTTGGGAACCTGTGCCATAGCCGGACATCCAAAAATCCTCAAGTGAGACATATCAGGCCTCTTACCATACCACGCTTCATATGGAGTCCTCCCGACAACAGCCTTTGTCGGTGCGCGATTGTTGAGGTAAACGGCTGTAGAAACAGCTTCTGCCGAATAGCTTTTGGGCAAACCAGCATCCTGTAACATAGTGCGAGCCTTCTCCACAATGGATCTGTTGGCTCGTTCAGCCACTCCGTTACTCTGTGGCGAGTACCTAACGGTCAGTTGATGCCTGATTCCTGCAGAAATAAGTCCAGCTTTGAACTTTGAGTTGACGAACTCAGTCCCATTGTCAGACCTCACACACTTGATTTTCTTCCCTGTCTGAGTTTCAACCAGAGCCCGAAATTCAGCAAAAATATCACTCACTTTGTTCTTTTCTGAAAGGAAATACACGAATGTGTAACGAGAGAAGTCGTCAATTAAGGTGAAAAAATATTTACTTCCACCTATGGATAAATTTTCCATGGGTCCACATAAATCCATATGTAGAACTTCCAAGATCTCCTTTGCTCGGCTCTTACTGGCTCTGAAGGGTAGTCGAGCATGCTTCCCTAATAAGCAGACTTCACATGGATCATCATTAGGTGTTATTTTATCAATACCTGTACACATGTCTTGAAGTAGGTTCATCCCCTTCCTGGAAAGATGTCCTAAACGTCGATGCATTAGGGAACCTGCATCTTCAGCGAAATAGGTAGGTAATATTCTGTCCTTCATGGTATCAAGCTTGTAGATCCCATTCTTCCTTTTAGCTGTGGCTAATACTTCACCATTAGGGTCAATGACCTTTCCCATTTCTTTGGTGAATATGACCGAATGTCCCTTATCAGTAATTTTGCTGACTGATAATAGGTTAGCACCTATACCTGGCACGTAATGTACATCATGCGCTACAACGCTATCAGCCTGTCCATTAACTATCAGTGAAATGTTGGTTGTACCAACAGCCTGAGCAGATAAATTTACATTATTTATTGTCGAAATTCTTAAATCTGAATCACCAGATACATTGTCTAGTATATCTATGTCATTGACTAGGTGAGAACTGCAACCCGAGTCAAGAAAAAAATCTACACTGTTGCTAGTGTCATTAGGTCTAGACATGTAAGCAAAAAATGCTTTACCTTTGGGTTTTCCTTGATTTGAATTTTCAGTAGAATCTTTTTTCTTACGATCTTGGGTCTCCATCTTCTTGGTACGGCACTGTGAAGCATAATGTCCCCTTTTGTGACATGCATAACACTCAATTTTATGTTTTCCTTTGCCTTTGGAACCCTTCCTCTGGGAGAACAATGCTGTCTCACTACTGGGTGTATGTGAATGTGCGGGAGTCTTCACATCCTGGAGAATTTTTACTTTAATCGAGTCTCCTGTGATTTTCAGTCCCGAGCTCTCTAAACCCATGATCATTGGCTTGTATTCATCAGACAAGCCCGCCAATAAAATTGTCCCGAGCCACTCATCATCCACTTTGAAGCCAATATCAGTGAGCCTCTGTGATGTTGACATAATTTTATTGACATATTCTTCAACTGAAGAACAGTTTTCTAGTCTGGTCGTTATCAATGATCTCAAAAGACCTACCTTCCTGGTAAGACCATTGTCCTCGAATGCAGTCTTCAAGTTGTCCCAAGCCTCCTTGGCTGTAGATGCACTTTCTATGTGTGGGAACACAATTGGATCGATAATAAGTACTATTTTTGAAAAAGCTTTCCGATCTTTTACTAAAATGTTCTCTTCTTTCTGCGTCGTAGCAGCGCCTTCTAACTTGGGAACAACGATTGATCCATCGACCACACGCCACAAATCGTCAAGATTCAAATATGCCTTAGCTGCAAATTTCCACGAAGCGTAATTTTGTCTGCCGAGAAGTTTCTCAACCGGTGGAGGGTGGTTTGATGCCATGATGAACAAAATTCAGGGAAATAATCAACTGTTCACAACCTAACCTCACTGCACATGGGGACAACACACGAGATTTACACTTTTCATGAAGTTTTTCGATCGAATCTATACTTTTTCTCGATAGAAAACGATTTAAGCAATCACTGGGCCCATAACCTGAAGGGTTAGGGAAAATGATTAAACAGATGACTTTGGATAAAAACTTCTATTTGAAAAAAAACAGCTACAACTCAAGAAAACATGTTGTGGTAGATAGATTACAAAAATCCCCGCCAGAGTGCTAACTGTTCCCAGCTGTTTTCCCAGGACCCGGTACATTTGATTGGAAATATTGATCACAAAATAACCAACATAAGACAAAAGTGAATATCACAAAAGTTACTTCAAATAAAAAAAGTCCGTCACGCAGGGGCTGCGTAAACTAAGCAGATTTCCTATGTGAAGTTTTACAATAGAGAAATCTGCATACTGGTAACACAACACCACCGTGATTAAATACAAACGGTAATGAGAAATCTTTCAGTTAATTTAAATAAATTCCCAACTGAAACGGCTTCTGAATTGTAAGAATAATTTATATTTTAATAACTCAAATTTTAGTAGTCCAAGAACGAAAGAAGGGGGGGGGGGCGGATGATCAGAACGTATTTGCATAAATCTCACTAAGTTAGGAAGGTAAGGTAAGGTTAGAAACGACAGGTTAGGTTAGAAGAAGCTTCCTCCTGAGCCGAGCGGTTACGAAAATGGCCGATTTAATCCGAACTATACCCAACCACATGTCTCACAGACTTCATAAAAATGCAAATATCTCGGTTAATATTCAAGATAGAGAATAAATGTATATAATAAGATTTATAGTAAATTTAATTTGCAATTCACGAGAGCTGAAGAGTTAAGAAAACGGCATTGCAATAATATTGGTTCTATACAATTTTTCGATCCGATGCATAATAACGGAGATATTGTTAATTTTCGAAAATCCCCCCCCTCTAAACCCCCCTGCCCTAGACCGATTTCAGACATTAACGAACTTGATCTGTCTTTTTACATAAAACGGTTAAATATCGAGTTTCGTAACGATCAAACAAAAATTGCGAAAGCTAGAGCGTTAACAGACAAATAAATATATATATATATATATATATATATATATATATATATATATATATATATATATACTAGCTCAGATACCCGGCTTCGCCCGGGAATTCATTTGAGGCTGAACGGTGAAGGTATTTTTTAGCAGGCTTTACATTGCACAATATTTTGACATTTAACCGTCCCAGTGTTTAGGATTGATACCCGTCGTTGCCGGTGATTTGCTAATAATAGAATTATTTGTTCGATAATACTTCACAGTCTTCGATATTTTTATATTTCCCGTCTCATACATGTAAATATGGTGAATTTTTATTTCAGGCCTCCCTTATAACCCCCCTCCCGTTTGAACCTAAAAATTTTAATATAACTTATAATCATGGAAGAATTAATGCTAATTGACATACCGAGTTTTGTTAAGTTCGGTTCAGCCGTTAGTGCCCGCTAAAGTTTTAACGTATAACTCATTTATACTTAGGTATACGGCAAAAGTGCATATAACAAACGTTACTCTAAATAAAAAAATATACAACTTTTGTTATGTTCATATTTGCTGAAAAAGCAATAGGAAACGAAATATCGCTATTTTTAATTTCAGGCCTCCCTTTTAACCCCCACTCCTGCCCGTCCCTAGAAATGTTAGTATGACTTATTATAAGGAAATCGTTAGTATTAATTCACATAGCGAGTTTGATTTAGTTCGGTTGAGTCTTTTGTGCCAAATAAAATTGTGGACTCCCGCAATAGTTTTTAGCGTATAACTCATTTATACTTCCGTATACGGCAAAAGTGCATATAATAAAAGTTACTCTAAATAACAAAATAAACAACTTTTGTTAGGTTCATATTTGCCGAAAACGAATAGAAAATGAAATACTGCTTTTTTAAATTCAGGCCTCCCATACAACCCCCACTCCTGCCCATCTCTAGAAATGTTGGTATGGCTTATTATAACGAAAGCGTTAGTGCTAATACACATACCGAGTTTTATTTATTTCGGTTGGGTCTTTTGTCCCAAATAAAATTGTTCACTTCCGCTATAGGTTTTAGCGTATATCTCGTTTATAATTCAGTATACGAAAAAAGTGTATATAACAAAAGTTACTCTAAATAACAAAATAAACAACTTTTGTTATGTTCATATTTGCCGAAAAACCAATAGGAAACGAAATATCGCTATTTTTAATTTCAGGCTTCCCTTATAACCCCCACTCCTGTTCGTCTCAGAGAAAATTAATATAGCCTAAAGTCTTAGTTGGGTTAGTAGTAATATACATACCAAGTTTCATAAAATTCGGTTTAGCCGTTTATGCGTGAAAAGGTAACAAACAAACAAACATACACGAAAGAAACAAAATGCAGATATGGTGTCTATGACATGTGAAACGAAAAGTTATCGTGAAATAAATCAATGTACAGACAGAGGTTACAATTTTATATATATATATATATATATATATATATATATATATATATATATATATATATGCTAGCTCAGATACCCGGCTTCGCTCGGGAATTCATTTGAGGCTGAATGGTGATGGTATTTTTTTGGTAAGGCTTTACTTTGCACAATATTTTGGCATTTACCCGTTCCAGTGATTAGGGTTAATACCCGTTGTTGGCATTTGTTAATAATAAAATTATTTTTTTATGCAAGACTTCACTGTCCTGCATATTGTCATATTTCCCGTCTCCTGTGCATTATTCATAGATTTAAATTATTAAGGAAAAAATATTGACATACATTTGAATTAATTTTTTCAGGTGTGGCACCTGGTAGTTCATATTGAAAAGAAGTGCTGAGCAAATTTCTCTAAATAACAAAATAAACAACTTTTGTTATGTGCATATTTGCCGAAACCCCAATAGGAAATCATTATTATTAATTTCAGGCCTCCCTTATAACCCCCACTCCTGCCCGTCCCTAGAAATGTTAGTATGGCTTATTATAAGGAAGGCGTTAGTGCTAATACACATACTGAGTGTTTTATTTAGTTCGGTTGAGTCTTTTGTGCCAAATAAAATTGTTGACTCCCGCTATAATTTTTAGCGTATAACTCATTTATACTTCCGTATAGGGCAAGAGTGCATATAACAAAAGTTACTCGAAATTACAAAATAAACGACTTTTGTTATGTGCGTATTTGCCAAAAATGCAATAGGAAACGAAGTTTCACTATTATTAATTTCAGGCCTTCCTTATAACCCCCACTCCTGCCCGTCCCTAGAAATGTTAGTATAGCTTATTATAATGAAGGCGTTAGTAGTATTCACATGCCGAGTTTGGTTTAATTCGGTTGAGTCTTTAGTGCCAAATAAAATTCTGGACTCCCGCTATAGTTTTTAGCGTATAACTCATTTATACTTCCGTATACGGCAAAAGTGCATATAACAAAAGTTACTCTAAATAACAAAATAAACAACTTTTGTTATGTGCATATTTGCTGAAAAAGGAATAGGAAACGAAATATCGCTATTTTTAATTTCAGGCCTTCCGTATAACCCCCACTCATGCCCGTCCCTAGAAATGTGAGTATGGCTTATTATAAGGAAGGCATCAGTACTAATTCACATGCCGAGTTTGGATTAGCTCGGTTGAGTCTTTTGTGCCAAATAAAATTGTTGACTTCCGCAGTAGTTTTTAGCGTATAACTCATTTATACTTCTGTATACGGCAAAAACGCATATAACAAAAGTTACTCTAAATAACAAAATAAACAACTTTTGTTATGTGCATATTTGCTGAAAAAGCAATAGGAAACGAAATATCGCTATTTTTAATTTCAGGCCTCCCTTATAACCCCCACTCCTGTTCGTCTTAGAGAATATTTATATAGCCTAAAGTCTAAGTTGGGCTAGTAGTAATATACATACCAAGTTTCATAAAATTCGGTTCAGCCGTTTATGCGTGAAAAGGTAACAAACAAACAGACACGAAAGAAACAAAATGCAGTTATGGCGTCTATGACATGTGAAACGAAAAGTTATCGTGAAATTTCGCGAAAAAAATCAATGTACAGAAAGAGGTTACAATTTTTTATATATACTAGCTCAGATACCCGGCTTCGCCCGGGAATTCATTTGAGGCTGAATGGTGATGGTATTTTTTAGCAGGCTTTACATTGCACAATATTTTGACATTTACCCGTCCCAGTGTTTAGGATTGATACCCGTCGTTGCCGGTGATTTTTTAATAATAGAATTATTTGTTCGATAATTCTTCACGGTCTTCGATATTTTTATATTTCCCGTCTCTTATACTTGTAAATATGGTGAATTTTTATTTCAGGCCTCCCTTATAACCCCCTCCCGTTCGAACCTAAAAATTTTAATATAACTTATAATCATGGAAGAATTAATGCTAAATGACATACCGAGTTTTGTTAAGTTCGGTTCAGCCGTTAGTGCCCGCTAAAGTTTTAACGTATAACTCATTTATACTTAGGTATACGACAAACGTGTATATAACAAAAGTTACTCCAAATAACAAAATAAACAACTTTTGTTATGTTCATATTTGCCGAAAAACCAATAGGAAACAAAATATCGCTATTTTTAATTTCAGGCTTCCCTTATAACCCCTACTCCTGCCCGTCCATAGAAATGTTGGTATGGCTTATTATAATGAAAGTCTCACTGCTAATACACATACCGAGTTTTATTTAGTTCGGTTGAGTCTTTTTTGGCAAATAATATTGTTGACTCCCGCTATAATTTTTAGCGTATAACGCATTTAAACTTCGGTATACGACAAAAGCGTATATAACAAAAGTTACTCTAAATAACAAAATAAACGACTTTTGTTATGTGCGTATTTGCCAAAAATGCAATAGGAAACGAAGTTTCACTATTATTAATTTCAGGCCTTCCTTATAACCCCCACTCCTGCCCGTCCCTAGAAATGTTAGTATAGCTTATTATAATGAAGGCGTTAGTAGTATTCACATGCCGAGTTTGGTTTAATTCGGTTGAGTCTTTAGTGCCAAATAAAATTCTGGACTCCCGCTATAGTTTTTAGCGTATAACTCGTTTATAATTCAGTATACGAAAAAAGTGTATATAACAAAAGTTACTCTAAATAACAAAATAAACAACTTTTGTTATGTTCATATTTGCCGAAAAACCAATAGGAAACGAAATATCGCTATTTTTAATTTCAGGCTTCCCTTATAACCCCTACTCCTGCCCGTCCATAGAAATGTTGGTATGGCTTATTATAATGAAAGTCTCACTGCTAATACACATACCGAGTTTTATTTAGTTCGGTTGAGTCTTTTTTGGCAAATAATATTGTTGACTCCCGCTATAATTTTTAGCGTATAACGCATTTAAACTTCGGTATACGACAAAAGCGTATATAACAAAAGTTACTCTAAATAACAAAATAAACAACTTTTGTTATGTGCATATTTGCCGAAAAACCAATAGCAAACAAAATATCAATATTTTTAATTTCAGGCTTCCCTTATAACCCCCACTCCTGTTCGTCTCAGAGAAAATTAATATAGCCTAAAGTCTAAGTTGGGTTAGTAGTAATATACATACCAAGTTTCATAAAATTCGGTTCAGCCGTTTATGCGTGAAAAGGTAACAAACAAACAAACAAACAAACAAACAAACAAACATACACGAAAGAAACAAAATGCAGATATGGTGTCTATTACATGTGAAACGAAAAGTTATCGTGAAATTTCGCGAAAAAAATCAATGTACAGACAGAGGTTACAATTTTATATATATATATAAAACTAGCTCAGATACCCGGCTTCGCCCGGGAATTCATTTGAGGCTGAATGGTGATGGTATTTTTTACCAGGCTTTACATTGCACAATATTTTGACATTTACCCGTCCCAGTGTTTAGGATTGATACCCGTCGTTGCCGGTGATTTGCTAATAATAGAATTATTTGTTCAATAATTCTTCACAGTCTTCGATATTTTTATATTTCCCGTCTCTTATACATGTAAATATGGTGAATTTTTATATCAGGCCTCCCTTATAACCCCCCTCCCGTTCGAACCTAAAAATTTTAATATAACTTATAATCATGGAAGAATTAATGCTTATTGACATACCGAGTTTTGTTAAGTTCGGTTCAGCCGTTAGTGCCCGCTAAAGTTTTAACGTATAACTCATTTATACTTAGGTATACGACAAAAGTGTATTAACAAAAGTTACTCCAAATAACAAAATAAACAACTTTTGTTAAGTTTATATTTGCGGAAAAACCAATAGGAAACGAAATATCGCTATTTTTAATTTCAGGCTTCCCTTATAACCCCCACTCCTGCCCGTCCATAGAAATGTTGGTATGGCTTATTATAAGGAAATCGTTAGTATTAATTCACATAGCGAGTTTGGTTTAGTTCAAGTGAGTCTTTTGTGTCAAATAAAATTGTGGGCTCCCGCTATAGTTTTTAGCGTATAACTCATTTATACTTCCGTATACGGCAAAAGTGTATATAACAAAAGTTACTCTAAATAACAAAATAAACAACTTTTATTATGTGCATATTTGCTGAGAAAGCAATAGGAAACGAAATATCGCTATTTTTAATTTCAGGCCTTCCTTATAACCCCCACTCCTGCCCGTCCCTAGAAATGTTTGTATGGCTTATTATAAGGAAATCGTTAGTATTAATTTACATAGCGAGTTTGGTTTAGTTCGGTTGAGTCTTTTGTGCCAAATAAAATTGTTGATTCCCGCTATAATTTCTAGCGTATAACACATTTAAACTTCGGTATACGACAAAAGTGTATATAACAAAAGTTACTCTAAATAACAAAATAAACAACTTTTGTTATGTGCATATTTGCCGAAAAACCAATAGAAAACGAAATATCGCTATTTTTAATTTCAGGCTTTCCTTATAACCCCCACTCCTGTTCGTCTCAGAGAAAATTAATATAGCCTAAAGTCTAAGTTGGGTTAGTAGTAATATACATACCAAGTTTCATAAAATTCGGTTCAGCCGTTTATGCGTGAAAAGGTAACAAACAAACAAACAAACAAACAAACAAACAAACATACACGAAAGAAACAAAATGCAGATATGGTGTCTATGACATGTGAAACGAAAAGTTATCGTGAAATTTCGCGAAAAAAATCAATGTACAGACAGAGGTTACAATTTTATATATATATAGATTATATATAAAATATAAAATTCCCCCCTCCCCCTTCGCCTCATTTATTTATTTTCCCTAGAAAATAACTTTGTTATTTATTTCCAATAGAAATTTAAACTATAAGAGCATTAACATTATTTAATTTGTATAATGTATTATTTAAAAAAAAAATCGTGCTGAATTTCATCAAGGAGTGATAGGGGAAGTAGTAGGGAATCAATCTCTTTGATTTTGGTTATAGACTATCTTATTTCCGATATCTTCATGTTATTGAAACAAATATGTACTATCATAACAATTAAACGTTAATGTCATTAAGACAAAAGACAAAATGCTCTTAAACTCGATATGATTGTTTAAAGTATTACTGAAGTTGGAGAGACGGGTACGATCTCTTCCCCTCGACTAGCTTTTTGAATATAATTGAAATTATTTTTAGGGTAACACTATTATTTAATTCCATCAGGTAGATAAATTATTACAATAATATTTTAAATTAATAATTTAAGGAGAAGAGTGTTGATAGCTCTAATGCGAGAGCGGAAATAGACGGAGGCTAATAGAGTTAATTGAGTTTACTAATTTCCTGTGAAATGCTGGGCATTACGGGAAGTGATTACCACTGAGATCTACTATTATGAATATAACCTTACGTGCTAAACTATGCTTAAACTATATGTGCTCGGATTGGATTTTGACAGGAAATAAGTTTCATTATACACGATATTTAATTGTAATAAATACTATCCATGATTATGGTTTACAGTATTCAAAAAGGTGAGTTAAAAAGTGGCAAGGGATAGATTAGGAACACATTTTTATTTATTCTTCAAATATAAAATTTCTCATTTATAAGTCGCCTGCCTGACCCTCACAGCAAAACAATGCGCGCCGACGGGAAGTGTAGTTGTAAACATTGAAGCCTTGCCCAAAAAAATACTATCATCATTCAGCCTTAAATGATTTCCCGAGCGAAGCCGGGTACCTTAGCTAGTATATATATATATATATATATATATATATATATATATATATATAAAATTTTGAACGGACCTCATTTTCGACATCTCCTGGGTAGGATCGATGGACATTTGAAGAAATTTTTCGAAAATCGCGTCATGAGTACGACCTCAATAGCTGATTTCCCTTGAGGGAAATCTGCTAAAATAAACTACTTTTGTCATGTTCATATTTGCAGAAAAACGAATAGAAAACGAAATACCGCTATTAGCAGATTTCCCTTAAGGAAAATCATTAGCAGATACCCCTTAAGGGAAATCAGCTATGGAGGTCGTACTCATGACGCGATATTCGAAAAAGTTCTTCAAATATCCATCGATCCTACCCAGGTGATGACGAAAATGAGGTCCGTTCAAAACTGTACACACACACACACACACACTCACACATATATATTTGTCATTTACCACTCTAGCAGTCGCAATTTTTGTAAATAAACAATAAAGGTCTATTGGAACCAATATTTGGTATTTAAGCTTCGAATAATGTGGTTTATTACATAACCGAGTACCGTGTATGTAACACTAGTAGAAATGGGGGTTTACTGAAGGTAGTAAACTGAAAAATGTAAATATCTCGGTTAATATTCAAAATAGAGAATAAATGTACATAACAATATTCATAGTGCCTCTAATTTGGAATAAGATTTATTCAATACACTTTTTTGATCCGCCTTATAGTAACGGAGACATTTCGAATTTTCAAAATTCTCCCCCTCTAAACCCCCCCCCCCCTATTCCGATTTAAGCCGTTAAACAACTTTATCATTATTTTTTAATAAAAAAACTAAATATCGAGTTTGGTAACCATCAAACAAAAATTACGACCGCTAGTCTGTATTGTGGTCTGTTAGGATTTTAGTATACGTCAGTTCTTATCTTGTCAGCCAGTAGAAGCATGTATTTCGGCCTAATTATTTTTGAAGAAATGATCATTAATTTCCTTTGCGAGGGAAAATTGGGGTAAGAATTGAACAGCTAATTGGTCCACTTTTTCTTCTTGCTTTATTAACTTCCTCCCAATCATAAATCAAAAGTTTCAACATCTCATCAGCAAGGGTCTAACAAATAACACTTTCCCTGCACTCTCATTGCATCACTGACTCATACAGTGTACCACATTTCCTCTTGAGTCTTCCTCTTGGAGTGACCTCCACCCTGGTTATTGGAGAGTGTCTAATCTTGGGTGGCTAAGCCCCCTCCCACCTCACATAACCCTTGGAGTATTACCTAAGCCCGGCTGAGGTGAAGGGTAGCCAGTACTAGCCTCGCAGCACAGCCATGCAGGTCGTCGCTCTGCTCATCGCCTCCGTTGCCTTGGCAAGTGCCGCCAAGAGTCAGGTTCGTTTACTGTCTAGTGTCTCACTCACATCTGCCCAAAAGGTTTCAAATTGGCATCTCAAATATTGGCAAAACTGAACATTTTCAACCAAATTGAATAAAGGGGAAGACCTGGATAATATTGAATTTAGGAACTTCCATTTGAGCACATCAATCTCAAGTAAAAATATTAATATAAGTGAGGAGTTCAAAAAGGCATAAAAAAATATTCTAAAAAGCCGATGAACTTTAGGTATTTTTTACACATGTAGGTTGCTGCTTTCAGTTTACGGTGTAAGGTGGTATCTAATGACATTAACTAACTATATGATAAGCAATATTTTGTTTCAACCGTCTCCGAGCTGTATATATATATATATATATATATATATATATATATATGTATATATATATATATATATATATATATATATATATATGTATATATATATATATATATATATATATATATATATATATATATGTGTGTGTGTGTAAAAATAAAATCCTTAACTGCGACGTTTTTTCTCTGTCCTTTCTAGAGGCAAAGGAGGCAAAACGTCCCAGTAGTGAGCTCACTCATGTACTTACTATACGAGGTGATCTTCATCCCTAATAGTTCAAGTAACATGTACTCCCAGGAAGGCTTCCAGATGAGGGGGTGCCTTTAGTCTGTAAGTTATAGAACATCAGTAAATATCTTTTGAGTTGGAAGTGATCTCTCTCTCTCGAAATATATTTCCAAATGGAAGGTGATCAGAGACCAGCAGTGTGGGAGGCCAAGGATTCTGGGGGCTTCACCTGGATTAAAAGTCCGTCACGCAGGGGCTGCGTAAACTAAGCAGATTTCCTAATTGCTGGTATAATACTTGTGATTTCATATCACCACGTATTCTCTATTTATACGTAAAAAAACCAATGAATAGAAAGGGGTGGAGTTACTGAAGACAGAAAAAAAGAAAGTACGAATAACTCGCTTAGAATAAAGAGTTACCAAAAAATGAATAGAACAACTATTGTAGAAAATCAAAAGTTTATCAAGTTTAGTTTATAACATTTTATGACCCGAGAGATAGATATTTAGAATTTTCTAAGCCCCCCCCCCCCCGTCTGTAAACCACTACTATTCCAGGTCCGATTTCAGCTCATTTATACACAATACCAAATATGATCTTTATTGTTGACTGAAACGTCTAAGTATGGAATATGGTATAGATCAAATAAACATATTTGATTAAAGAACTAAAAATCTTAATAGATGACGTCATCACACGACGTATTTGTATGTGTCTCGCAAAGTAATAGCTCAACAAAAACCATATTTGGTATTTAACCATGGAATGAAGTGGTTCATAATATAACAGCTTATAGCTAATATGACATGAGTAGGAGAAGGGGGAGGGGTTACTGAAGGCCGAAAACTAAAATATGGAAATATCTGGGTTAATATTCAATAAAGAGGAAACATGTATATAATAACATTTATAGAACATTCATGACATTTGCAATAAGATTGGATCTGTACAATTTTTCGATCCGACGCATAATAACTTTCGAACTTCGAATTCGAATTTTCGAAATCCCTCCCCCCTCCCACTGATTGGACGAACTTAATCTTCATTTTTACATTAAAAGTTTAAATATCGAGTTTGGTAAGGATCAGACAAAAATTGCGACTGCTAGAGCGTTAACAGACACACACACACACACACATATAATTTTGAATTGACCTTATTTTCGTCATCTCCTTATTGGATCGAGGGACATTTGAAGAAAGTTTTGGAAAATCCCATCATGCGTAGAACATCAGTAGCTGATTTCCCCTAAGGGAAATCTGCTCTCCTCTTGGGGTGGCCCTTAAAAAAAAACCTTAGTTTCTCCGATTCTTTTATAACTTACTTCATACTGTTTATAATTACAGTTTTAGTTGATTTGGAAGCTGTTATGATTTGATATTATTTTTTTATGAGTTTCACATCGAGACGATGCTTATTATTATTATTATTTATTTATTAGCGTCCACTTTTTGCAACTTAGGCTAATCGGGACAGGTTACCACCCTTTTCTAGCCAGGGTGGGATTTTAGGACGTTATTTAATGAATTTCGTCTCTAAATAATAGGGGCTCGTCACTAAATAATAGGGGCTCGTCACTAAATAATAGGGTCTCGTCACTAAATTAGGGGCTCAGGTTGGCCATGCGAGTTAAAGCGTTGAGCCGATGGTGCTCAATATCATTTAATTACAATAGTTAAGATAAATTATTAGGAAGTATTAATTTTATAAATTATTTATATATAAACATTATGCATGACCATCGGGCGTCACTACATAGCTTGGTTATGAGTGCAGAACAAATAAAGGCGAACTTCTTGTTATCATGCGAATTAATTTAGGACTCATTTGCGAGCATTACCTAATATTTTTTTTTATTTCACTTTTTATTGTTCAACGAATGAAAATCTTTGACTCAACAGCCCATATCCATATTGTGGTGGCATAATGGAAAAATAATAGGTAGTTCTTGTGAAATATTTGATGGAGCTGCAGTGTTCAAACACGCAAAATAAAATTAACCGTCTTAATGTCAGATTTAATAAAATATTAGAATGCTTAGAGGGAATAGAAGGTCTTTGAATTTTGTAGTGTTATTACCAAAAATGATAATATATTAGGCTTAGTATTGTGTTGGAAATCCAAGTAACAAGGTAAAGAATTATGTAGGCATAAATCTTGAAAAGTTCTACGGCACAATTTCAACACCAACTTTAAAAGCCCCCCACTGATGTGAGAAATGCTCTTACATTTAGAAAAGTTGTAGAAAATTAAATAGATTTAACTCAAAATTCACTTCATTTAATTCGTTACTGAATATACTGCATTAAAAAAAAAAGAAATTGTGATAAGTGTCACGTTATCATTAGACTAGAGAGATGGGTCCATTGTTGCTAAATGCCTTATGGAATGAATTTTCTTTTCCAGCCTATGTGTATTAGTTAGAAGGGATGTTTCATTACTAAGAGAGAAAGGCTCTAACAAGAAATAAACTTACCTGTGTATTTTGAATGGTAATCAATGACATGTTTACTAAAAGTTCATAAATCCAGCCATCCAGTTTTAAATAAGTGCTAACCATAAAAGTCGAGCATTGAATTCATTGATGTTCGCACTACAAAATATATTTTGGCATATAGGCATTTATTTTCTCATAAGACATAGACATTGCTAATTATCGCTTAAGGCGAATGAGGTACAGGTGTGTACTCATGACGCCATTTTCGAAAACATTGCTACACTGCACGTTCTGTAGAATGGTACTATGTAAAACATGAGTGACTGACTGAAAAATTGCATTCACTAAAATTAAATAATGTCATTTATTATTTATTAACGCCCACCTTATTCTATGGCTAATTGGGACATGTTATCTACAGGTTAACAACCTTTTCTAGCCAAGGTAGGACTATGGATTTTATTTAATGAGTTCTTCAGTAAATTCCTATTTAGAATCCAGGTGGGGATCGAATTCGCCAATCTAGGTTTACCAAGTGAGATTAAAGCCAACGCTTTACCTCACATGGATAACCTCACCCCCCCAAAAAATAATACTTCTAAACGTTAAAGCCTAGGTTGTTAATGTTGTGGTTATTTCATTCAAACATAAATAAAACGGCAGAAGTTCATTTTGGCAGAAACACGTACTACTCTTCTTCAGCCCATTTATTAATACACTCTACATGTTTCACTTCCAATAAAGCATCTTCGGGAGGTTTACTATTCCCTACATATTCCTAATCCATCTTTCACTCAGAAAGCCACATAACGGCCAACCATTTTTGAATAGTATTGTAGATGTAAGATAGGTCTGAAGAGGCTTTAAATGAAGTGAAATATTAAGAGAGTATTATTAATAATAGTGTTGAAGAGAAGTGTTTTTTTTTTTTTTTTTTTAAAATGACTAACTGCAGTTCTGTTCATATTTCAAAATGCAGGGTGCATTACCCAAATTACATTATCAATAAACAAAATATCAGATTGATAAGTTCTAAATCTGATAATAGGGGAATTAAGTGGTCAGTATTTAATTTACTGATTATTAACTTTCTAAATAGTAAACGTTACATTTATCAAGTCCTATATATAAACACAAACACGCGCGAGAACACATACACACACATGCTTGCTATTTGTTACTTGTAGTATCTTCCTCGCTTGACGATTAGTATTTGTAAAATAATTTATAAAACTAGACGGCAGGTAATGAATCACAAATGATAATTGTGCATTTCTTATATATGTTCGCTGTCCTCCCAGTAATCTTTTGCAAGTTTCAACGGTTATGAACGTTATTATTATTTATTAACGTCCACTTTTTGCAACTAATGCTAATTGGGCCTAGTTATCTACAGGTTCCACCATTTTCTAGTCAGGGTGGGACTTAGGATATTATTTAATGAATTCCGTCACTAAATAATTTCCTTTGCCCAGGCGAGAATCGAACTCGAAAATCTAGGTTTACCATGTGAGATTAAGGCCAATGCTTTAACTCACATAGCTAACCTGAGCATCTATGAATTTAAATATTGGCAATAAATGCATTATGCGTCCATGAGTTAAAAAAACAAAACAAAGTAATTCGTACTTTTTTCTGTTGTGGAGGCCATTGAGTAGAATTTAGTTGCAAGCCATAGAAGGCCAAAGACAACCATTTCACTTTCCAGTATCTCAAGAAGGGGTTGTGCAAGCAATGACGAAATAAAACACAGGTTCATCATCGAACCTTGTAAAGTAAGTCATTTGGCATTATTGTATTAAGTTGTTCTTTGGTATTATATATTTTGGGAAGGAAGGTGAAGTGGTGCCATCTACATATTACGACAGTAATTATTAAGTAAAATGAATGAATTACTTGTTTACTCTTATATAATATCCCCGACGAAGCAAAACTGCACATACAGTGAACTCCACACATTCATTATTTTAGTATTTTGATTAAAATTCGCTAATATAAATTTAACTCCAAGTTTAAATTCTATGTGACTGAAACACTGTTTTAGCATACTTCCCTTAAGGGAAATCAGCTATTGAGGTCGTACTCATGACGCGATTTTTGAAAAATTTCTTCAAATGTCCATCGACGAAAATGAGGCCCGTTCAAAATTATACATATATATATATATATATATATATATATATATATATATATATATATATATATATATAATTTGTGTGTTACCGCTCTAGCGGTCTCAATTTTTGTCTTATCGTTTCCAAACTCGATATTTAAACGTTTTATGCAAAAAGACAGATCAAGTTTGTTAATGGCTGAAATCGGACCAGTGGGAGGGGGGTTTAGAGGGGAGATTTCCGAAAATTCGAAATATCCCCGTTACTATACGTTGGATCAAAAAATTGTATAGAACCAATATTATTGCAAATTAAATGTCCTATAAATATTGCCATATTCTTTATCCTCTATCATGAATATTAACCGAGATATTTGCATTTTTATTAAAGTGTAACGGACGAGCTATGGTCGGTTCTATTCGTTTCCACTGA
The DNA here is from genome assembly GCA_019009955.1 of Riptortus pedestris. Classification (NCBI taxonomy): domain Eukaryota; kingdom Metazoa; phylum Arthropoda; class Insecta; order Hemiptera; family Alydidae; genus Riptortus; species Riptortus pedestris. The sequence continues at coordinate 120,319,732 of CM032228.1, forward strand.
AAGCTATTTCGGCCGTTTCCTTAACTGTTCGGCACTTGTTTGGAGATTTCTCTATGTTATCACTTTACGTGGGTAATCTGCTTAGTTTACGCAGCCCCTGCGTGACGGACTATTAATTTGTGAGATATATGCAAATACGTTGTGTTGGTCCCCCCCACTCCTTTTGTTCTTGGTTTACTAAAATTTAAACTAAAAAATTGAGATTAAACTTATTCTGATTCATTACTAATTACAGCATTAGCTATAGTATTAGAATAGTTTTCAATAAAATTAATGTGTTGTATTCAGATATATTTCGTTAATGATTTTCCTTTCCGGTATTCAGAATTCAAGTTGGCTGGCCTGTTAGTATACAATTCTGTGTGTCCGCTGAAAAGCGGACAGTTCCATACAAAGATATTTGATCTTTTTTCATAAACTGGGGGATGGTTACCGCATTAAGCTTAAGGATTATATATTATACAAATATAAAGAAAGAATTAAAGAAAAAAGGCTCGTTATATTAAATGTTATAGATAATATCAAGTGTTAATTGGGGGTGTTGCAGTTCCACAGTACGCGAGCCGCCACTGATAGAGAGTAAATTTAATGTATATTATCAAAATGTTGTATGGTGGATACTGGTTGGTTTCGAAGGTTAGTGGAGCGTTCTACTATTAATTCTTGCTTAAATAATAACAATTTTCGAATGAAGAACGAAAAATCGTAGTTGATGATGTTATCACGTAACGTATAAGCATGTATCGCACAAAGTTCAATAAACCATTACTTGGTATTTAATATTGGAATGAAGTGCTTCATGATATAACAGCTTATTGTTAATATGACATGGGTAGTAGGGGGGAGGGGGTAACTGAAGAAATATTTTATAATAAAACTCCTTACAATGAATATATCTATATATATATAAAATTGTAACCTCTGTCTGTACATTGATTTTTTTCGCGAAATTTCACGATAACTTTTCGTTTCACATGTCATAGACACCATAACTGCATTTTGTTTCTTTGGTGTCTGTTTGTTTGTTTGTTTGTTTATTTGTTTGTTTGTTTATTTGTTTGTTTGTTTGTTTGTTACCTTTTCACGCATAAACGGCTGAACCGAATTTTATGAAACTTGGTATGTATATTACTACTAGCCCAACTTAGACTTTAGGCTATATTAATGTTCTCTAAGACGAACAGGAGTGGGGGTTATAAGGGAGGCCTGAAATTAAAAATAGCGATATTTCATTTTCTATTGCTTTTTCAGCAAATATGCTCATAACAAAAGTTGTTTATTTTGTAATTTAGAGTAACTTTTGTTATATGCACTTTTGCCGTATACGGAAGTATAAATGAGTTATACACTAAACACTATAGCGGGAGTCCACAATTTTATTTGGCACAAAAGACTCAACTGAACTAAACCAAACTCGGTATTTGAATTAGTACTAACGCCTTCCTTATAATAAGCCATACTAACATTTCTAGGGACGGGCAGGAGTGGGGGTTATATGGAAGGCCTGAAATTAAAAATAGTGATATTTCGTTTCCTATTGCTTTTTCAACAAATATGCACATAACAAAAGTTATTTGTTTTGTTATTTAGAGTAACTTTTGTTACATGCACTTTTGCCGTGTACGGAAGTATAAATGAGTTATACGCTAAAACCTATAGCGGGAGTCCACAATTTTATTTGGCACAAAAGACTCAACCGAACTAAACCAAACTCGGTATTTGAATTAGCACTAACGCCTTCCTTATAATAAGCCATACTATTTCTAGGGACGGGCAGGAGTGGGAGTTGTAAGGGAGGCCTGAAATTAAAATAGTGATTTCCTATTGGGGGTTTCGGCAAATATGCACATAACAAAAGTTGTTTATTTTGTTATTTAGAGAAACTTGCTCAACACTTCTTTTCAATATGAACTACCAGGTACCTAAATGAAAAAATTGATTCAAATGTATGCCAATATTTTCTCATTAATAATTAAAATCTATGCATAATGCACAGGAAACGGGAAATATGACAATATGAAGGACAGTGAAGTCTTGCATAAAAAAATAATTTTATTATTAACAAATCCACAAAAACGACGGGTATCAATCCTAAACACTGGGACGGGTCAATGACAAAATATTGTGCAAAGTAAAGCCTTGCCAAAAATATACCATCACCATTCAGCCTCAAATGAATTCCCGAGCGAAGCCGGGTATCTGAGCTAGTATGTATATAATTTTGAACGGACTACTAGGTAGGGTCGAGGGACCTTCGAGGAAACCTTTCGAAAATCGTGTCATGAGTACAATCTCAATAGACAATTTCCCATAGGGGAAATCTGCAAAAAAGTTGTTGTATCTACAATCAAATGTTCCCGAGAACAGGTAATCTTGAATTCCACAGAAATGAACAAGAGAATAAAGAGAGTCACAAGTGGGGGTTTCACAGTGGTTATTTGTTTCCTTCTGCATTAGAATTCAGGCTTCATGAGAAAAATTCCAATCATACCAATAATGACAAGAGTAGAGAATATTATACTCGAGACCAGAATTTCTAGAGACCATTCCTCCATAACTAACTAACTAATTAGTCTGCTATACAGGCTACTTACTGTTTTGTTGTTGTACTTCCATTATTATAATTCTAGAGTCTGGAGATTAATATTATATGGGACCAAAAATAAATAGTTTTCAATAGTGCGATTTAAGAAGTAATACTTGCTATTATTATATTTTGAAATTGATACATTCAATTAATTATATAACAATACGAAAGAAGTGAGTGAAGACGACATGCCCCACTTCTGGAGTTAATCAGATGCTCATGAAATATTAGATTATGTAAGCACCCGTTTGACTGGCCTCTTGCACATTAAACAGAGTTAAAGCTCGTACTCAAATACATACTCCTTCGTAAAAAAAACCAAAGACTTCCTAGACAGTTATTCAAGATGTTTGTAATGATGACAGTCCAATATGAAGAAAGTGAAAACGCATGTTTGGTATTTACTGAATGGTGTACTTTCAATAAACCTATTATCTTCTATTTTCACAAGTAGAATTTGTTTATTGAGAATTATAAGTGAGTTTTTTGTACATTAATTAGATTATTCTTTTTGCAACTAAGGCTAATTGGGACTGGTTATCTACAGGTGACCACCCTTTTCTAGCCAGGTTGGGACCAACATCTTGTACTTCTTTCTGTCACAAATTAGGTTGCCTAGAATTTACATTTAGTTGATTTACCTCAAGGGGAAATCAACTAAATATCCACTATTGACGTCATATTCATGACTCGATTTTCAAAAATAAATGATCTCCAGATTCAGTGTCATCATGATTGACTGCTACTGTTACATCATCTTCATCATTCGTTACAACTCATTTTGTTTCAACAGTCGCTAATCCTACTCCATGGTTACATGAGCTTTTTCAGTTACGCATCAGACCGCTACTCATCTCTCACCCCTGTTCCTTTATTAACTTCTCTTCATTTTATTTTTGAAATACAGCAGTATTTCCTTTAAGTTAGTCGTATCTCTGTTAAGTGCATAATTAACGTCTATTAATCAAAATTTACTGTTCAAGAAACTCATTTCCTTTCTAAAATTATAGCTAAAAGCATTAAAATCCCCTAATATATTTGCTTCTATTGTTGGTAGTTAACGTCAGTCTATTTTTCACATGGTCTAAGGGGCTGCTTCCTGGAATTCTCTATCGCCATCAATCACAATTTTGGCTTTCATTAATTCATTAGCTGTGAACATCGAAAACTACGTTGTTACATCTAGTGTTGCAAAATTAGCCCCTGTCCCTTTGTCGACCAAGGTAACAAATTTAATTCCTTCTACATCCTCTATCGAATCACCGTCATCATCTGGAATTATTATCTCTCCTCGGACTACACATTGTGTAAAATTTGGTGTCATTTACTAAAGTGGAAAAATTCCTTGATACGATGTCCCTCGCCAAAGTATAGCCCTAGACGACGTCTTGGTTGATGGTCAAAATGCTAGGGTACGTCTTCAAACTAAAATGTGTGCAATGTTGTCATATTTACGCCGTCATCCTGTTATTTGTGAATTTCTCTTCTTGTTTAGGATCGAAGGTAGAACAGAGTTCAAGGTGGGCCAAAGAATTATTTTCGTATTCAATCTTCGTTACCTTTCCAATGATTTTGCTATACATATGTTAATTCCACTTGAGGTTAGGCTTCTTAAAGAGCCATTACTCTGTAGTCCGTAGTCTGCATTAAGTAATGATAGCATGATGATGAGCATTTGGGAGTACGGGCATAGTGATTAAAAGTATTTCTTCTTCACAGCAATTTATTAAGCACTAAGCGCTTTCAAACGCTTCTGCTTCCATCGCCAGAGTTACTTCAGCCTTTAGAGGTACCCCCCCCCCTTGTTATTGGCCTACATCTGGTGTCCTCTTCCAATGCGTCAAAGTTTTATATCATTGTATTAGCCTATTCCCAAAAGAAATATTACAAAAAACATAATTACCAATATAACATAATTAGGAAATTCCTTATCTTTTCAAATTAGATTTCGATGTGATAAATTAGAATATTCTAGTTTAGTAATGCACGTAACCCACAATAATAAAAGTGTTATGCTTTTATTACAGAAGAAGGCGGTTTGTGAAGCGCCGACAGTTGCACCTCAGAAGCTGGAGAAAGTGATAAATCAGTGCCAGGATGAAATCAAGTATGCACTCCTTCAAGGTGAGGTTCCAGAGGTTTACATTTAATCCATTCATAATCGTAAAGTATGTCATGGTAACATATGGGAAATGAAACATTAACATATTGTATGATAATGACAGTAATAAACAACTTCTTCGTCATACAAAAAGGTTTTCAGAAACGTAAATACCACTAATGATTTTGTAGGAGGTCCATAGCTATTTGATTCCAAATATGGGAGGGAATACGTGTGGCATGGAAATTTTAGAAGTTAAAATAAACTTCAAATTAGAAGTCCCTTCTATCCACCACTCAGAGATATTTATAATGTTCTTCTGAAAAATACTAGTGCTATTTTTCTGCATATATGACTGGTTGGTTAGGTTTTAATTTCGTATTGATTAGTATAGCCAATACTGAGCAATTAATTATTATGTGTTCAAGAACAAAGCAAATACTCAGATATGCAAATCCATACGAATTCTGAATATATTGGCTTAAGTAGCTGCAATATATGTATACAAAATTTTGTTGTATAAGTAGTTTAGAAGGAAACTTAAGCAAAGGTGTGCCGGACGCCACTTTTGGTAATAGTTCTGGTGAATAAGAATTCCTTGTTTCTGCATAATGAACAAGGGAGGTTCATGTTTCCTTCTGCCTGATATCACCAATCAGATCATTGTGCTAGTGGGAAGAATGCCACTTGAGGTGTTAAGAGGCGCATCCCTTCGTTATCTCAGCTTATGATGAGTTAACCATTGCGATGTTCTATTTAGAACATTATTGTATTGGTATTTTTACTCCTTTGAGGTGGTGTCACTCAATTTGGAAGAGGAGAAATGAAACTTTCAATGTTCAAGGGCTAAGACTCGGTAATAAACAAAGTGTGTATTAGTGAAATTTGTCCACATTCCAAGGGCCACCTCATCCTAGCAAACACTCCTCTCTCATTTCTTTAAACGACTTCATGAAACCACAAAAACAATTATGAAATGTGTCAATGACTACTAATGGTAGGGCTAAATCCCAAGGGGTTTCTATACAAGGGTTCTATAAGGTTATGTTAGAAGAACAAAGGATTTGAATTAGTTAGTTTCATTATTGTTTTACAATTTGGTTATCTTTTTCAGTTGGTGCACTGTTGTATTGAAAAATAAAACATCCTCATATAGCCATTGTGATGTTCAATCTTACAATACATTTTAATTATTATTAAATAATTATTTACCAACCAGATTTTTTTGAAGACAAGTATTCAATCCATTATATAATATCGAGTATGTTATTAAAAAATATATATATATCATGTAGTTTCGAACATAAAATCTGAAATGATAATGCGCATATTTGCATATAACTAGCATACTGAATCTTTAATGAAAACAATATTTGGTACTTAAGCTTTGATTTCAAGACAAAGTAGCTTATTGCTAATATGAGATGTGCAAGAGTGATTACTGAATGATGAAACTAAAAAAGGTAAAGGACGACATTTATAGAATATTTGCGGCGATATTTAAACTACTCATAATAATTGAAATATTTCTATTACCTCTCTGAACCCTCCACTTAATGAACTTGATCTTTAGTTTTCAACTGCTAGAGTGTTAACAGGTCACTCTCTCCCCCTCTCCCCCTCTCCCCCCTCCCCTCCCCCTTCCCCCATCCCCCTCCCCCCATACTGCTAACACAACACCACCGTGAATATTAAAAGAATAAATACAAAGGGTTATAAGAAATCTTTCCCCTCCCTTTCCGGCGAGAAGCCTGAAATGTAAACAAACAGATCAACCAATGGCTCACCGGAAAGAAAAACAATAACTTAAACATATCAGAATATAACATATTAATTTTGTTGAAAACTATTTACTATATCTAGTACTGTAATTTATAATGAATCAGAATAATTTTTAACTCAAACAATCATATGTTAGAAGTCGAAAAATTTAAGAGGGGGGATCACAAGAACATTTTTGCATGTATCTCGTATAATAAAGGTCTCTGGAAAACAATATTTGGAGTTTAAGCTTCGAATAATGTGGTTTATGTAACACGAGTAGGAGTGGGAGTTTACTGAACGCCGAAAACTGAAATATGCAAATATCTTGGTTAATATAAAAGATTGAGAAAATATGTATGTACTGGGCTCAGGTTAGCCATGTGAGTTAAAGCGTTGACCTTTATCTCACATGGTAAACCTAGAGTGGTGAGTTAGATTCTCGCCTGGGCAAAGGAAATTATTTAGTGACGAAATTCATTAATAACATCCTAAAATCCCACCCTGGCTAGAACAGGGTGGTAACCTGTAGATAACCCGTCCCAATTAGCCTAAGTTGCAAAAAGTGGACGTTAATAAATAATAATAATATATAACAACATTTATAGACAATTAAATTTGTAATAAGATTAGTCCTATATCATTTTTCTATCCGATGAATAGTAACGAAGATATTTTATATTTTCGAAAATCTCCCCCCTAACCTTGAACTTGATCTTTCTTTTTACTAAATATCGAGTTTGGTAACGATTAAACAATAATTGCGACTGCTTGAGCGGTAACAGACAAATCAAATATATATATATATATATATATATATATATATATATATATATATATATTGTACTCATATCTGTCGCTGCATACCGTCATCAATGGCTGATGGTCGAGCACAGTTGGCAAGCGCTTTCGATGCAAAGGCACCATCTTCATGTCGTCTACTGTACAGTACAACTCTAGACGGCTTCAAGATGGTGCCTTTGCATCGAAAGCGCTTGCCAACTGTACTCGACCATCAGTCAGTGACGATGGTATGCACCGACAGATATGACTACAGTATCATCTATACTGGCGGTTCCAACCCTTTATTTGATTTATGATATATATATATATATATATATATATATATAAATTCAGTTTTGAACGGACCTCATTTTCGTCATCTCCTAGGTAGGATCGATGGACGTTTGAAGAAAATTTTCGAAAATTGCTTCATGAGTACGACCTCAATAGCAGATTTTCGTTCAGGGAAATCTGCTAACACAGGCCTCAAATGAGCAATACTGTAGGAAGACGTCGCCAAACAGTATGAAAATAAAAGAGCCCATTTGTGTACAAGATACTGACATTCATAAAGTTTATCAGAATGAGCCAATCTTGGGAAAGAGCTTTGAGCGATTATTAAGCAGGTGTCTGAAAGTCACAAGAATAATGTTCGTTGTGATTCATTAGTGAATAATCTGTCTTAGATACCTCAATTCATCATATGTGACCTACAGCATACTCGATATTTAACGGTTCCAAGTATAAGCTAAGGTGAAGTTCGTTCATAGCCAAATTCGGGTGAGGAGTGGGACTTTATATAAGGAGTGAACTGTTCAATTACTAATAACTCTGTTCAAGCTCTATGAACAAAATGTTTTATATGGTCATTGTGTAAAGTACACAATTATTGCTATATACATTTTTCTACATTACAGATACTAACAAGATTGTAATTTTTGCTCTTTTGTGCTTCAGTAAACCCCGCAAGTTTCACTTAAATACTTGGATAGCTTACATTCCAAGTCATAGGTAACTTCAAAAGGAAACAAAATCGAGATTATATTGTGCAGTTGACACGCCTCTGCGCTGGTATGCCAGGCTATGACCAATGCCAGTCATCAAATGCCATTCTTGCACGTTGGAAATCTGCATGGCTTTCTTAATCCCCGCTGGTTGGGATCACGGAGTTCTTGGCCTGGATAAGTATTTTGAAGTTATATTGCGTAAATGGTGTCTAAATAAGAATGTGCATTTATCTTAGAGATAGGAGTACAATGGCTCCTATCACTAGAGCAATCTGCAACAAAAATTGAAATAATTACCCTATTACTGGGCGGTTGCACATTTCAACCGCACACTTGATGTAACCATTATAACTAGACCGAATATGCACCTTCTCTTTCATTTCCTCTCCGACTAAAACCTTTCACCAGTAATTTCGTCCAAAGGCTACAATTTCATTAGCAAATGTGACCTGGGTTCAATATTCTTGTTACTTCTTGGTACAGTGATTTTGTTCTCCACTTGTGGCCTTTTTGGGCCATTGAGCATGGAAAAGCTCAATATTAAATATTCCATATTTACTGCAGGTTAACTTCGTTAACCAACAATTTAAGTCCAACAGGTTTGAGACTTAGAGAAGAGAAGAAACGTAAAAATCTCCATTTTTTATATTGAAAAATGTTGAATTATCGGCATTTTTCTATTAATGAGTTATTTCTTCAATTCAAGCTTTCCTCGTTTAGTTTAGTCCGTGAACAACTGAGGTCGTTACCTTGTCTTTTACATTAATTGAGATTCACTTATCAATCTGATGCTTTTAATGGAATGGTTTTAGACAGCCTTAATACTTTTTTTTTTAATAAAGTGAGGTGCAAGCAAGAGTACATTGTGGTTTCTTTTGGCGATGAAAGGTATATGGGCACCCGTGGTCTTTGACTCTTGAAGAATTACATAACCAGGTGTAATAAATGACACTTGAATTTTAACAAGCAAGAAACGGAAAGAATCCAACAGGTGCGTGTATGGATAGGCATTGCACCACGGATGGAAGTGAAACCTACCCTGACCAGTAAACAGGTCAATGACAGCTCAGTCATTAGCACAGCTATTAGACAAATAATAATTTACGAAATATATTCGCAGATTACTCTTTACTTCATCTGAATTAACTATATAGGTTATCTATACCTTCTAAAGGTATTGATCCTATAATAACGGAATGATTGTATTTATAAAACCAGGCATATATATTACGATCATTTTTTGCCGATTATCAACTACTGAATCATTAAATCTTGTAGCCGCAATTTTAGTAATAATCTTGAATACTTTTCATTAGCAATATCCATTATATGTGAACTCTTCTGTATTTAGAAAATAAACCTTGTACAAATATTGAAGGGTGTTAATAATTTCACGAGAATTGAAGCAATCATCTCTTAAGACCCTAAATCTTCCGAATCTATCAAACCTTACCATGTACCATACAATCTGTCCCAATATGCCAGATGGCACCTCTAACTCTCCACGTTTTGAGCACTCTCTTCCTAATTCCCATCCCAAGGGTGCTACTGAGGGGAGGACTGTGCAACGTTATTATACAACTGAACATCTTCACATATCTGAGTTTTATCCTACGACAAGACTTAACTTTTCTCATATTAACACACACGTACGCACACCCATGCTTATACACATATTCATATTACTTGTATCTGTATGCCTCCTTTATCATCATTATTTTCCCCGGTTTTGTTACTAAATTTTCTAACTTCCGCGTAATGCTATGAGGCTTATCGGGACGGGCTGTCTACAGGTTTTCTAGCCAGAATGAGAAAGGATTTTATGTAGTGAGTTCCTCCTTTACAAATGAAATTTAATATAACTGGATTAGCTGGCAAAAGCGTGAATAAAAAAATCATATACTACATATTTGGCTTCATATCCCAGATTCACCATGAACTTCATTGATATGATTAGATTACATTTCCATCGCATTATTTCCTTACATCATTCGTAGCCATGTTTATTAACATTATTCTAATTAGGTTAAACCTTCCTTGCACATCTCATCCCTGTTTATCCATCTTATACATTTGCTACCTTACCTCGGTAGGTGTAGCGGTCTACATACTACATGAAACTATCTGTTCAAATCCAGTTATTAAATGCATGTTTTCTCCAATGAAGAGAATGTTTATTAACAAATTTCTCTTTTGGGGAAAATTGAGGCTGTGATGGATGAGTATGATTGAAATAGACGAAAAACTGCAAGACAGTGAAAAAAACACTAATTTGTAATTAAATAACATAGCAACCTGAAAAAAAAATACATTAATTAAATAGTCACAGCCACTATTTTGGTATTGTTACGTTTAGATAATATATAAATATTAGGAGATCTCGATACCCAAGGGTGTAAAGACGTATGCCTCAATGCTCTTGGTAAACCTGGACCCATTTCTGCGTCGCAATAATAATTTATTTAGCGACGACGTAATTAAGCAATATCTCTATGAGGGTGGTAACCTGTGCACAGCCCGTCCAAATTAGATATAGTAGTATAAATTGGTTGTCAATTAAAACATGTTTTAAATATATTAAAACAAAATATTGTACTTATTTCATTAGTTTGTTTTCTTACGTTTAAACCAGAAGCACTGATGAATGCACTACTTATTTGAAACTATTATTTAATTTAAGTCAAATTAATTATCTATGATTTTTCTTCCTTCAACATATTATTTAAAATCGTGGATAAATTAGTTTCTATTCAAAAGGAGAAATATATATATGGCACTCCCTTCGATTTCCGGAATTCAATATGTTATTAGGTCACTAAGTAATTAAATCAGGCTTTTTCACAACTATTACTACCATTATGCATACATTTTTGCTCTAATTATTGTCGAATTGAATGTTTTAGAAGCACTTAGTGCCCTGGGAGATGCTGTCATAAACAGGAGGACGAAGAGGGAGACATTCACGGGGGAAGAGCGCCGCATTGCAGGAGTAAGCATGTACTAATCTCAGAAATTAGATTTAAATTAATGATTAAATTGACAAGGTATTCAATAGAAAATATGAACTCTTTTCGACTAAGACCTAGTCCTTTTATTTATTTCTAAATAGTAACTTCTCAAAGTATTCCATTAATTGAAGGAGATTTATTCTAGTGATGTTCCAGGAACATGGTCTTACTTCACAGTAAATTATTTGGTTCTTAATACTCCTTCCTCGGAATTCCTTAGGGTTTAAAACTCACCTTGTGCCAGCGGGTCTGCGTTATTCAATGTTCATAACTCACACGACACCACTGCAGCTAAGCCAAGTTTTAAACCAGTAATCAATTATTTATAAACTCATAGTTTATTTTCAGTTATTATTTGCTCTAATATTATGCAAATTCCGTGTGTGTTTTGTTATTAACGTCCACGTTGTGCTACCAAGGCTTATCGGAACGAGTTGTCTACAGGTCACCGCCCTTTTCCTGCCAGGCTGGGATTAGTGGTTTCATTCATTAAGTTCATTACTAAATGAATTCCTATTGACCAGGGGAGGATAAAACACACGGCTCTGTGTTTACCAAGTAAGAATGAGACAAACGCCTTAACACAAATGCCCAACCTGAGCTCCTTTGACAAATTAACAACTTATTGTATACAAAAGCACGAAATGTTATTTTAACATTTATGTAAATTTATTCTAATAAAAAGTCCGTCACGCAGGGGCTGCGTTAACTATGCAGATTTCTCACGTGCGTCACGTTTTCGCATTTATCTCATAAATTAAAAGTTCAATGGGGACAATATTTGGTATTTAAGCTTCAAGTAAAGTGCTTCATAACATAATAGAATATTGTTAATATGTGATGAGTAGGAGTGGGGGTTTACTGAAGACCGAAAACTAAAAAATGCAAATGTCTCAGTCAATAATCAAGACAGTAAAAAAATGGGCATAGCAACATTTATAGAACTTTAAATTTTCAATATGAATGGTTCTATACACTTTTTCGATCCGACGCATAATAATAGAAATATTAAGAATTTTCGAAATTCTCCCCCTCCCAGTGGTCTGATTTCAGCTGTTAACGAACTTGATCTGTCTTTTTGTATAAAACGATTATATATCAAGTTTGGTAATGATAAGACAAAAATTGCGACCGCTAGTGGGGTAACAGACATATATATATATATATATATATATATATATATATACACACAGTTTTGAACAGACCTCATTTTTGTCATCTCCTGGGTAGGACCGATGGACATTTGAAGAAACATTTTGAAAATTGCGTCATGAGTATGACCTCAATAGCTGATTTCCCTTAAGGGAAATCTGCTAATACAGAAATATGAATAGATATTATTACCCTGGCTAGTAGTGATCTGTAGATAACCCTCTCCCATTAACCTTAGAAATGGATGTTAATTTAAAAATAAATAAATGTTTGTCTGCAACATCTTGATTGATGATTATGTTAATATTAATGTGTATTTCTTTTAATCTTTGTGTTTACAGTGCCTCCTTCAATGTGTGTACAGGAAAATGAAAGCGGTGAGTTTCTTTTGCCTTTCCTGCTTATTATTATAATATTTATTTTATTTTATGAGTTTAAATCGACTGGACATTAAAATGCCATTTTTTGTCAAAGAGCTTATTTTGAAAGAGCATTGGTGCCATAAACTCCGTGATTTTAGGTATGTAAATAAAAGTGTTTTTCCCTGTTAAGACTCTTTTCCTAATTGAGGATTAAAAATAAAATACATTTAAAGAAATAATTATGTGGCAGACCCTCAAGAAGTTTATTTGACTACTGAAACAAATAAACTAGATTTATAACTATAGATTCTATTTTTGAGGCTGCATTGCTGGGGATTATTATCATTGTGAGTACCTCGGCTGTCTGCTCCAGCGGTTGGAATTTTCGTTGTTTTGCAAATTTTCCAGCAAATAATTTAAATAGCTACTTTAATCATATGGTTTGGATTTTATTTAATATGGTTTTCCATGTCTCAGAGAGAGTGACACCGTCCACGCTAATAACTAATAATAATAACTATAGATATGACGCTAATAACTTTTTTCTATACCATGAAAATTGTATGGGCAACGGCATAAAGATTATTTCTAAAATAAATAGAGAAGAAGTTAATGAGATAGTGTGACAGGAAATTACTTCAGTATAATACGTATTAATAAACTGAAGAAAAAAGAAAGAATTTCTGAATGAAAAAGCATTCTGAAAAAAATATGATGCACTTAAAAAATCAAATTTCAACATAGTGTTTCTGAAAGGATCACTAAATTCCTTCACTCCTAGGGCAGTGCATTTGATGACGTGGGTAGAAAGGAAGATATTATTGTCTTTAAGATGATATTGCTAGTGAGATGTCCACAATCCTTATTCGTCCATCCTTGTCAATCTAAAGTTGATCTTTCCTTTATTCCATGTTCCTTTAGTTCCATTAAGATAGGTCAGCCAGGCCAATCTTCAATACAGTATTCTCTGTGTACTACTTAGTTCTGAATATTTAGGTTCAAAGGTTTCCCTTTGACCATTTTTTCTAAAACATATTCATGATTTCCACACTTTATCTAGCAGAAATCCTATCAATCAGCTAAATATCAATATAAACTGATTCCCATATATAAATAAGTATCAGTGACCATAATACTAGGCACTTAGATCGCTGATTGTTTAAAATACAATTCTCATTACATATGTCTTTTGCAATTTGTAAAAATTGAAAATTATTATTCAAATAGAAATGCCTTCACTTATATTAAGATCAAGATAAAGTGGACTAACTTATTGAAAGTGGTTTCTCAGACATTCCAAATGACCTAGATATTTTAATATAATTTCATCCGAGAAAAATAACATATTTAATTGCAGGTGGATGAAAGTGGTCTCCCAACAGGTCCAGCTTTGGTTGAAATCTTCACTGAGGGTGTGAAAGACCGTAACTATTATCTAGCTACAATACAATCAGTGCAACAGTGTCTTGCAAAAGAAATTCAGCAAAGGAAAGCAAATCCAATCATGGCTAAAGGTAAATAAAAGAAAGTGTTTTTGTGTAGTTTTTAACTTTTTTTATAGAAGGCATGAAAAATATTTTTTTATGAGGGAAAAAAAGTACAAAAAATCAGGTAAATCAGGCGTAATGTAAATGAGAGAAACTGGAGCAATATATAGTATAGGTACTATATATAGTATGAAATTTCTGCAAATATATTCTCAGGAGAACAGTTTACACTATCCCTTAGAAAGGAGCTTATTATATTTTACAAATAACGAAACAGCTCCTTGCAGCCATTATACAAGTTGGTCTTCTATACCATTTAGTAGTTATATTAAAGAAAGTAAAAGAAATATCAGAAATGAAGTCTGCCTTAGGTTCTGTCAGATGAAGCTTCCTCGCATTACATAAGTCAAACTGATACGTGTATTTTGGGTGCCTGTGTGGGCTAATCTGGGGTGTAGACATTAGGTACTATATTCCCCTGACAATTATTTTAGGATACACTAATTTCATAGACTTAAGACGTTTTCTGTGAGATGTTAGGGAAGAAGCCTTTGTAACCATAGAAACTGCTGCAGGAATACTTGTGACTAACTGTGAACTAAGAAAAAGACCCCAAGTTTTGGTTACCAGAGAGCTGCTGATCCTGATACATTTGAATTCTTTAGTGACATAATGTGCTAGTGGGCAAGCTTATTTACTTGGGATGTGTTGCTACTTCTAATGATGGCATATGAGAACGTAAAAAAAGAACAGAAACCTCTTTTTGTAATAGGTCCTTCTATGGACTAAGAGGAACCAAATTTATCATAAGAATCACAAGGTTAGATTAAAGAAATGTGGCTAAAACTCATAAATGGACCTTTAACAAGGCTTAAAAAAAAGTGATCAGAATCTGTTGGCGTACAATTTACAGTTATACAAGAGTGTACAATTTTGAGATCCATAAATGAATGAGTATAACTAGCTGAGAGCTATATGCACTTGTAAAGAAACCAGATATCTCAAGGAGCTATAAAGCTTGGTTGGTGTGGTATACTGGGATAAATGGTACAAATGAAAAGATTCATAAAAAGAAGAGTTGGAAGATCCTGGCTCAGACGTATTGCTGATTTAACAAATGATTTAAAAAACTTATTGGAATGTGGAACTGACATACAGCAGCAAACGACTGGGTTTGGATAGAGGAGCCTCTGGTTCAGTGATGGGCTGTTGCTCTATTGAAGCGAATGATCGGGCTAGTCTTACATACTGCTCTAAACTGACTCCCATATTAGAAACACACCCACAAAAAGAAGAGGTAATTTAATATTAAAAAAATTGTTCTCAAAGTAAATATTTTTACGGAGATGGATGTGTGTATGTACAAGGAGAATTCCTGAAGTACATACCTAAAGTAGCTCCAACACCATAGGCAGCAATGAAAAAGAGATGAACATTAGTTTGCATAATGACAAGAAAATGTTTCATGAAAAAGCATTATTAAAAAAAAAGAAAAAAAAGAAATTATAGACAGGAAAGATCCCAATACACAACAATGTGAGGATATTTAATGCTTATTCCACAAAAAAGGTAAAAATATGACCAAACCTCGAGAAGTGCTCAAGAAGCTAGAGGTGACCCAGGAGTATTAGCAAAGGCTATAAACATTTCATAAATTAATAAAATAATCCATATACTAAATAACCAAGTATACAGCTCCTCCTTCCAATTTAATATTTTATTTACTTCATTATAAAATTTCGAGCTTTTTGGAGATCTTCAAATAATTTTTATATTATAGTCCTAAAATAAACTCCTCGTCAAAAAAAACGCAACACCCTAATATTTATTGATTACACAAGTTTTTAATTGAAATAAAAAATATTATGTTGATGTTTCTAATCAGACAAATACATTGGAGGAGAAAAACAACAATTTCATTTGAATTCCAGCACTTCTTCTTATCTTTTATCCTATAGTTTAGAAACAGCACAAATTCCATAGTCATTCTTATCGACTTAGGGATACAAAAAAAATTACTAAGGTTCAGTATTCGTGTTAATTTCATCAAGTACGCATTATTTTATAATTCATAGGTAATTATGGCACGGTTAGATAGAGATGACACAATTAGTGCAGTGACGAAGCAGCAAGAAGGCCGTAGCACACGTTACATTGCTAATCGACTTGGGGTCCACTTTTCAACTGTCACATGGGTCTTGAAACGATTCAGAAAGACAGGAGGATACGCAAGAAGACCTGGATCGGGTGGACCACGGGTCACATCGGTGGAAGATGACCGTTTTATCCGGCTCCAGACTCTCAGAAATCGGCTAATAACAGCAAACGACTTAAAATACCTGGTCGCTGCTGTTCGAAACTTACATGTTTCGGTATCAACAGTTACGAGACAAGTGAGGAATAGTGGACTGAGGGCACGAAGGCACGTGGTTGGACCACTTCTCTCCAGAGAGCACCGAAGCGCCCGCCTTAGGTTTGACCAGGAGCACCGAGATTGGACTGTAGATGACTGGAGACGAGTCCTGTTCACCGATGAGACCAGAGTGGCACCAAACTCTCCTGACGGACTCAGAAGAGTGTTGAAGGTGCCAGGTGAGCGATACAGCAAATGTTGTATAAGTCGGATAAGAGCCTTATGGTGTGGGCTCCGTGATGTTCTGGGGTGGCATCTCATGGGAAGCTCTCACGGAGTTAATTTCGATTCGTGGGGGCCCTTTGACTGCACAAAGATACGTGGCAGACATTTTGGAGGACTATGTCATGCCATACATGCCATTTATTGGTGAAAATGCATTTCTTATGCATGATAATGCAAGGCCACATGTTGCCCGTATTGTTAGGGACTACCTAAACGAAATCAATATCGACACATTGCCGTGGCCAGCAAGGAGCCCTGACCTACATTGCATAGAACATTTATGGGACAGACTAAAAAGAAGTGTTCGAGCCAAAGAACCAGCACTACTCAACCTCAGGGAGCTTGAGGCTGCCGTTTTGGAAGAGTGGAAAAGATTACCTCAGGAGGCCCTCCAGGACTTGATCAGGAGCATGCCCACACCTATGGAGGCTGTCATTCGAGCAAGAGGTGGCAACATTGGTTATTAGTGTAAGAATAGTCAATTTAATTTTTAAAAAAGTTAAAATTTTGTTTTTTTCATTTTTAGGATAAATTTTTATTTTTTTTTGTAATTAAAGGAATTCATTTTTTTTTTTTCTGAAATACACTTTTTATTACTCCAATGTACTTGTATTATAAGACACAATAAGGTATGATTCTCTGCTTCAGTAAAAACCCAGTGAAATTAATCAATTTTAGGGTGTTGCGTTTTTTTTGACGAGGAGTGTATTTTCTTCTTCATGTTGAGCATGATCAGCTTTTTGTCAACCTCACTAAAATTACTTATAAAAGCCAAACTATTTGACTCATGTCATAGTGCATGTAGATGGGAGTGTATATACAAGTGGTTATTTCTTATATTGATTTATGCAACCCCCAAAAAATAAAAAAAAACTGATTTAATGAATTAATGGAATTAGGCCAAACATCAAGCATAATGCTGGATTTTTTAAATGGAAGGGTAGAAACTTCTTATTGGAATTATTAAGCTCAAAGTTAATATGATTAACATTTAACTGAGTTTTTGGCAGCATTTAATGTTTCCTAAAAGTTATTTTATTAAATAAAACCAGTATAATATTATAATATTTTCTCCGAATTAAATTCAAGATTATGAATCTTAAATAAAATCCTTAGTCATGCCATGGCTTGAAAAGGGTGGTAACCTGTAGATAACCCACCCTAATTAGCCATGGTAGCAAAAAGTAGACTTCAATAAATACTAATCAGATTATGAATCTATTTTACAGCTGAGGGATATACATGTGATGTAGCATACGACATGTTCATGTGTGTTAGTGAGCAAATAGAATTGGTAAGTTTTGAACAGTTTATTTTTAAAATTTTGTTATTTATTAATTAATTAAATTAATTATTTAAGTGCTAGAGATATTAAAAAGTAAAACATGGTAACCAACATTTGTTAGAAAATGATGTTGACCAGTTTCAATACAATTTTAGTGAAATGAATTGGTTTTGTTGGAGATGAGGTTCACGGGTCTCTCAACAAAATGTTCATGTTCAAACATCTTTTTATTTAAACAATTTATAAAAAAATATATTTCATCTTTAACACAATTATATACAAGCTTAATGCGTGTTACATTGATAAATGGGATTCCCATGTTCTGTTGTTTCACTTTAGGGAGGCACAAACTACGGGTTATCACTTCCATGAGGCAACCCTACTGGTTATTATATCTCGCAAAAAATAGTATATATCCTACTTAGGAAAAATCCTTGACGGCATGTTGTGTTGCCAGTTGACTTCCAGGACATCTCAGCCAAATGTAGGAAGGCTGGATAGATGGTGAATCACTGAGAAAGCCGGAGCCACGGTCTTGCACTGGCCTGACTGCTCCTAGCAGGAGAAACAGCCGCACCAATGAGTTCCACGAAGGGACTCATATCCAGGGGGGGGGGACTTGAGCGAACATTCACTCCCTGAACAGTTTAACATCCCTACGCCTCCAACATTAAAGTAATTGAATCCCTCCCCCCCCAAAAAAAAAATATCTATAAGAAGCAATGGAACTAACATTTTCAAAACAGATGCTAGTTAATTGTTTTACTTCCAAGTGCTTCAACATAAAATGATTACTGTCTTGCAAACATTGTGTGTGGGAAAGCTGCTTACTGAAACAAAAGGTGAAGTATCACTGTCAGAGAAGTCACCCTCTGACCTATTAGAGGATAGATACACATTACCTTTCAATAATTAGAATGTTTGTTAAAAATTATTAATACAAAAATCTGAAACATAACACAACCATTAAATAGAAAATTGGCATTTTTCTACCTATACACCAAAGTAAAAGATGAAAGAAGATTTTAGTAAAAGGCGAAAGATTTATGCGTTTTGAAGGGAGACCAGAGTTAGCCATGTGAGTTAAAGCATTGACCTTAATCTCACATGGTAAACCTAGAGTGGAGAGTTCGATTCTTGCCTGGGCAAAGGAAATTATTTAGTGACGAAATTCATTAAATACATTCCTAAATCCCACCCTGGCTAGAAAAGGGTGGTAACCTGTAGATAACCCGTCCCAATTAGCCTGAGTTGCAGAAAGTGGACACTAATAAATAATAATAAAGAAGATTTTAAAATTGAAAGGCTTACTAAATTTTTATATTATATATGGTGTACAGTAGTCATGTATAGCTAATATGTGAGATAACTGGCAAATGAGGTATTCAAAAAAAAATTGTTGCTAAGCATTAGTAAATTTTTCAATTGTATAGTTCAAAAAAATAAGATGAATCTAAATACTTCCATTTTCTTACATGTAATGTTTTTCTCAAACTGTGGAGTATATATGGCCCCAAGCAAAATTATGAAATAAGTGTGGGACCCACAAATTAATGTAGACATAAATAACATATTAACCCTTTAATTACGCAAAGCCATTATAGTGGCCTGGCTCAAGCCACTATAGTGGCTTTGCACAATTAAAGGGTTAATAAAAGACATATTAGCGATATTTGTATTTCTTTGTGAGTTATAAATGAATATTACAAAAGTCTGTTTTATTTTTCAGTATACTCTCAAATAAAATTATAACACCTACTATTATGTAACTGTAAGCAGATGATTGTTCTTTTACAATATCCTGACACAACCTGAATTAATTTGGTATAAGTGAATATTCATCAAATCCCTTTTTCTATAGCAAATGAATAGTACATAATACCCACTTTATAAAAATATATATAATTTCATATATTGTTCATGATTTGCAGCTCTGTGGGACGACTCCATAGGATAATGTATAAACGCTGTTGTAAGTATTAATGTGAGGAGGAATGTATAAATTTTAATTTTTATTAGTTTTAGCATTACAATCAAAATGTACAAAATAAAATAATTAAGGATGCCAATATTCTCTGTGATGTTTTATTTTTATATTCCTAAAATCTATGATCTAGAGTGATTATAGAATGACAATAAAGGATGATTGGGTATCCGCTACAAAAAGTACTCAATCCATCAAATAGCTGAGTTTGTTTTTAATGCTAACCATTTAATACAAATCCTTCTTCAGAGCTACATAGAATGAAACAAATTTTACGATTAAAAACTTGAATGAATTTGGGTAAACATTTGAATGACTGCACATTTACTGTTCGTGTTACATGGTATTTTTGTTATTGGTGAATATGGCAGGAAATTTGGGTATCCAATCTTTAAATTTCCATGGGAAACCATTTTAACTTCAACCCATCATTAACGAGTAACACAGCTAGTTTAAAATAAATGTTTACCCTTGTTTTATATGGTTGTTGCTCACATGGGTTGAAATGAAACTGCATAAGCTTGCCAATGTTTCGATAAAATGTATTAGCTTTGTCAAGGCCTGCAATATTATATACATATTAATGACAAAAAGGGGTTCATTTATTTGATACAGGATTTCTCCCCCCAAAAATCCTGTATCAAATAAATTAACCCCTTTTTGTCATTAATGTGTATGTAATATCACAGGCCTTGAAGCTGACAGTTTCATTTGAACCCACGTGACCAACAACCGCATAAGACAAGGAATCGTTCCAACAGTAGTCATCATCAAGGGTATAAATCTTTATGTTCACAAGTTAATCTGTGGTTCCTTCATGACAGAAGCTCAAAACATATTGTTAAATTTGATTTATTATGAGCTGCGCATGAAAGCCTTGCTAAATTTTAATTGGAAGGTACTCTAAAAACCATGCTAGATAACTCTTAGCATTAGTAGTTATTCAAATACAAAATCAGTCACTTTCCCAGAGGAACCAGCTAAGAAATTTAAACTCAAGAAAATTCATAGTATATTAACAATAGATGAAATTAGCAAGGAAGAACCAGACAAAAAATACAAAAATAACGTTTATTTCCAAATTCCAACAAATGTTAATTCAACAAAGAACAATTAAATTATATATGAAATATAAAAATTAATCAGAGCTTCTTTTTTCTAAATACCTAAACATTATTATAAAACAATTTTAAAGCAAATATTAACAATAACTTTAAGAGAAAGCATGTAAGACAAACAAATTTAAGCAATAGTTAATCAGTACATATTAACAATTTTATTCAGATATTTCTGAAAGCAAATACTTTATGATGTAAAGATCTTCTTATAATTATTGAGATCGTTTTTTTCTCTAATTTCTCTAACAGTAGTAGGGCATTTAAAAAGAAATGCATATTAACATTAATGTTTTAAGACATTTCTCAAGTTAAATTTTTGATTACAAAAATTTAGAGCTCAACTCATTTACTAAATAGTATTATAGTAAGCATGTAATTATTAAGACACAATTATTTGATTACTGGAGTATTATGGTCTTAACCATACCTATTACTTTGAGCACTTATGTGTTGTCTGAAATACATCTTGAAACATTTATGCAGGTAAATTAATTGGTAAACAAACACAATTTTGTTTAACAAATTCTAAATCCAGTAAAATATTCTATAATCAGAAAATTAAAAACAAGAATAAATTGAAAAATTTATGTAAAACTGGACTAAGTAAGGCAAAATAGAAAAATACATATATATACTCACAGAAAAAATATATTTGAGTGAGTGTTTGTTTATATATATAAGTAATAGGGGTTGCCAAAGGTCGTGTTGGTTAAGGCATGGGTACATCTTCCCAGTTATTAGAGGGTAAAAATAGGTGCAGGTTCAATGCCCACCATGGGAGAAATTTAGTTCACCATTTTTAGTTACCACAGCATCTCCTTGTCAAAGCACTCATAGTAGGAGTCAAGTGGCCAAATGAAAGACTGACTCTCCTAAACCCCATAAACATGACTCATCCCAAGCCCTTCTTCGATATCACGGCTTGTGTTGATCACTTTAATCACTCCCAACATAAAACCTGTAATCACGAATCCCCCAAGGGGTAGTAACAAGCCTACAATGCCAATAAAAAAAACATATATATGTACATATTTGTATATGTGTGTAGACATTTATATGCAAATGATATGTTTAAAATAAGAAGAGATGCAAAGATTATTTTTATTGTACAAAAGAGTTTTGAGTTGTAGTAATTTGTTTTTTAATGAGACATTAATTTTTCTACAAATCATACCAGTCTTTTAGGTCATGTATCCATGATATTCGAATTCAAGAAAGTGGTGTGACAATAGCCAGATATTTATTGGAAAGGTAACCAATTGTTGTTGTTTTAATGGGAAAATTTGTGGGACGATGAAGAAACAGACTGGTTTCCACTGAACCTCTGCTGTGGTGAGTTGAGTTTCAGGACTAATAATGTATGAACTCACTCAATGAAAGCTTTCCCCTGAAAAACTATTTTAAACTATCCTGAGGAAAAGAGATTTCATTATTTTAATGATATAAAACAAAAAGTGTAGAACAAGAATTCATTTCTCTTAATCTGCCAATGGCAGGAACATTTTCAAAATAATCTCTAGATGTCATGGTCTTTTGAGAATACTCATTAAAACTATAAAAAAAAAGAAGATAAATACAAAATAAATAGTATAGGATAGGGCTAATTTATTTCCTTAAGAGTATGTCTATAAGCTGGAATCACAATTGGACGCGACCTTATGTATGTGCCAATAAACCATATATATTAAAAAAATGTTCTCTTCTTTTCTTTACTGTTTGTAATACTGTAAATAAATGTTTGTAATATATTTTCAATTAATTGCAAGTATAAAAGTAATATATAACTTAACGGTTAGAACATCATAAAAATTAGGAAAAATTAATAACAGAAAGCTGTATTAAATAAGTGGACATGAGTTTGAAGTGTTTAAATGTAACTATTGCACAGCATTGATATGCCATAACAACAAAACATTGATACATTACTTTTTCTATAAGGTAATACTTTAATTAACATAGACAGTGTTAAGGCAATAATTAAAAGCAATATTGTTATTGGAATAAATAAGTGAACATTATTTATAACCTTATGATTATCAATAATTCAAACTCAAAGTGGAATTTTCTACTTCAATCAAGTATGGGTAAAAATGTTATTAATAAATGTGTAGTATTCATTTGAGACCAATGCTGTGCTTAATTATTAAGCTCTAAATGCATTCACTACTCTTCACATTTTGAACCTAAATTGCGTATAATACATTAATATATACAAAATACATCTGAGTAAATATATTTGATGATCCAATCCAAAAGCTAGTTTAATTAGCAACATATAAATAGTTTTAAACTTCAGTTATGGCCACTCGTAATGGCTTTTAAATAAATCATTGATTGGTTAAAAGCTCTATTAACTATTTCTAATTAAGCAATATTTTAATATGCAGCTAGTATTTAACATTCCTTTTGTCAACATTAAGCTGGAATGTTTCTTATCACCAGAAAAAAAATGCACAAGCTATTGTGGCCAATATTTCTAAAAAAATAAATATAGCAGTAAAAATATGTTATATTATAAAAATTATAATATACTCTAGGGTATCACATGTGTAAACATTTAAAATTTCACTAAAAACTCACTTATAATAAAACAAAGATCATTCAATAACTAAAGAGAGAAATTAGTCAAGAGAAAAATTATTTAGTTTTAACTTTAAGGCCTTAAAGTTGGCCAAAATAGTTTAAAACCGGATAAAGGAAAAAGTAAATATTCTATATATACCATATTACTGTAATAATATTTAAAGATTTTATTCCCCCTTGAAGATGAAGTTTAAATTTCTGGAAATATTAATGGATAATGTGAGAATTATAAGTACTGCGTTTATCGAAATCAAATTAAATAATCAAACCTCAGTGAGGGGTATAATTATTGCATAGCTAGATGAAGTTTCAATATCAATATTTCATAATCTATAACCCGAAAAAAGGGGGAGGAGCTCATGAAAAGACATAATGGTGATCTAGATAACACAAGAGTGAGATTGATAAGGGTGCTGACAAAATATTATATATACAATGATTTAATAATTGTAAGAGATCTTCATAATAAAAAAAAAGATTATTATGTATTTGACATTTTTTAAAGTAAACTAATTTAAACATTTTTTTTTTGCATGTATAAAAATAAGTGGTACGTTTTAAACTTCAAAAATAAACTTTAGAATTACTTTTCAGCATCCTCAACATTATCTTGTTTTGTAAAACAAATAATATTCTTACTAAAAATTGTTCTTAAACCTTTAACCCTTTATAGGGTAGCTATCCAAGCCTCCTCTCCCATGCTCATTCAAATTCGGATTGAATGGCCAGGAAGGGGGTTTCTCCATATCGGACGATGGAACATTCAAAAATAATTCCTCATTTTCTCCTGACATCTAGTAGAAATCCTTGTAACTATACGCAGTCCTTTTAATCCGAGTTTGAATGGATTAAAAGTGCAGGACAAGACCCTGCTAGCGGCCCTTGCCCTATAAAGGATTGAAAAATAAAGGAATTTTTTGTTTGGATATATTGTAATAAAGAATGAAGGGCCAAAATGAGTGCATTCAGTGATAGGCTGAATATCACTGAATCAATTAGAACAAGAGATATAAAAGAAAACAACTGAAGAGTTTTCACTTTTATCTACATTTTTATTTGTGTAATCCAAAGGAAAACATAGCTTTCCTGTGGTGGAAATAACACTATAATTGTATACAAAAATAAATAAACTGTAGAAATATACCATTTTGATTCTTTTGTTATTTGATTTATTATTGAATGATCTTAAAAAGAAAAGAAAAAACTTAAGTATTTGATAACTTATTCAGACATGATATTAACTTAATAGTTATTTACTTTAACTACATAGATTATTAAATTCTAACAATTAAAAATGAAACAATTTTCATTTCTCTGATATGGCACAAAATGACCCATCCAAATAATTATCGTACCTAATGAAAAATTTAATATTTCTCCAAATACGATAAGTAGCTGATAATTTTAAAAATTAATTATAGAAAATATATTTTTACCATTTTGAACCATTTTAGTGTTCAATTCAATATAACAGGTCTGCCTCTATCGAGGAATCTCATTAGGTCCATCAATACTATTCTAATTTTACTATTAATCATGACTATGATTTACAGTATACAACTCTGTATTTGTACAGTATTAATATGAATATTACATATTCAGCTTTATGCATTAATAACGTGAATACAATTAAAATGTCCATAATTACATGGATAGTAAATTAAATTTTTATAAATGAAATATAGAAAAGATCATTTCACTTCTATGGTAAGAAAATTTTGGCAGCCAAAGTAATATTTTATTAATTAAAAATAAACTGCTCGTCATTCTTTACAAATAGTTAACTGGGGCCCCTTGATAGAACTATAACAGGTATATATAGTTTATTCAAGTATTTAGGTTTTCTCGTGAAATTCCTGCCCGTGGTACATTTTGGCCTTCCAAAGGCTCAGCTTGTCTTCATTTCCTTTCCAGGGTCTTAACTTTGTTTTCAAGACGTTTTGAGTAAGCATCGAGCTTATATGCTGCTTTCTCAAGCTTCATCACACTAGCTTCAATTTCATTAATCTGTTCAAGGACAGGACGTAGGGATTCATCTGAAATAATCAAATAATTTTAATTAGACATTCAAAATGCACACTCATGGGTGTATATGCACACTCGCACACATGTATTTGTTAACATTCTTAAAGCCAGAATTGTTATATGATTGCCATATTTCTCAATACTTAACGTTTGTTTAAAACTAGAGGTAATAACTGCAAATAGCCAAAATGAGATGAGGAAGCGAGATGACATTAAGGAAAGGTAAAGGAGTAAATATATCTATCCTATTATCACATTGAAAACAATTATATAACAAATTTTGTTAATTATTGTTATTTCCTACTGCTGTGATTCAACACACTTTTCACTGTTATTTCAATATTATTTTTATTCCCTTGAATAGACAAACAAAAAATGTTGGTTTTTCAGACTTTAACTGAATTTTGACCCTCCTTGAACTCATTTTGACTCGTTTTTTCATGTCATCTGTATTTATCTCGTATAACTGAAAACTAATCGCCCTACAATGTTCAAATTTCATACATAGGGCTGTTATAATGTTTATAAGTGCACCTCTCGTGACTGAGATAGACTAAGAAGGGTGTTTAGAGGAGGGCAAGCATAGAGAAATTGGAAATTTCTCCATAACATTTACAGTAAATTTGATAAAACTGTTTTTGTTTCTCATGGAAAGACCTATAAATTATGTTCTATGGCATCTTTCGATCCAATGCATTGGAATGGAGATACCGTATATGACTTAAGAAACAAATAATTTTAAAAGAAGTGTTGCCAAATATTATCTTTAATTAATTTAATAGGTGTCTAAGGATGTACTGTGGAATCCACATTAGATGTTTTGTTTTCAGCTTTGAATAAACCACTACGTCTATTATCTGAACATTAAGCTATCTCTGATATCATTGAATACCTCATGCCTGGAATA
The DNA here is from genome assembly GCA_019009955.1 of Riptortus pedestris. NCBI lineage: Eukaryota > Metazoa > Arthropoda > Insecta > Hemiptera > Alydidae > Riptortus > Riptortus pedestris. The sequence goes on from CM032228.1 coordinate 120,346,520, forward strand.
AATATCTAAGCATAAATATTTTACTTAGGGTTTTTTCTAAGAGGGGAATAGTGAATTGTATACGAAAAGGCGGCATCTTTATGTCATATTGCAAGTGGGAAGTCAGCTTAGTTTATGCTGAACCATGCATGTCTGTGGCAATCACAGACCTCAGGTTTTTTTAGCTAAGAACTTTTGGGTTAGAAAAATTCATGTACTAACTATTTCTAATCAACATATAATAAAAAAATACATACACATATGCTGTAATTCTGACATATTTTTCCTTATCGTTTGGGCCATTTGTGTCAAATCTGAGCATTTCGCAATAGTAGCGACATTCATTGCCTCAAGAAGCTTGTAGTCTGCCTGAAAACATAAATTATTTGTATTGTAGCATAAAATCCAGCATTTACCTTTAACAAGGCAGACTGGGTCCTCAATTCCCCAAAGCAAACATACTCTCTGCTGTATTGCTGAAAGAAGCAATATAACTGAATGTACAGGTTTCTCCAATTTAATTGGGGAATTTTTATTTACTTATAACATGTTGACGAAAGTTATTATTACACAAATGTTAAAAATCAAATGTACTGAATCCCTCAATCAAACTGAACTAAAGGATGTTGATTTGGATGAACTGAAAGCATCATGGATTGTGTGTTTATTAGGCCTTTCAAGTATATTCAAATCTGGTTATGAGTTAATGTATTCATTATTTTAAAAATTGTGGGCATGATAAAGATATATTCAGATGCAACAGATTTATACGAAGGTTTCTTTGTACTGCCATTCAATATTCAGTTTTATAAGGGCAGGATCTGTGAAATTTAGTATAACTTCATAAGAATTTTTCAACGTATGCATGCATGTTTCGGAGAGAACATATGTGAGGATGAATTGCAATTATAATTTCATGATCAATGCCCTTTCATTAGTAGGCAAGCAAACCAGAAAAAAAATGTGCTCTTAGTACTATGTATGCACTTATGCATTAATTTACCTCTCAATGCATTTTATTCAATGGTAGAAAGACAGAGTACTTCAAAGTTTACCAGGTATAGAGAAAATTAAGAAACTCTAATACACTCAGGTGTTTTCAATTTACAGTACACACAAATAACAACATAATATGCTACAAATAATTTTTGACGATGGAGTTGATTTATGAATTGAAAGAAGAGGTATGGCAGTTATAGGTACAGAATGACCGACAAGGAAAAACCTATCAAGAGTATACCAGAACTTAAAATACACAATGGAAACGGGAAATGACTTTAAATATCCTATATTTCACATTAAGTCTGGAATATCGTATTTACAGGAATCTGAATTGAAAGAAGAGGTATGGCAGTTATAGGTACAGAATGACCGACAAGGAAAAACCTATCTAGAGTATACCAGAACTTAAAATACACAATGGAAACGGGAAATGACTTTAAATATCCTATATTTCACATTAAGTCTGGAATATCGTATTTACAGGAATCCAACAGTCACAGATGCTACAATACATTGAACCACTCTGTATGACACAAGGTAGCTGCATTTTCATATATGAGACACTGACTAAAATCACTACTGTTTGCACTAGGTAACTATGAAAAAAAATTTAAATAATATATGAAGCCGTGCTAAAAACTAATAAAAAAAATTCTGTCATGCAGGGGCTGCGTAAACTAAGCAGATTTCTCTCGTAAAGTTTAACAATACATAAATCTACATACTGGTAACACAACACAACTGTGAATATTAAGTGAATAAATGCAAACAGTAATAAGAAATCTTTCCCCTACTGACAAGAAGCGTCTCAAATGTAAACAAACCGATCTGCTAACCTCTCAATGGAAAGAAAAACAATTAGCAAATTATATCAGAATATAACATCCATCTATATAAATAGATATATACAGTTTTGAACGGACCTCATTTTCATCATCTCCTAGGTAGGATCGATGGACATTTGAAGAAAAATTTCGAAAACCGCGCCATGAGTACGACCTCAATAGCTGATTTCCCTTAAGGGAAATCTGCTAAAAGACTCACAATAGATTACCATGAGTGGAAGCAGACACATATAAATACATATATCATTTTTGTTACCTCCTAGACAAAATCGATAAACAATTAAAGAAATTTGGAGATGAATACATTAGTCATATTAATGAAATGATACTTGCTGGCATATGGAAGTCAGACAGTTCTGGTAAATATGGTGCCAAGAGGTTGTGGAAGTTTTACCATTGAATAGTCCACAAAATGAGACTCTGTGGGTGAATGACTTGGGAAAGAGTTGAGTAAACATAAGCAAATGGAAAATACTGCATAGCACATTCTGAAGTTTGAAATAGAGCACTACAAGATTTCTTTCAAATGCCAAAAACATATTTCGTGCCAAGAGAATAAATACATTTAAAAAACTGAAGAGAATGGAATTTTAAAATTAAACATTTATGTAAGGTTCTTGTTTTTGAGTGAAAAGTGATAATAATGACATAAATATCCTTGGCCTAGGCTGATTTAATTGCAGCTTTAGCTGTTTAAATTTTTTTTAAAAATAATTATATTATTAAGGATCATGATCATTAACATAATAGCAGGACCAATTTAATTTCCGTCCCAACCAATCTCAAGGGAGGGGTGTTCATTCCAAGAGCTTTATGTAAAATTATTTCATTCAGCACAATGATTAGCTAATACCCACAGAGAGTAAAGAGCTTACTGAGATGGAAACTCTGGCGAACAAGCAGAACTTGAAGCCTGCTGATCCTAGGCAGAATAGAACCTGGCTCTAGGTTTCGTTCTACACCAAGGAGGGCCCATCCCACCCTCATCTTTATTTTTTTCAAACCTCCAAAATATTGAGGTTTTGACTAGCCACTCCCCCTTGCCCAGAGCTGGAAGGGTTAAAAAACAGAGCAGCATAAATAAATAATACTTCTAATTACTAACCTGGGTTAGAGTAAGTTCGCCAACTAAATAATCTGATGTCTTCTCAAACATGGTTGTAGCAAGTTTGCTGAGGTTTGGATCGTGTGGATCAAGAGGTTCAAAGCTGCTGGTACTGGTTGATAAAGTTGGACCTACAAAAATATTGTCATGCATAATAAGATTAAAAAAAACCCCAAGATTATTAAAAATTGAAATAAATAAGACTATGAAAAAATTGGATGGCCACAATCAAATCTTAGTTTTATTCTTTTATGAGGTGCTCAGAGAAATGGAATCGGGTGAAATGCAGTTTAACCCCTCCCTTGGTGGAAATGACCGATGATGTATTTTGGAAATTTTTGAATGCGGTCACTAAAGTCTATCATCCACAGTCTCAGGATCCACCAAATAAAGTGTGTTAAAAAATATATAAAAAAAAGATAAAGTTAAAAAAAAAAATAGCCGTGGTCGCCATTTTCAAAAGTTCGCCGCCAAGGGTGGGGTTAAACTGCATTTTTACCATGGAATCACTCGAACAAGCATCACATAAAATAAACAAACCTATGAAATAAGACACTTTAATTATGATCTTTTATCATAATGATGGCTTTACAAATCATTTAGGTTTCATGGGTGCACATATGCTATGGCAAATAAATAAATTATTCATATTTAATTAATAAATTGTGAGGAACCATAAAAAAGTGTTTCTGATTAACCTAAATAAATTATTAATGCAAAGGAATTTCTTAATTCTAAACAACAGGTTTTTAGTAAAGGAGACACACAAACATGTACTTTTTTTTTTTTGCATTTTATAAGATGGGAGCTAATTTTACTTCCACATGAGACTCGCGAAAGTAGAAAGTTGGAACTATTCTGACTAGAAGATAGATACAGTCCATCCCAATTTGGCTTAGGAGCATAAAGAAGGCCTCTTATATTAAAGTATTTTGTAGAGTGCACAACTAAAAAAAATCTTAAAGAATAAACAAAGCAAATACTATTTTACTCATTCCATTCTTCAAATGTTTCAACAGACATCTCACGTTTCTAAAGTAGATGAGGTGATTTTAAATGCAGCGAATGAATACAGAACATTCAAACCTTCTTCCAACAAGAGAATGAAATAACTATTTCAAAACTCAATCATGACACATTAGGCCAGCCCGTTTTATTTCTTTCATTTACTATACCAATTAATTCAATCAGGTGCTCTTAACCTGCCACAATAATATTTGATATTCACAATATTATTATAATTTGGATTGTTGCTACAGTATCTAAGACATAATGAATCAAAGAGGTCATCCACATTTGCTACTACATGGCATGACAATATTTGTAAAAATTGACATTCTTATGTTATACAATAAACAAATTTTACATGGACACTTAGTTACTTTTTTTTTGAATAGTGACAACCACAATTATTGGAAATTTATTCCTTCTAGAGAAGCTGGGTGATAGAGAAATGAATCAATCAGTTTAAAGGAAATTAATTGTTTATAGAATCTATAATGGACAAATATAAGCGTGAGGACATTTGAATAAGTGGACTTAAACAGATAAAAAAAATGGAAAGTGAAGAATTTTTAATTTAATCAGGATAGTCCAAAGTATAAAGATATATGCACAAGTCAATCACAACTTCATGATTACTTTAATAATTGGAACCCCTATTCCACCCAGTCAGCGGATTTGAAAAGTATGAACTAATCAGCATAAGAAAATCCCGTTTCTACTAAAAATAAATATAACAAAAAAAAATGAATAGTAGAATTGAATCAATTAGCCAAGAAAACAAAACTAAGCAGATTTCCCACGAGCTGGAAACACCAAACTGATGAGGAGAAGGGGGAGACAGTTAATACTTGAATTAGGAAATAATGCATAAAACAACAAATGTAGAGTATCAATAGTTTGACAAAATTGGTTCTATAACATTTTACGATCTAATATAATAACAGAAATATTTTGAATTTTCGAATCCCCCTCTAAGCCCCCAAATATTCTAGGTCGGCTTTCATAAAATTTTTGAATACTTTTTTTAAGTTAATGTAACTGTTTATTATATATTGTTTAATGATATTAGTTCCAATTAAAATTAGCTGTCCTAAAATATAATGTCCTTCCAAAAAGACATTCCTTTCTGGAATAATTGTGTCACAGTACCTACAGTCTTGACACACTGTGAATCTAGAGAAGAATGTTCCTTTTATCATGGCACTAACCATGTTTTATTAATTGAGCATCATATTTCAATGAGAATAAATCATAATATGTCAAATAATTCCATTGGAAATTTTGTAAAAACCTTCATACCAATTTTCTCACTGATGGTTATTTTAAAAAGTGACAATTTATCAGTTTTTAAACAAGATCGTTTGGCTAATAACATTATGAAATATCATGAAATGAACAGTACCTAAGGGCATTTAAAGGCCAGGAAAAATTAAACATATAAAAATTTCTATTTTTTAAACGTTTTTGTGCACAAGACAGCTTAGAAAATAAGATAAACAGCATCCAATTATTTGATAGAGTATGAGATTTTAGGGTTTTCTGCTGGTAGAAGCTGCACCTTGTTAGTCTATCACTAACATGGTTAAGGATGTATGGCCCATTGAGTCATTTGAATAAGATGCAACCTAAAACATATATAGAAAACTAATCTCCTTAACTTGTTTATTGCTTCCACTAACGCACATGACAGTTGTGAGAATAGTGGAAAGGAGTTCTTACATTATGGACCTATAGAGAAGATCAGGTAGGACAAAGGAAAATTTAGCAAGTCCTTTATTGAATAAATTACATTCTACAGAGGAATTGAACCGTTGACTCGAATTTTCATCAGACTATTAAGGGCAATGCTTTAACATAATGTTGACAAAATATTAAATCTATAAAAAGCAAAGGGATAATGATTGACAGATGCTCTGAAGATTTATAACCATTGGATTAGTTCACCCCTTCAAAGAAGAAAAATCAAATTATTTATTAACGTCCACATTTTGCAACTAAAGCTAATTGGGGCGGATTATCAACAGGTTACCATCCTTTTCTAGCCAGGGTAGGACTAAGGATTTTATTTAATGAATTCTGTCACTAAATAAATTACTTTGCCCAGTCGGGAATCAATTCAAAGAAGAAACATATGAAACAAATATGTATGATTAGGCAGAGGAAACAACTGGAAATGTAATCTATAATTTTGAGAATGAGTAATGTTTATGAGTCAGAAAGCCAACCTCTTTTCGGAGAATCCGTAACTCCATCTTCAGACAATGTATCCTGATTTTGTAGGGATGCCTCCATTTAAATAATTATCTTTTAGACAATTAAAACACTATTGCTTACAGAACATAATTCATGCTTCTCAAAGTCTAGGGTAGGTTGCAAACTGTCTTTCTTCTTATCAGTCTAAGGGAAGGTACTGTAAACGGATATGCGCAGAGCGAGCTATTTGGGAGCTCTGCGCACCCCCCTCCATTCAGACGGGCCGGGCCAGATCTAAATTCAAAAATAGCTGTGCTCTCTTACTACGAGCTTGTCTAAAATCGGAACGTCCTTCCCTCACTCGTCGACGACTTCTAGAAGCGCTTCTGTCATCTTCTTCGACTTCTTGTACAAGTGACAGCCCTCAACTTCCCCCTGGACTGAGGATGGCGCAAACGGTGAACCTGAGACTGAGTCGAACTGACAATTCTCCTTGGGGCTTCAGACTTCAAGGAGGAAAAGACTTTGGACAGCCTCTCCTCATACAGAAGGTAACTTAATTACACTGTCATTATTTTATAATTTAAGTATCAGACAATTATCAATTACTCTTTGTTATTGTTGTAAAGTGCATTTGTTCCTTTCCTTTTCCCGTAAGTTGTCATTTGAGAAACTCTAAAAGTTTATTAATAGAAATAGTTTATAATTCTTAAGTAAATTTGGAATAGCCGTTTACGTTCATCACTGATTAAATATTCTCCCGTGCAATAATAATCCTGTTAAAACATAGATGTTATTTTGGGAAAATTTGCTTATTTTAACACACAAACTTTGATGTTTCATAAGCCGAATATAAGATCGTTTAACTTTCACTTGTGTATCATTTTTAAACATGATTTATTTCTTAAATTTCGTTTGATGGGCCTCTAGCTATGGCTATTGGCGTATGTTTTCGCGATTTTATCCTGAATTTAATAGTAATATCATATTTGATTTGGTCAAACTTATGAGTTTACCTAAGATCCTGCTCTGGAAACTAAATATTATTGAACGATTTAGCCCTGTCAAGTAGTATTATGATAATTATTTTTATTTCATAGCCCTAGATGAAATATTTGACTTTATTCCTTTATTTATTTGTTTTCCCCCGTAAAGTGGTAGGCATTGTTTAGTAGCTTAAAAGATCGGCCTATGGCATACTTGATAATGCAGAGGGCCTTAAATTAAAGTGCAAGGCCTTTCTAGCGGAGTAAGGCCGTTCTATGATAGGTATAACAATAATTATAAAAAGATATTAATAAAAGAAGTATTGTGCGAATGTAAGGAAGTATTGTGGAGAGACAATAGTGTTATGTGGACAATAGAAGACAGGCCTTGATTCTAATTATCGTGGTAGAAGTGAAGCTTGATTGTTTCTTATCGGCATTGGTGCAAGGGATCCTTTGTCGTCTCCGGTTTCAAGCCCACCTCTCCACCATCATTATCTGCTCTTGCATTTGAGTAATTAAAATATATTACGAATCAAAAATGCCTTACAATTCCCATAATTTCCAAAGGGTGTGTTCCTATCGAAAACTCAACTCAACATAATTAAAAATTATTTATAAAATAATTCATATGTTCCGTACTTTAGCACTGTGGGATATAAAAAAAATAGCTAAAATACCAAGTGCTTTATTCTATGCCAGATATTGGTTCATAACGACTATAAGGTTGTATTAATATTTCGTTTGTGTGGGCGGGGGTGACTATTCTTAATAGGCTCCAAGCCAAAATAAAACATTTTTTTTACTGTCTTCAAATATCAGTTATAATTAAAACTTCAGGATTATTAATGATAAAAGCTATATCTTTTTACCTCTCCCCTTTCGAATCTTAAGTTCAAATTTGCTCATTGCAATTTAAACATCCGGCTTCAAATCACTTTATTCAACCAAGGCCAGAAGTGTTTGTGAATATATATATATATATATATATATATATATTTCTGCCAAGCATTTTATTAAATATTGCATGATACAGATCATTTACAATATTGGGTTATTTCATAACTCTAGTGACATCTAGACGTCGTTGGCGATGCTTTGGAAGCTTACCAGATTTTGCCTAATGGAAGGGGATTTCAACTGATTTTATGGTAATTCTAGCCTAACATAAATATTATGTATGTCTTTCGCATACAGAGGAAATAGAGGAGAAAAGTCTGTTTAATAGTTCTCGTGTTTTTTATAGATAATCTTGCCTTGAGAGGTGAGGCAAGCTTTAGCAAATTTCCTTTCAGGGAAATTAGGTATTGAAGTGGTACTCACGACGAGATTTTCGAAAATTTCTTCAAATGTCCATTGATCCTACCTAGTAGATGACGAAAATGTGGTCCGCTAAAAATTTTATATATATATATATATATATATATATATATATATATATACTTACATACATGCCTGTTACCGCTCTAGAGGTCGTAAATTATGTTTGATCGCTACCAAACCCCGATCTACATGTATAAGAGTTTCATGTAAAACTAAAGAACAAGTTCGTTATCGGCTGAAATCAGACCGATGAGGTTCTCCTTGGGCCCACCCTGGCTAGAAAAGGGTGGTAACCTGTAGATAACCCGTCCCAGTTAGCCATAGTATCATAAAGTGGACGTAAATAATAATAAACATAAACAAACAGACCGATGAGAGAAGTTTAAGGTAGGGGGATTTCGATAATTCGAAATATCTCTGCCGTTATACATACATGCAAATAGGTTGTGATGACGTCATCAATTAAGATTTTATTGACACTTCTACGAACCGGATTTTTATTTATTTGAAAATATAGAATGTATTGTGTTATGAGATGAGTAGTGTGCGAGAGCTCTGCTTAGCGTTCGCAGCCCCTGCGTAAAGGGAGTTTTTGAAGTACTCAGGTCCTAGGAAATATGTTTGACTCAGGAGAGTGGCATGGACTTGGAACTGACAAATACACCACTATTTTATGTTAGTAGCAATCTTTATATACATCATGACACATTTAAAAAACGTTCGTCACGCAGGGGCTGCGTTGAATAAACTGATTTCCCATGTACGTCACGTATTTGCATTTATCTCAAAACCTAAAAGCTCAATGAGAACATTTTTTGATTTTTAGGCTTCAAATAAAGTGGTTCATGGTATAACAGCTTATTGTCAATATAACATGAGTAGTAGTGGGGGTTTACTGATACCCGAAAACTAAAAAAAAGCATATATCTCTGTTAATCATGTTGCAGAAAATATGTATCCAACAAAATTTATAGAAAATTAAATTTTCAATATGATTGATTCTATACCGATTTTCGATCTTAATCCCTCCGTCCCAGTGGTCCGATTTTAGCCGTTAATGAACTCGGTCTTCATTTTTATACAAAACGTGTAAATATAGAGTTTGTTTTCGATCAAGCTAAAATTGCGACCGCTAGAGCGCTACGGTCCTCATTTTCCTCATCTCCAAGGTAGGAAATGTATTGAAATTCCGTCATGAGTACAACCGCTATAGGCAATAGACTCACACAAATATCATCTACACTGATGATGTGGTGATGTCTATAAGAACCATCAAAGCGTTGTCTGATAAAAATTTCCTCTTGTGTACCAGTCCCTCCGAAGCCGCGTAAGTTCAGGCAGGAGAGAGCATAGATAAAAGAAAGAAACTAATGGCCCAGCTAAGAGACTTTTGTGTTAGTAAAAGCCAAGAAACCATTTCGAAATTGGGATTCATATTAATTATCGTGTATACTATTTCATAAAAGAATACAAAATAGATTAGTCTATAAATCTCTTTACAATTGATTTTGTCGAAATATGTTCAATTCGTGACGGGCGAGAAACCGGCTTAATGGTTTCAACGTCAGTGTAGTTTTTGTTTAATATATTACATACTATCAGTTTTAACGTCTTATGACGTAAGTAAAAGCCACACGTGGACAGTAAGTTAGAAATAGAAAGTAGCCCTCAGTTCCAATAAAAATATTTATTTTATGTATTAATGCTCGTTGATTTCGAGATATTTATTTTTGATCAACATTTATGAAAAAGGCATTTTAACTAAAATATGTGGGATGGAAAACACATTATAGATGCATTTGTAGTCTAGAATGTCAGCATTTTACTGAAAGACTCGAAAAATAAAAAAAAAAACAAAGAATCATTGTGACATCATTTCGTCTGTTCTCCTGTTATATGGGGTATAACTTAAAAGGACAATGCACATGTTTACAAATTGTAGGTACGGGTGCTATACAAATTTCAAAGTATTAACCACTCACTATTTACAACAGCCATTGTAGAACCTGGATCTCTGCATCTTTTACTATTCAGTGCTCTCGCTAGAATCTCTACTTCCCGGTCCTAAGCCTCCGCAAGTCATCTCCCAGTTTATCCTGCCACCCCTCAGCCCATTACCTCGCTTCACTTGGGTGTACTACGAACTTACGGGTTTATAATGCCCTTATATACGTTCAGGATATCTCATTAGCTCGGGTTTTCTAGCGAAATAGTCTTTTAGTTTTTCTAATCTTTGGCATTTTAGCAGTAGATGGTCAATTTTAACAGATTTTCCTTAAAGGTCGTACTCATGATTTTCGAAAATTTTCCTGAAAAGACCATCGATCCTGCCCAGAAGACAACGAAAATGAGGTCCGTTCAAAAATATATATATATGTGTTTGTTAACGCTCTAATGGTTGCAGTTGTGGTTTGATTGTTACCATACTCTATATTTATGTAAAACTAAAGTTCAAGTTCGTTAATGGCTCAAGTCCGACTGGTAGTAGAGGAGGGAATTTCAAAAATTCTTAATATCTTCTTTATTAAGCGCCGGATCGAAAAATTGTATAGCACCAATCTTAAAGCAAATGTAATGTTCTATAAACGTTGTCATGTACGTTTTTTCATCAGCTTGAATATTAAGATATTTGATTTTTTTTAGTTTCCAGCCTTTAGTAAACCCCCCACTCCTATTCATGTCATATAACAATAAATTGTTATATTATGTAGCACATTATTTGAAATTAGAAAATATTTTTCTCATTGAACTTCTAGGTTTTGAGGAAACTTTTGACTCACGTGGGAAATCTGCTTAGTTAACGCAGCCCTTACGTGGTTGACTTTTGATGAACTCTATCCGATCTCTGGCGACTTTTGAGCGTTTATTGGCAGAATTCATCAGGAAATAGTTAATCGACTTTCTCTGAATATTGAGCCGATTTCTAGATTTTCTATGCCGCCACAAGATATTGAATCTTAGGATATTTTGATCAGTAAACTCATTAAAAAGCTGAATTTTTTAAAAAATAATATATTTTTATGTGGGATTTTATATATAAGATATATTATGATAGTTTCTAAGCTTTTTTGCAATCAATTTTCCTCATTCACTAAAAATTTAAGTCTTTCACGTGCTCTTTTAGCTGAAGGTTGACAACTAGTGCGAGTGCCCAATGAGCCAGGCTGCATTATCCAAAACATAAGTATGCCTCCCAAACAGGTGGAAGAGAGGCGGGTTACCTTTTCAAGGGCACCCATAACTTTCTCCACAGCTGACTTCCGGTCTTCAGGTCTGAGTCACTTGGTTCTTCCTTGACCCAGTCACCCTCCTACTTCCTCGAATGCGCTGCCTCATGGCTCACGCATCGCTTCCAGGTAGTATCATCACAACCTCAGGAAGATCTTTAGTCACACCGGCACTCTCTTAGTAATTGATTCTTAATATTAGGAAATGCTACGAACCACCTTACAGTTAGGAATTAAGATTGCATCAACAATCTCAGATATTTCATTTTTTTTTTTACCAGATTTCCCTTAAGGGAAGTCAGCTATTGAGGTCGTACTCATGACGCGATTTTCGAAAATTTTCTTCGAATGTCCATCGATCCTACCTAGTAAATGAAAATGCCGTTCAAATATATATATATACTCCTTTGTTACCGCTCCATAGCGGTCGCAATTCTTATTTGGTCGTAATCAAACTCGATATATAAGCGTTTCATGTAAAACTAAAGGTCGAGTTTGTTAATGGCTGAAATTGAACCAGTGGGAGTTGGGTTTAGAGGGGAAGCATTTTGAAAACATTATACGGCGGATCGAAAAATTGTATAGAACCAGTCTTATTGCAAATGCAATGTTCTATATATTATTTCCCCACTATATTGAATACTAACAGAGATATTTGAATTTATTAGTTTTCGGACTCCAGTAAACCCCAGCTCCGACTCATGTCATATTAACATTAAGCACATATTATGAAGCACTATATTTGGATCCTAAATAACAAATATTATTCTCATTGAGCATTTACGTTTTGAGGTAAATGCAATACGTGATGCACGTGGGAAATCTGCTTATTGTTAGTTAACGCAGCCCCTGAGTACATACTTTATTTTAAGTATCTCAGGTAGTTCAGTAATTTAGATATCCCAGACATTGCAGTATTTTTCAATCCTTTAATTAAACATAAATAATTTTTTTCAGTAAAATTTAGTCCAATTGATAGATTAAACTGATGTATTTTTCTGTTGCCTTAGTGAATCGGAAAACACGATTGTTTTACAGAAGATCTTTTAGCTTTACATTAGATAGAACTTTAATTACAAATCTCTATACATTTAGAACCGGCTTAATCCCCAGTCTAAACTTATTATATTCGTAAACAAAATCTTGTTTTATCATTTCATTATCAAATGACGTTGAAAATGAAATAAAGTGAGACCAAAATTTTTAGTTGCCAAATATATATATATATATGTCCAAATTTCAATATACAATACAAACAAAATAAAATAAGAAAAAATAATAATATTACCAAAACTGGCAGATTAGGAGGCTGACCACACAGGTACCCTCAGAAAGAGGGCAGCTTAATTTGTTTGTTTTATATATATATATATATATATATATATATATATATATATATATATATATTTGACCCGGCAAACGTTTTTTTGACTTATAAATTATATATAGTTTATAGATAAATTCTAGTGTAGACAAAAAGTAACTTACTTATTATAAATGTGTAAGTATGTGGTATATGCGTGAAATAGGCATGGAGAGCTATGAACGATAAGGGAATATAAAAATAACAAACGCCAAACAATATTATTTTTAAGTTATTATAGTTCATTTCTTAAAATTACATATCACATATTAATTACGACAGTAACACTAACAAACAGCATCAATCTTTTATTGCTATAGCGTGAATAATATTTTTTGTTAGCCCATCTTTAGCGAGCACAAACAAACTGGATGGTTTACCCACTCGAGAGCATGCTACGTACGTATTAGGATTAAACTTCAATAATAAAAATAAATGTTTATTTTCATAAAAAAAAAATTAGATTTGCCATAAGCTAAGGGCAATTTTAATCGAAGTACAGTTAAAAACACTACAATTGATCAGTGATCGAGCGGGATGATAATAATTAAATTACTAAAATGGCTATAAAAAAATAGGGGTTGGTGATAAAAAAGTAAAAATTTAGGGTTGAATGTATTTTTTAATACCACATTATAAAAAAATAAAAACAAAAAAATTCGTCCAAAAATAAAAAAAAAATGTTAAGGGTGAACAACCCTTATCACTTAGGTGTATGAAAAATAGATAGTAGCCGATTCTCAGACCTACTGAATACGCATATAAAATTTCGTAAAAATCGGTAAAGCCGTTTCGGAGGAGTACGGTAACTAACATTCTGACATGGAAATTTTATATATTAGATATATATACACACACACACACACACACACACACACATACACATGGTAAGTTATACGATAATGCTGTTCATGCTGAATTATTTAAATTTGGAAAATGAGTTGATCATGTTATCCGGTGCGTTTACCAATGAGCAAGACTAGTCTCATTTTGAAATTGGATAATAAGCATTGTTACCAATATCGTTGATGCAAGGTTTTTCCCTATAATTTGTATCCTGTATATTTCCATCTACACTAATATTTCGAAGTAAAAGAAGTATCTGAATTTCAAAAGTTTCTGGTTTCATCTAAGTTATACAAAAAAACACCTTATTCCGAGCTTAAATACGGCGTTTTATTTTCCTCAGACGATGGGGGGAGGTGACAATTAGAGAAGAAGTAAAACAAAAAAAAAATATGAATTTCCGTTAGTATGTGTCAGGTGAAAATACGTTGCATAACCAGCCAGCAGTTTAATTGTCTGCAATTAGTGTTTTATAAATTTTCTTGAACTTATATTTGCATTTTTTAGTTTTCATTCTTCTAATCCTGTAGTTCTAATCAAATTTTCACTAAGAGCACCTGTGCCACTAAACAACCCATGCTCAGCTTATATTTCAAGTCTTGTTTGCTTATACTTAGTATTACAGGATAAGTGGAAAATACAGTTTTAGATCAGCTGTGTATCCAGCTGGGATCGGACTTTTTTAAATTTTGAGCGTAAATTGGACGGACGAAGTAACCTTTCGTGGTGTCTTATTTAAATTTTGGTGTAGGCTCCGAATGAACCGACAGAAATGAAATTTATTAACGGTTATAGAAATACTATATGGGCGTCAAGCCAGCTGAATGACCTATATTTTAAAAAATATGTGCCCTATTTTATGTAAATCATTAGTTTCTTTGGGTTCTACAATAATGGTTTACGGCATAATCTCTTGTTCGTGGTTAAGTCTCAGACCTAAAACCATTAGAGTAGAACCGACTGTAACCTTTCAAGTAGAACAAAAACAAAAGGATTATCTCATATTTATACTGCCAAAAATAATTTTCTTTTTTTAAATGACATAATATATAGCTGTTCTGTCAGCTCTATAAATAAATTTTCCTCTTTCTTCAGACCCTGGACGTCAATAAATCATAACGTGACAGCCATTTTAAGACTGGCAATAGAAGAGAAAAGCCTATTTGCTCGTACAGGTTCAAAATTGTTTCAATGGAAGTTTGCTTTTAAAGTTGGCCAATTATTGCTTAGGGTGTCATAATATTTATTGCGATAATTTAAGTGCATGTTACTAAATGTTGTTTTGGTTAGTCTTGAAATAGCGCCATAAAGATAAAGAGGAAATCTACTCTAAGAATTGTTATTATGGTTATAATTGATATACGTCTATTTTCCTAAAATTAATTACCTCTGGTTAGAGGAGTTTCTAGTTAATGTGTTAAGTATTTATTCTGAATACTATTTTATTCCAATAATAGGGACCATCGTAGAAAAAGATAGGAATAATAATATTCTAGTAATAAATGTGATAGTGTAAGTGCGAAAAACCCATAAAATATGTTAAAATCTATATGCTAATTACATTTTACAAGTATTAAGGACGATGTATATTATATTAAACTACATTACCTTATTATTTTGCGAGTTGTAGTTTCCCTCGTATTTTTATTTTTGATAAATTACTAACTGGTACGTTTACAAATCCAAAACGCCCTTCATGCCAGGGCTGGGAAAACTAAGCAGATTTCCCGCTGGGGAGCGCTGGTCATCTCAACTATTCTCTATTTTTACCTTTGTAAGAAGCGTACGTAAACACTAATTTGAAATTTAATCCTGGCGTGAGATGTTTAGTGACTCAGTTACTCCAATTGAAAATCGGATGAATGAAATGGACTTTTATTGGAGGCTGAAAAAAAAAAAAAAAAAAAACCACGACTCGGTTAATATTGAAAACATGTATAGAACAATAGTTGTAGAAATAAAATTCGCAACAAGTTTGGTATATATAGCATTTTTTTATTCGAGTCATAATAACGGAGATATTTTGTATTTTCTATTTCTTCCTCACTCCAACGCCCCCATTTCTTTGTCAGATTACAGCCATTAGAGAATATGATCCGTAGGTTAGCATAAATAGGTATGTATGGTATTAAAACAACCAAAATTAGGTAGCAAACAAATTATTTTATTAAATTTATAAATATTTTTTTATTTATTTTACATTAAAAAAAATGCAAAGAAAGGTCAAGTGAAAGTTTGATTCCCTAAAATTTCGGCACAATATATGTGTGTGTGTGTGGCGGTGCGTGTTTTTAAAAAGTACTTATTCGAATCAAAATTTAGCCATGCTTTTTTTGCATGCCTAAATTTCCCCCCTCAAAGTCAGGTACTTGACTGCTTCCTTTGCTTTTATTTTGTTCGCACCTGTAACAAAGCCACGATTTATAATTATTCTATTTCATAACTTTTTTATTCAAATATTAAAATTAAAGAGACAGATAAAATATATACATCTTAAAATGTTGAGGGGGGCTATAAGGTTCGGCTGTGATATGATCCATCCGCGTAAACTGTGACTTTCCATTCTTTTTTTCTTTTTTTTCTTTTTTTCTAAATATGTGTCTTCCTGGGGTTAGAAATTACAAATTGTTTCCTGAAGCTAAACCCCTTATTCTATAAGTTTAAACTAAATCCTTGCTTGGACTTTTCAAATAAATATGTACGGATTATAGTACATATTATGGTACTAATTAGTAAGTCCTTCATTAACTGTAAACAGTTAATGTCATAATAGAGAGAGATCGTTAAACAGTATTCATCTTTTCTTCTGACGTTATTATTAAGTTTTGTTTTCTGTTTAGGCAATTAAGGTGAGAGATATTAACATCCGTTTTCAAATTTTTAGATGTATATAGTAGAATCGAAAATACGGCAGCCCACATCTAGATCATAAATAATATTCTATTAAATGAATTATGGCACCTACTGGGATCTTGTCGATTCACTCCTTTCCTTAAGGTGAAATAAAATCCACATCATGTCTAATAAACCATTAAGACCAATGCCTTAGAACACATGTTTAATATGAACACAGGAACATCTGGAAAATTTTGAGTCGTGGATTTGATTCACACGCGGGCTATAGGAATTTATTTAAAGACGAACTCATTAACTAAAATAAACAGTCCGATCGTGTCAAGGACGTCCAAATTAACCGTTTTATTAAAAGTATATTTTCTATTACACTTAATATAAAATATTTTCTGTGGTTATAGTTACCTTATAATTTGTTTGTTCCTGGCATCTTTCTTTATTATTTTCTAAACGTATGAAGTAGTTTCAAATTTAGCCCTCTCCAATAAACTGCACCTAGTTATTTCACCCAATCCTACGTATGATATATTTTGTTTTAGTTTAGAAAATATTTTTGTTTCGTTCAGTTATCCAGCCTTCACCTTGAAGTTATCTTGATGTTGGGTAATACTCTGAGTGTTGCGTGTTTATGTTTTGAAGAAGACAATGCAGCTGCATTTGAGTCAACGATAACACGATTCTTACAGAAAGGAGAGGTTTTAATTGGTAGATCCGAAATTCATTTCAGAATTCTGTGTTTTCTTTGAATATTTCAAATTAACATTTGTTTTTAAATACTATATGAATTATTTTCTAAGTAATATTGCCTTTTGTTTGTGAGAAATGATGATATTCAATCAACTCCTAAATATATACTTTTATACTAATACTCAGAAATATTTATTTAACAAAAATGTTTATATTTATGGCTTAAATCTAAATGTAGCATGTTAGGATATTTTTAGTTATATGAATTCTTCTTTCGGGAATTTACTGCAATTAACCGTCTAGCTTAATTTATTATAAAGTTTTTTTAGCAGATATATTTTAGGGGAAATGAGCTGTACTCAATAGCAGGACAAAAAAGAAGTTGTACTTATGGCCTGATTTTCGAAAGAAAACCTTTAAATGCCCAACGTTTCTGCCTAGATGTCGAAAATTAGGTCACTTCAAATACATATAATTATTTATAAATATATATATATATATATATATATATATATATATATATTCTCTTTCCAGTCTGTAACTATCTTCCAGTTTTTTATCTTAAGTAGATTCAACATTTGGTATCCATCTTAGATTTCATGATTTGCTTATATGGACTTCTTATTACGGGAACAATGTCATATAAGATGGTACCATCAGCGTGAAGTTCTAACACGTGAAAGATCTGGTTAGTTTTCGCATCACCTGCGTGTCAGACGTTTTTACGACATAAAATATTAATTTTTTTATACTAGAGAAATATTTCTTGAATGAGCCGGTGGCCTAAGGCCACAAGGGATTACCCAGCTAAACTGAAATATTAATGAGCAATAATTTTAAACGTTTAAGTTGTTAATTGAAAAAAAGTTTGTAATTGGCTGTGACTCACGTTGGCCTCTTGCTTATTTGTGCCGTACTATTTATAGACAGATAAAATGTCTGTATTGGTGGTGCTGGGATGTACTGGGAGTGGGGGGGATTTCTTTGGAAATAACGATTTTTTATTACTAGCGTAGTTTATTTCTTAATCTGTTCTGTGTAGATTTTCCTTCTTAGTTTATTAATCTGCTAATTTGAGCTATATTTTATACATTTATTTTTCATAATTTTGGAGGTTCAAGCAAAAATTACCTCTGTTTTTATATTTGTTTATAGTCTCGATATAGATATATGGAAGTGAAGTGGATTTTATGCGGCCTAAATATTGTTGCTTACATTCTCCAGTGAACGACTACACAATCCTTGTAAAATTCAAAGAACCTGCTGAAAACAAGTATTTTACTAAACCAATTTATCGGTCTCATAAGATTGGTTTCTACTTATGAAGCCATTTGTTTACAGCGATTGTCCTCCTTTTTTTATTTCACTTTTAGTGGCTTAAAAATAACGAAATCAAAGCTCTTTCGCCATAATAGATTATTTGTCATCCATTATATGGAAATATTATTATCGGAAGTATAGCGACTCTACATTTGTAAGGAAAATACTTGTAATAATACTCTTTGCTTTATGTGGAAGTTTTCTTAACTTCCATCGGGGTGATGAATGAATACACTCGTTATCTAATCTGTTATATTGAAAGTCTACCTCATTGCTTCGAATAATGAAGTTCCGGGTGGGGCCTTACACTGATCCAGATATCTTTGGAATGATGTCTACCGGGAACCCCCGTGTGTTGCCTTATTTAGGCTTACTGGAGTGGTGACGTATGTATACGTGCTGTATCTTTTGTGTGGAAATGGGTCGTGTGTTTTTGCAATGAGCTCTCGTCTATAAGGTGTTGCTATTGGTCAAACACCATTGATCACTGTAGATACTCATCTTAAGCATAACGTTCTCACATAAGGAGACTCCTTAATAGTTAACTTTTTAAAAATATTCTTTTGTATTAGTTGCTGTTGTTTTAGCAGATTTCCTTTAAGGGAAATCAGCTATTGAGGACGTACTCATGACGCATTTTCGAAAATTTTCTTTAAATGTCCATCGATCCTACCCAGGAAATGCTGAAAATGAGATCCGTTCAAAATTATATATGTATATATATATATATATATATATTTTTGTCTGTTAACGCTCTAGCGGTCGCAAATTTTGTTTGATCGTTACCAAACTCGATATTTAAACGTTTTATGCCAAACGACAGATCGAGTTCGTTAATGGCTGAAATCGGATCAGTGCAAGGGGGGGGTTTAGAGGGGGGATTTTAGAAAATTCGAAATATCTCCGTTACCATACGTCGGATGACAAAAGTGTATAGAACCAATCTTATTGTAAATTAAATTTACTATAAATATTGTTCTATACATTTATTCTCTATCTCGAATATTAACCGAGATATAGGCATTTTTATTAAATTTGCCCCGATAACGTAGGACGGAGTTTCCCGCCAAAAGCTAGTTCGGCCCTTAGCCGTAACCGTTCGGCTCTCGTATGGAGATTTCTCTATTGTATAACTTCACGTGGGAAATCTGATTAGTTTACGCAGCCCCTGCGTGACGGACTTTTTTGGTTTGTAATTTGAAATTACACAACAGATGGTACTCGTAACAATTTAAATGTACTATCTGACTAATTTTAGTCGAAGGAAATATATACTCTAGAACATAGTATTTCCTTACACATACGAATTCCCATACATGGCCAACCTCATTTGGTTAATCAAGTTATTACAATCTTCAGATGTCATTAAAATAGGCTATTTATGAGAAATAATAGTTAAGTATGCTTCGGTTTCATAATGAAAGTAATACCCAGGTCAACCATGCTTTCTAGTCACAATGCTAAATACATTTTTTAGAGGTAAAATTTGTACATTTTGTTATGAAAAGAATATATATAGGATAGAAAATGTTATACTTCAATTATCACCAGTTTAAAAAAAGGTTTAAACAATTGATTATAGGAATAAGTTTGACTCAAATGTTTATTTTTTTTACGTCTATGGCTATAGTTAACTCCATAGATTTATCAGATGAAGAGAAGAAAGACCACTATTGCTAATCTAATTATTCTTATAATATTAAGCAAAGGCCATCTCTCTCTGAGTTAGAGTTTTCCTTGGACGAATTTTTCTCCTGAGGCTTAAGTAATCTAAAATTAGAAAAGGGTGTTAAACTGTTGATCAGCCGTCCAGGTTAGCGTAGTAGCACAAAGTAGACATTAATAAATAAGACCACCAAAAAAGTGAATCATGATTGTGCTTACATCGAAAATGTTCATCATTTGAAGTTAGAATAAATATATAATGGATCACAAACATCTTGTACGACCTCATTGGACTTCCGGTTTCAACTGATTGGAAACCCTCCAACGATTTAAATTGTTCTTCAAATCTATTTGGCTTGCCATTACTTACATAAATAGGTCGATATTTACCCATAAGTGTTTGGTGGCTTCCTGCTCTTCAATTGTCTTCTCATTCACAAATTGATTTTGTTATAAATCGACTTGGAGTTTTTATTTTAATTTTGGGACTAGCTATTTGAGAGTACCTACAGTACTGCACTGTAAAGAATCTGGACAGTCCCTGAAGGGCGGCATCTCCAGGAATTGTATCCCATCAATAAATAAGCCTGTGTATTTTGAAGCGGCCTTAAACCTCAATAGGACACATACATAACTTCATGAATCCCTAAACAACTTCCTGGGGCACAGGTTAGCCTCATTAGTTAAAGCGTTGGCTTTAACCTCACGTGGTAAACCTAGAGTCCAGAGTTCGATTCCCGACTGGGCAAAAGGAATTTATTTAGTGACGAACTCATTAAATAAAATCCTTCCCAACCTGGATAGAAAAGGGTGGTAACCTGTACATATCAAGTCCCAATTAGTCTTAGTAGCGAGAAGTGGACGTTAATAAATAATAATGATGATGATCTTCATTTAAAACATACATTGTATTTGTTGGAGTATTTTAGGTTTTCACAGTACTGATGATTATTGAACACCCTTTAGATCTATAAAATAAATGAAAGTATTTTCAAATATTTTATATTTCAAATCAGTCCATATTTTTTGGGGTATTGCTAATTTTAAGACAAGTTATACCGAAAATAATTAATAAAGGGGGCTACTTTGGTTGCACTTTGTAACCCTAAGGAGGGTGGGAGACCATTTGATGTCAACATATTAATTCGCCAATACTATTCATGGAGCCTCTTCATACTTCTTGAATTTTACAAGAGAATGCCTGAACAGAGATGATATTTTCGTTACATGTTGTGTTCCCATGCGAACTTCAACTTTGATGCACATCCAGTTAGAATTTCTACAAAGAGGTATAGCAGTATGTACTCCCATAGAGAGGCCTCAGAATGAGGGATCGTAACTAAGGAGTTCAGACGATGTCTTGTCATTAATTCTTCTGTATTCCTTCTAATGGCTGTTCAAACTGCATGGGTTGAACACGAAAATGGCTGAATAGAGAGGATTTTATTACGTGTGGAAATAGAAGCAGTTATTCAGAAATTAAGTTATTGCAACATTTTTAATTCTGAGGGAAACATTTTTTTTCTTTTTTTTTTTTTTTTTGTAGAGTGTAACTCATCTGGTTTATATGAATGCTATGAACAATTATTTAATGTTTAAACCCGATTATGAATAACACAGGAAAAAAGTCGAGCCTTGGTGATTCAGCTAGTAAATAAATTAGAATGCATATTAGTGGTGTAGAGTTGAATAGCAGCTAAGGAGGCTAGGTAAATACACCTGTCTTAATTTTCTTACAATCGGCTTCTCTATAGAACTCAAGCCAATAGTAGCTAAAGTTTAGAGGGTCTGAGGCATTGTGTATTGTGAGTTAATTAGAAGTTCAAAGGAGATGTTAATACTCGGGACTCTGGCTATGAATAGTAGCAGAGCGAAGGACAATACGAGGGGCTTCTGTATTTGTTCTCATATTGTTTTCTGCAGCTCTTTTAGATTATCCACCATCTTCGTAGCCTCTTGTAATTCTTTACTTCGCCTCATCCAGTCCAGCTACATAGTAAGCGTGGCCCTGCGTAACTGTGGTAAGATAATTTCTTTCCAGGAAAAGAATATCTATTCTTAAACAGTAAAAGAAAAAATACTTTGATTTTGATTGAAATTGCTATTCTGAGATCATATAACTATCTAAAATAAAAGCAGCCTGTTTTCGTCCGTTCTATTTTTAACTAATTAGAACACATTATTGTAGACACCAAGCCTAAAGACATGAATAAGGACCATTCCAATAATTTTCAGTAAAATAAATCCAAAAATCGTGTAAAAATTTTAAGAATTGTGCGGAATAACTCCTGGTTCCTGGGCGGAGAGCGTAGAACGATGGTGTTAATTAAAAAATATTATATTTTGCTAAACATTTGAGTATTGGTTATTTTTATAGAGCCCTCAATAAGAGCTTTCTGTTAATGCATTATACAACAGTGTGGGGACTAACCACAATAATTAAGCCCACATCACATTTAGGCCTTCAAATAGAGATGAAGGCCTGTTTTGCAGAACTAACTATAAACAATCCACAAATAGCATACACAAATATAAAAATGCTTGCCGAGATATCTTAATTAACATGAATTCGTTTTAAAAGCATATTGGAATGCGACTTACGGATCGACCAACTCAATATCAATATTTCAAGGGTCAGCGACAACATGGAAAATGGAAACTGAAAATAATACTAATAAATAAGTTATTTTTTTTGGTTTAATAAAAATAGCCACATCAATACTTTGAAACTATATACTTGAACAAACTATTGGAACTCTTAATTCTTCATTTAATTAAGTTATGAACCGATTACATTTAATATTTCAGAAGGCCTACATGTGTAGCAAGGGCCTACACTAAGCAAACATGCTACTTGCTGGAGTGACATACAGTATGTTATCTCTCATTCTACCTTCTATTTCCCCCATAGTATGACCCTCATGTGAACAAGACGAGTTTGATTGGGAAATAAGAAATTTGGTAATGCAATAGGTTTAATTAAAAATGATAAGAATGAAATTTGGGATTTACTTGTTTGATACAACGCATTTTTCGATCTGATGCATAGTGACTAGGATATTTTGTATTTATGTTTCACTCTTTTTCCGAACCTCTTGATCCGATTTAGTCCATTAACTAACTTCCTCTTTAGTATGAAAATAAACGTATTAATATTCAGTGACGAACAAACAATAACTGTGGCTGTTGATAATATTTTTTATTTAGTATATTACCATTAAAGGTCTGAGTCATTTATAAGGGTTTGAGTAGGCAAGTAACGTGATAAATGAATAACGACGGATGATTCATTTTTTGATATCAGATTGCATTATCATCAATGTTCCCACCATCTTTGCATTATCTTTCGATAACCATGTTTGATTCAATTGCCACAACATTTTCATTTATTTATTACAGGACAGATAACATCACCTCTTTCAAATTTAAAATGATTTCATAACCTCTTTTTTTTCATTTTTTATATTAATATTTTATTTATTTACGACCCCTTTATGCAACTTAGGGCGACCGGGACTAAGGAGTTGTCAATAAATAAATTTCTATTGCCCAGGTGGGTATCTTATATCAATATTTGGATAGTACCATAGTATATAATATAACATAAGGAATTTTCGGATCCATGTAAACTCTTAATGAAAATATTCAAATAGAAATTACAATTTGCGTGGAAATGTACATCAATGAATCCAAAATAAGGATCCTTAATATCTGTGTCACAAGGAAGTATCATGGAGTACCATTTGTATTATTATTATTATTATTATTTACGCCCACTTTATGCTACTTTGGCTAATCGGGACAAGTTATCTACAGGTTACCACCCTTTTCTAGCCAGGGAGGGCCCAAGGAGTTTATTTAATGAGTCCGTCACCAAATAAATGTCTACTGCCCAGGGTGGGAATCGAACCCGCCACTCTAGGTCTACCACGCTAGATTAAGACCAACGCCTTAGCTCGCACGGTCAACCTGAGCCCCCTGTAGAGCACCATTTATAGAGCACGAATAATTGGCTCTTTAACATGTTTTGATTCGAATAATAATAACGGAAATGTTTTGAATTTTCGAATTCCCCTCTCTCTAACCCCCTCCCTCCAATTCCTGGTTCGGTTCGAGTCGTTAACGAACTTGATGTTTAGTGCTGTATGAAACAGATAAAATATCTAGTATAACATAGACCAAACAAATATTGTGACTGCTATGGGGGTAACATATGAACATACATATGTCATTTATGGACATTTCAAGAATTTTTTTTCGAAAATCGGGTCATGTGTACAACCTCAATACCTAATTTACCTTAAAATTAAATTGTCTGGGCAATCGACTTAGGTTCAAGAGCTGCGTTAAACTCATCGAAGGAGAATAAGTTCCATTGAACTGCTTCGGATTCTTGATTTATATTTCTAGTTATAACTTCTACAGAATCATTTCGTTGAAACCATTTTTGACATCATCTCAGTGTGTCAACTGAAAGGTTCTGCTTATTTTGTTGAGAATACTTGTTGTGTTTTTTTTTTTTTCTTGATAAAGGTCCACTCTTGTACAATTAATGATTACAATGATGAACCGCTCCTCTACAACTAGTGATTATGAGGTTCCACTTCTGTTTATAATGATGAGCCAGGCAGGTTTTCAATAACTGGGCAAAGGTCCTCATTAAATGTGTATTGTTTGTCATGCAAATACATTTTTCAATGGTCGAGCAGGGCTGGATATGGTACAGAGGAATGTTGATGCTGACTTGACACGTAATGTTGACAGCTTGCAGATTTCGCCCCCCCCCCTCTTTGCTGATTCATCAGGTGGTGTCCCTTCAGCAAACTTTACTGTTTGGAATCTACATATTGGCTCGACCAACAGTCAATTTCTCGCATCTATTACTATGAGTGTCGTCACCTTAAGTCACGAGCCTTTCCTGCTTTAAGTAAGTATGACATAAGAACTCCTCAGAAAATTAAAGATTCTTCCTGAACATCATTCTTATGCATATTTTTCAGAATAAAACTAATTTGTCTATTTTTTTCATGAGAGGGTAATTATTACTATAGACATCAAAATAACAAGTCGGAAGATTCCTTTGCCGACTCATAATCGTATTTCTATTTTTATAAACTACAGTGCCTTTGTATCTTCAGACTACCCCTTGCAGTTTTCCATTGAAGAAGATCTTGAGATATTTAAGTGAATACGCAGGAAAAAAAGGGGTTACCCGTTGTACCCGGGAAGGGGCTTCCCGTTGTTCCTTACAGACGGGTTCAACAATAAAGGCACCAGGAAGTGCTGAGAACTCCTGTAATTTTGTGCGTATTTGTAAGAAGTTTTGTGTATTCTGCGTCGTCCTTCTTCACTCTTTCCTTACTTATTTATGCCTCGAGGGGAGGCTAGAATGTTAGAAGCCATACCTCTGTAGCCTGCTTAATCTGACTAAAGATATGCATTATGAGTTTGGAAACAGGCATTGCTTTGATTGACAATGTATTGTCTTTAATTAACAAAAACAAAATTAAAAATCTTGAATATGTTTCCTTGGCATTTCCCTTTTGTCAAATGGTAAGTGACGAAATACATTTGTCACATTTCTTTCCCACAGGTGTTCTTGTTGGTTTAGGAAACTAGTAGTCTAATGTGGCCGAAATTAATCCTCGCTGGAAGGATGATGGATTCATGGCATGAGCTTCTCTCAGCATAGCTATTTCTGTCCTGGTCCATTAGAATTCTTATCAAGCTTAATTTCACCAGATAGTTAGGAAAGAAAATAACAACCAAGAATATTACACTGATGACCTTGTTTCCTCTTATGCTAATGAATATTCTCCTTCTAATATTATATGTTTATCAGGATATCTCTTATATGTTTGTTATTTTTAGCGGAATTACACCTTAAGGGAGAGTAACTTTTGCAGTTGTATTCATAATTCGAAAATTCAAAAAAGTTAATACAAAAATGAGGTCCATTCCAGTGTTAATATTTATATCTGTGTATTAAGTTATTTAATTTCTGAAATTGGGCCAGTGGAGTGTTTTATGTTTTAATTATGTGTTTTATCAAGAAATGTATATCCACTTTTGTTGAAAATATAATGTGATATGTCAAATTGTTATCCTTTACATTTTTCTCTCCAGGAATATTAACTGAGTTATTTGAATATTAGCATTTTCAAGTCTTAAATGAACCCCCACTAAAACTCATGTGGTATTTTAGAGTATCTTATCACTAAAATAATAATTTTTAATTTTCTTATTATTTTTTTAAAACTAATCTGTATATCTTCCAGTACATGAAGTATCTACATCGCTTTCGCAACACCTGCGTAACTGACATTAATTTCAAGGTTGTGATGTTTGTCTTTATTCGTAGTGAGTGATATTGGTCGGTTAAGTTTTATTCATGTGTTTCATATCCACGTTAATATACAGATTCTGAATTCGTTAGAAAGGGCTTTATATCTCTCAATTCGTCCTAGAAACAGCTTGTCAAAAAATTTTAGACCATGTTTCGCACGATAATTACATCGTAAGTTATACCAAAGTGTTAATGCTATTTTGACGTTCAGTGAACATCCATCAATTCATGCCTGTAAGGCTATGTGTATATATGTTGTAGCTGGCTACCCATTAACATCGTTCTTAAGACCAGCTGAAGGTAGTTAGTTCTGAAGAACATTCTGTCTGCTGAAAAGTATCACGTCAGCTGATATCCTACTTACCATGACGCTGATCTCCTGATACTTTATCATTAGCCAGTATCTGTCTGCTAGTGTTATCATCCGATAGTTGTCATTACAGTACTTCTTCGTATTACTGTCTCCAGGATATTATATTTAACTTAAACTCAGGGGCTTAGTATGACTATTAATTTAAATGACTATTTGCTGAAGGCGTATTTTGTTTTTCTCGCGTTTTTATAACGATTTTTTAAATAATACCATGTGCGTTCAATGTTGGCATTTTCTTGCCATCCATGTCAAGATTTTATGAATAGATTTTAAAAATCTATAAGCTAATATAAATTCATAACATTTTTGAACTAAACATATTTAATATTTCTCTTAGTTGTCTTTAAACCATAAGAGGATGCATCGATATGGACTATTCAGACGAGCATTTGATTGAGTCAAGAGGAAAGTAACCTTGAAAATCTTTCGGGAGGAAGTATTTATTACAGTCATTAAGTAAATTAATAAATAAATGCCTATAGCAGATTACTTTCTTCGGAGTATTACTGAGAGTGATTTGAAAGTAAAAACCGCTAATTTTCTTCTTAATGATTAGTCCAATTGAAACCATTTAAATATTTTAGCCGGTTTTAGGGCGCAGCTTCATTGGGCTAGTTAACGTGAAAGTAGGCCGTTTTGATAACCATCCCATTTCAAAACAACTCTATCCCTTGTATTGTTACGTTTTAATCTGTATTATTATTTTTTTTTCATTAAACGTGTGACCAGGTGGTGATTTAACATGATTATCCTTTTAAACTACTGTCAAATATATCGTTATTACTTCTTGTCATATCTGGCTGATGGTTAAATACACCTGGCAAGCTCTTTTCAATAGGAGGCATCATTTTCAAGCCTGCAGTTTCATATGCTATCCTGCTAAATGTTACTCTGTAAGTATTAATTATGTGCACAGGGTGAGTTAGATCAAGCTAACACAATTTTAGCAAGAAAGACGCTTATGAAAAATCAGTCATTTAGATCGTCCTTATAAGGCGATTTTCCAAACCTTTCTATAATAGTTCGCCCATCTGTAACGTCATATGTAATTCTAACACATTTTGTAAATCGGACCAAGAGAGGCCGTTTAGATATTGGGAGAAAATCTTTGTTAATATACGTCAAATAAAATGTCATTAGCGGATACAAAAGATAAGTGCAAAGAGCCGGACTAGATAATCAATACATATCGTACCAATCTATTTGTTTTGATCTCACCTAAAATTAACGGAAGCATTTGTATTTTGTCGTTTTGCCTTCAATGAACCTTTTCTCCCACTTTTACGATTTTAATATGAAGCTATTGTATCGCACAAAAACTCATGCGGAGCTTTGTAGTATTGTATTAGCGGAATAGTATTATATTTTGGTGGCGGAAATTTCTTATATTTATGAGGAGTGGTCTTGTGTGTATGTAATACTCTTAACTAATAGAGAAATAAAGATGGAGTATGAGAGAGATTACGCCATTTGTATGATTCAGGGGTGTTATGATGGGTTTTTAATTCTCGGAAAACGAACTTCACCGAATTTTTATTTAACGCCAATGTCTCTATAGTGGTTGCTTTCCATCGGGAAAGTGGAGTGTATCAACAGCCCACCTGAATGAGCTAGTAATTTACAAGGGAAAGGATTTTAATGCAAAAGGAGTTCCCTCATTAATTCAGGATCCAGACTGGTTGTATTTCTTTATTTTGTTCTTAACCAATCATTTTCCCACCAAAAAATGAGTATTACAACATTAGAAAGTATTAGTATATAATGTAAACTCGATGTTAACTATATTTTAGTAATCTTAAGTTAAGGCATCTAATGTTCAATTTTTTTTATTGACATTTTATTATTCTGTACTTTACTAATACGCTACCCCACGAAATTGATGTTAAATCTAATAACTTAATTTATAGAGCTTATTCCTGGGGTATTAAATCGCTTCTGCTTCTAATAGGTTTTATGGGTTTTAGGATTGTTTCCAGTTTACGGCCGTCGTTCAACTCTTCCGGCTGAATTACATTATTACCGCCTGTCATTTTGAAATCATCCCTTTATATTCATTTCACGGTGCAACTTTTATAGCATTTAGCGTATTTCCGCATTACTTTGAGTCAAAGTTATTGGTGGACAAAGTAACTGGTATTCTCAAAGAGTACAAGTAGTTTCAAGCCCATTGGCTTTCTTTAGCAACCATTTCTTTCCTCGTGAAAAGTCTGTTAACTTTATCAATATGGTATATTGGCTGAGGTTGCTCTTTATTTATTGTGGAGCGCTTTTAATTCTCTTGTCAGAATCACCTGCATAATTTGAGTACTTTTGAAGTGATTTATTTTTGACTCAAGTACTGTTGTGACTCATATTTCAAAATTATACAACAATGTAATAAAAATATCCGTCACATAAATGCTGAGTAAACTATGGTAAATTTAAATAGTTCTAGCAATCTAGCAATAGATTCTAGAATTCTAGCAATTCTAAAATATCATCCTTGATACACGTCAAATACAAGACGAAGTCTAAGCACTGCTCTTACTCTGGAACATCCAATACGAAGGGAAGTGTTGTTACACATCTTACCTTTTTAATCGTGCCTCCCCAGACAAATTAAGTCCAAATGAATACAAAAATTGCAATTTAATGTACATACAAAATATTTAATAATAATATTGTTTTATAAGCATTATAATAGCGGATGGGCTGGAGTGAAGGCTTTATTGCGACATGAGTACAATCTTCCTTTAAAAAAATGTACTAAGAAATAAAATAATACGAATCAATTTGAGTTAATACTTTTTTGGCACGCCTATCTTTAGAGTTCTGAATTTTAGTTGCTCGGCGATTTCTTGTGATGACAACCTTTTCACAGGTGTTGGATTGATAAGGCAGAAGACTCAGCTGTAATCTGTAAAGACACACCTTAGCTGAAGTGTAAGATGGAACAGGTGATGCTAGGGGGAAACCGTGTGACTCTCCCATCGCTTCACCTGGTGAGAGTCTGCGTGTTCAAGCAGCCCCATCATTCTGATGAAAGCATAGACTTCTTCATGCTTTATTAGTCATGTCACTTAATATCGACCTACCTATCACTTTTGCTACATATGTCGTACAGAATGATAATTGTTTACGTGCTGAGACACTAAAAATGATTTGAACTGGAAATTAGGCCTAATTATTTTTGAGTAAGATGAATGAAATATCTTCCACAAAACAATTATTGAGAGAGTACTTATCCCCCTACACGATATATATATATATATATATATATATAATATATACATATATATATAATATATACATATACATACATATATATAATATATACATATACATACATATATATAATACCCATTTATCAATCGTCCAAATTGTTCACGCATAAATAAATAGACAATTTTATGAGACACATTAAATGAATGCTTTCATCTTAATACCTCCTAAATATATTTTTAAGCATACTTTGATTTACAAAAAGGTAGCGTAAACTAATTAGATTTCCCACGTGCTGGAATGTTATCTGCACATTCTATTTTAAATTTCCCTCTTAATTGGAACACTATGTACACAAAACTTGGACTTAAATAGGACATGAGAGGTTTAGTGGTATTGTGTCCTAAAGTGAAAATCTGCCTTTGATTTTATCCAAGGATTAAAACGTAAAATACTAACAAATCCTTTAGTATTTAAGATAGAGAAAATGTATAGAACCGCAATTGAAATTTAACAAAGAGCCCTTTGTGTTCATTTCTAAACCATAGGAAGGCCAACCAACATGTCCTTTTCTTTAGAGAAAATGGTAAGAAAAATTTGTTTTCCCTTAGAGGATGGGTTTTTACATGTCTTATGAATTATGGTTGGAGGGGATAACCTACGTTAGCAATCTATGATTCAGCCAATTTTTATAGCAATTCGCAAAAATAATTAAAACTTCTTAGGCTCTTTCACTTTTTAACGTAGTCATTAATATCTTCATTACTAATAAATGAATATCTTTCATGAATATTCATTTCGCAATATAACTTGTATGTGCAATGTATTTGATATTGACCTGATATATGTAGAAGATCCTTCTTTACAATGACGCATCGTAGTGTACTGTGATGACTGGAACTTGCTGTGTAAAATAGGAAAGCGTAAAATGTTAAATAGTGTTTTCTCATTGTCAATAATAAATCACGACGACGTCCTTCAACAGCTTTGACTGACAGATCATATAATATTGCAGTTCCCTTTCTATCAAGATAGCAGCAGAAAATGACATACGCCTACTAAATGACCTATTCGATGTTTCCTCTTATTCCTTGTATGTTTCATTGTTAAACTGCTTTGTTAATTTTTTTTTTTTTTTGAATTTATAAGCTTCTTAGGCTTACTTGATACGATTCCGTTCCTCTGTTAATATGATTCTTAATTGCATGAATCTCTAAGTGGGGATCAAAAATCAAGAAATGCAATATTTATTGTACATTGTACTATAGACCATTGCAACATTTCTGATACTGACCCTTCTTTTTAAAATTTGTTTGGTTTATTGGATGTTTCGCGATTGTATTGATTTTAGCTAGTTCATTTGTTTCTTTTGTTATTTAAAGAAATCAGTGTGATGATGTTTTGTTTGTATTATATCGGGCAGTGTCGTATTTGCAAGATCTCTTACGTCTTCACTTCGTTTCCCTGAGTTTATAATTATTAACTGAAAGCTTCATTAATTGGAATCTAATCAATCTTTATAGCTGCGTTTGACGCATTGAACCAACGCTGATTTTTCGGTTGAATTTAGTATTTTTATTACTTATTCTATTGCCTTCAGTTTATTGGAACATTTAGTTGTGACAAGCTACTTTTATGTTCATTCACGAAGCTTCTAGTTTCTCAGTAATGAAAGCAACGACCAAGTTAGATTGAATAGTTTGTTTGACAGTGAAACGCCGCTCCTACAAAGGAAGATGGAAAGCTCTGATGACGTCATCTGTGTTGGCCTAACATACTGTGACGTCATACGCGTGTCATTCTTGCACGTGAGAGATCAGCTTAGTATGTGCTGTCGTTGCAGAAGCAAGACTTACTTTGAAATGGTTAAGATAAGAGTATCTCCAGGAATTTCAAACCCAATAGAATAAAATTAGCAAACTTTAGTTGGGTCCTTTAGACGTGTTTTATATTTTGAAAAATATATCATATGATAGTGACAGGATAAAGTAAGAGTTGCTCTCCCATACTTGAAAGTCCAGAAATAGACTATTGCATGTTAAATAGCTAATAAGCATAACGATCCCCTGGAGGACCATGACCTCTGCTGCCAAGTTAAAACATTTAGTTCGGTCCGAAGCAAGTACCTCTCTGTGTTCGCACGCTCTTCTTCTGCATGTTCTCTCTCCGTTTATCCTTCTCGCATCATCTGCTGTAACAGACCATAATTTTCCTAGAATTTCGGACTGCATTCTCTCGATGAGCTCTAACTAGAGCAATAGACCCATCTTATTAGCACAGATGATATCAGACTCGCCATACAAGACCATCAGTTCGGCCCCGCTCCATCTGTGGTCCTCCCTCATAGCTCCAAAGAAAATATTTTTCTCAGAGCACATCTCTCCTTGACCTGCGTGGCTTCCGAGTTTCCTTGTGAGATTCCACGTTTCATTATCGCATATAAATCTGATCTGCTGAACTTCTCGTACTTTCCTCATTTCATACATTCATAAACAGGAACGATGAAGCAGAGCTTAAATAGAGCTAGTCTCAGTGATCTTTCTGACATTTATATGTGTTTTCACACTATTTTTCTCCTTAATTACTCCCCGATAATGTATGCCCCTACGTTAAGCCAGTGGAATCAACCACAAGACAACATCAAACAGCAACATTTTGTAGATTTAGCACTTACAAAGTGCCCCACTGCCGTTCTCTTCATCATTAGATTTGCTGGATAATGTCTCCAGCTCTGTAACTGACCTTTCGAAGGAGTTTTAGCAGATTTCCCTTAATGGAAATCAGCTATTGAGGTCGTACTCATGACGCGAGTTTTGAAAAAATTTCCTCAAATGTCCATCGATCCTACCCAGGAGATGACGAAAATGAGGTCCGTTCAAAATCACACATATATATATATATATATATATATATATATATATATATATATACATCTCCGCCAAGAGCTAGTGCGGGCCGTTTCGGTAACTATTCGTCCCTCGTGAATAGGTTTAGGTATTCCTTACTAATACTGTTGTTATTAGGCGGATTTCTCTATTGTAAAACTTCACGTGGGAAATCTGCTTAGTTTACGCAGCCCCTGCGTGACGGACTTTTTTATTATTATTATTTATTTATTAACATCCACTTTTTGCAGCTAAGGCTAATCGGGACGGGTTATCTACAGGTTTCCACCCTTTTCTAGCCAAGGTGGGACTTAAGACGTTATTTAATGAATTCTGTCACTAAATAATTTCCTTCGCCCAGGCGAGAATCGAACTCGCCACTCTGGGTTCACCATGTGAGATTAAGGTCAACGCTTTAACTCACTTGGCTATCCTGAGCCCTCTGAAGGAGTTTTTATATTTGGTACATTCAATTCAATGAATATTATTAAAATATTCAAAACCAAAAATACGGGAATATTCTGCCGTAGTAGTAAATCGTTGCATAACGCATTATTCAGTAGTATTCATTCTCTTGATACAGATTAAAAGAAAATATGTATTGTTGTTATTGCATTCTCAGATGGAAGTCAGAATTACCAATACCAGAAATGTAGTGAAACAGTTTAATCTTTTCGGATTGTAAATTATATTATAAATAGAATTTAGTCTGTTTTTTGATTAAAACACTTATCCAAGACATTATTGAATATGCTTGACAATCCCTACTTTCTTCGGTAGTAGTATAGCATGAAAGTCATGTCGACTATATTCATTCTCATAATAGATACACAAAATTATTTTCAATTTTATTGAACATTCTTATTGAATGCTAATAAAAGTTTCATTTGATGATAGGAAGTCGGAATTTATTAAATATTTTGAAAATTAGAAATTATTGGCGTTTTTACGCCGATGTTTTGATATTGATGCAAATCCCCCCATTTGTTGTTGGAAAGTCTAATTTGTATATTGTATCTTCAGCTAGTAGTGGTTAAGTATCAAACTGGGGGTCATAGTAGTAAGAATTTCAATTTAATGACACACAAAAAAAAAACAGACACACTTTAGAGTTTAACAATCATAACGTAATCTATATCTTTGCCAATTTCGTTTGTATTGAAAAATAGATATAAACAAGCCGAGTATACCTTTTTTGAATTTAAATATTTAGTTGCATATTTCTGCCATTACTATCACGAGTGTCAGTGCCAATGCAAAGCTAGCTCAATATTCCTATTACGATAGGAACCATATTTATTTCAAACCATGAAGAAAACGTCAAATAACAATTTTTCCCCTCCACAAAAAATAGAAGGATTTAAAAAATTCGATATTATAACATCGGATGATATAATTGAATGATAACTATGAGAAGTGCAATACGTCTGTATAGAAATCCATTGCTAAATACTCCACTATGAGCTAATAGCGTAATTTCCTGACTCCTTTTGGTCGGTGCTTCTCTGGGAGGTTAGGACGTTGTCCAGATGCCCCAGACGGCCCCCCAGATGTTAGTCCTATAGAGTCGATCAACAGACATTCCAAACCAGTCCCTCCGTCTGACACAACTATCCAAGGACTCTTACCATCTTATGCCTTCTCTCTCCATTTCAATATCATACTAGGCATTCCATAAATCAGTGTTTTTATTTACATAACACTATTTTTTAAATAGATTCTCCTTGAGAGAAATCAGTTGTTCACGGTAAGCTTGCTTGGCACGGTTTTTTAAATGATTCTTTTACTGTCCAAGGATCTAGTAAATTAACGTAAATGGAATTTTGGATTCTTTCTCTCCTATTAGGGGTGCTGAAAGATTGCATATGATTATTTTTTATCCGAAAGATGACCTGAATATTAGATTCTATAACAGTTTTTAATGGCATGTATTGAGGAGATATTTAGAATTTGTATTTTGGCTCCTTGAAAAACTCCCTCTTAGGAAGGGATCTGTTAACTACTTATTTTTCTTATATTTTTAATTATTTATATTTAACGCCCACTTTATGGAACTAACGATAATCAGCATAAGTTATCTACAGGTTAACATCCTTTCCAGCCAGGAGGAGAACTAGAGATTTTATTGGTGTTTGGGGAGCATTGAAAATGCTAAATGAAGTAGGAATTTACTGATTATACAGGCTTGCAGCGCCCGGATATTTTAAGTTGTACTTCTTAGTTGACTTGAGAATGGTTCGATTATGTTTTTCATTATAGATCTTCATGGCTTCTTAAAAGCCTGGGAGATTCAATGGAATAATAAAATTACGTAATATGCTGATGGTCCTATGAATCGTAGCCCTTATAGAAACTCAGGTTCCCATCACTTTTCAAAATATTATGCTTTTTAGTCAATTTCATGATACTTTTTTATAGTGACAATAAATTCTAGCCGGAACTCTGTGGAAGTGGTAGTATGTATAATATGCAATAAATAATGTGTTGATTCTGAAGTAGGGGGTTGGTTTGGTATGTAGGGAATCCAGTGTGACATAGGCCCACCCTGTTACGTCATCGTCCGACCGTCTCCACTCGGAGGTACATTACTTGTACCACTGACATTCTTTATTTCTACCTTGGTTTTTTTATTTCATTTTCACTGGCCCGGAAGATAGATCCCTTTGCATTCCCTTTGTCCCACAGTCATTCATTTTATTCTTACAGACAGACGACCGTGTGCGGCGTCGGTAGGAAACTTTTTATACCTTGATCTCATTAGTATTTTTTTTTTACCCCATTACCCGGGAATATGTATTCAGTTTGATGGAATTCTTTTTAATGAAATATTGAATTCTTAGTACATCGTTTTCAATCCGTTGAGGTCAGCAACCTGTGGCTCATATATCGTACGTCTTCAGTTAGGACATTCAACCTTCTCTGTCTAGGTCTCGTTCTCATTTTATTTTTTATTCAAATGTTCTTACTGTGTTCTTAATATTATATGTAATTTTAATGTTATGCTTTTCTAGGCATTCTGGTAACTTTCTGCAGAAATTATGTATGGATTAAGTGCTACACTTCTGAGCAGTCTTTATCTTCTATTTTTGAACTACACTCAGATTATTAGCATGGACGCAATTCTTTTTACTCTTCCCCCTAGACTGTACTTTCAATCTCTCTCTCTCTCTCTCTCTCTCTCTCTCTCTATATATATATATATATATATATATATATATATATATATATATATACATATGCAAGGATATTCTGGATCTTTTTTTTTCTCCTCATAGTAACCCTATGAGGAGTTATTTTTGAATACATGTTCCAATGTTCCATTGCCACATGGCATGATTATGTGTAAGTACATTTTAATTTTACAATATATATATACGTTAATCAACTATCTACTCAAATATAATATAAAAGAAATAATAATAATAAAATAAAATATTAAAAGAAGTAAGATAATTACAAATAAAGTTAATAAATGAATTGAAAAAGTAAATAAATAAATAATTCTGGATCATGGAGTATCTAGAAATTTATATGCAGGTTTCATTCCTGTGCATAGTGAAAGATTGGTCAATAATTTCCAATTGGCAGCCTGCAGAACCATCATATGTCGCCTGTCTTTCTCTGCCGTTCCAATAAGGGAGGTCCGAAGGGCCTGCATTAATCATTTTCTAAAGACCGAGATGGGGATATGTCAAAAACATTTTTAATATTAATTTTAATTTTTTATATATCTAACAATAAGTAATTATTTTATTATTTCTGTATAGTCTTTAGAACTAAATTGTAAATAATATAGTAATACGAATTTATTTCTATTATTTGCAAGAGAGGACAACTGGTTCTATGACAATAAAGCATCCATCTATCTCTCGCCCTCTCCTCACTCCTTTACATGCATTGAGTTTTATGAAAGTTTTCGAACTAATGATTATTATGAAGGAATATAATGGAGCTAAAAAAAAAAAATAAAGGGCTTTATAAGATGGAATGTAAAGAAGGGACAAGGTTCAATACGGAAGTATTTACCTTACTGATTTTGGATCTGTATATTGATAACAATATTACACAAAATATGCTTCAAGTCTTCTCAAATTAGTTTTGAGAATTTAGTTTAGGTCCTCAAGAGAATCAAATAAATTACTCGCTGACATTAAATAGTCATAGTATTATTCCGTAATTTTAAATCACAGACAGCAGTCAACCTACTTGAACCTAAAATAAAATTATAGTATGTCATTACTAGGAACTTCCAGAAATATGTGTACTATAATTTTTTTTTTTTAAAAATGCATTTATTTATTGATTATTATATTATAGTCATGTTGTCGGATTAATAATGTATTTCCTTTGCAATATTAATTAACTGAAGGTAATAAATGCTAACTCTTGGGCTCTTTCTCTCAAACTCTCTTTTTCCCCTTCCCCCGCCTCTCCCCACTGCTCCAGCAGACTTGTCAACCTGTTTTAGGGCACCACCCAGTCCTCTCCAGCTATTTATTGTCTGGCCCGCAATTATTGCCTATTGTCTTTCTTTCAATGACTTATTTATTCCTATAGGTGTGTCTGAATCAAAGACGCACATTCAAAGCTATGCTGGCTTAGTTTTCGTCTACTACAATTCCTTTACCTGCATTTCGTCATATTTGCGTCCTTCGTTTCTCTTACTTGCATTTGCACGCTAAAAATATTTCCTTTAGTCCCTGAAAGAGGTACTAAATGCAAATAAGACGGCGAGGCTTTTGTATTACTACCGTACTTATTTTTGCAACAGGCCTCAGTATTCTGACATTCGAAAAAAAATAATAACCGAGATACTCGAATTTTTTAGTTTTCAGCCTTCAGTAAACCCCCACTCCTACTCATATTATGTTAACAATAATCTGTTATTCCAAGGAGCAC
Source organism: Riptortus pedestris (assembly GCA_019009955.1). NCBI lineage: Eukaryota > Metazoa > Arthropoda > Insecta > Hemiptera > Alydidae > Riptortus > Riptortus pedestris. Next base: position 120,384,623 of record CM032228.1, read on the forward strand.
TTTATTTGAAGCCTAGATACAAAATATTGTTCTCATTGAAATTTTACGCTTTGTTATCATTGAGATAAATGCAAATACGTGACGCACGTGGGAAATTACTTAGTTAACGCATCCCCTGCGTGACGGACTCTTTATTTTATTTTATTATTTTTTTTTTGCGACGATTCCTCCCTCCGTTCCGTTTATTTTTCTTGTTTATATTGTCTTGATACTTAGTCTACATTATATCGTTGTTGCTCTACTAAGTCTCTAATCACAATGATGGATTAAAATTCCATATCAGACGTTGTTGAGATTAGAAAGTATTGATAACGTATAATGGGTATCCGGGTTTTCATATTTAACCAACTATCCTATAACCAATACTTGCACGAATATTTTTGTTTATATGTAAAAGAAAAAACTCTATATGTTTACGCGCACATTGTGGTATGCAAATACATCGTAGTTTCTGCTTGCACCTTAATCAGTCCTTTAGGGTAGTCTGTACTCGTAATACAAATAACTTGGAAGTATATTCGAACGATCCAAAAGCGGATAACTGCCTTAATAAAAATAATTAAACTTGGTTTAAATCTTATATATATATATATATATATATATATATATATATATATATATATATCAAATGCACTTCAATCATACTCAATTTATCCGTGCTTGAAATATTGATTTATTCATTGCATAATTAGTCTACTATATTATTCGTATATAATTAAAATAAAAAAATTCATGGCTTCAATTTGCGTAACATGCTGTTTAAATATATGCATATATGCCAGTGTCTGGTGTACATGTGCGCGTGCTTGTGTATATATGTATGCGTGAGTTCGAGAGTGCGTGTGCGTCTGTAAATCTGTGTTCTCGTTAATACTTAATTTGATCCAAATCATACAACACATTTAATCATTTCATATAAATTTAAAGATTTTATTTTTTGGACATTAGATCGTACATTTTATACTATTGTGACTTATAATAATGAACATTGAAATGTTGTATTAAAATAAATAATATTTCTAGTATTAATAAAATAATAAAGTCACTTTTCTTATATTTGATATTCCTTGATGTTATAATTTAGGCGTGAGAACACTATTGAAGTTATTTCCTTTAATGACTTTTTCATGATGCAATAAGCACTTACTGAGCTGAAGGCTGTACAATTTGAACGGTTGATATCACAATACTGCCATAATGATATCATTAGATTTATGAGTTTTTTTTCTACTTTGTCAGCTCTCCCATTGTCGGATTGGTAGTCATCAATTGTAAAAATAAAACTTTTATTCTACACTTGGTCATGTGATGAGAGAAATTTTTTGAGGCCAAAAGTATCGTGTATCCGATCTTTTTAACACAGTGCCCCACTTAAGGGACCAGTGGCATAAAACATGTTGACTCAATGTCGTCATTTGACTTTGCCCTGGAAATAGAGAAATAAGGACAAACAGTGGTCGATGGTGTATGGTGACGGTATTTTGATCAGCATTGACTGGTGCAATGGAAGATTTTGAAAGAGCAGCACAATATCTGGGGCTCAAAATAAGCACAAAATATATTAGCAGCTTCAGTCGTGCCACGAATCACCGTGGCCCTGTCGTATTTGGGGGGGGGGGGTTCATGATTCTTAGATGTTGCAGGTTGAAGTACCGGAAAGAGATAGTTATGGTGGGTTGAAGCAGTCACAAAAGCCACAGTGGCCATAGGAGCGAGATGTACCTACGTCATGTAAATGTCTCTTCGCTTTAAGAAGTTGTTATTACTATCAAAAAAAAAAAAAAAAAAAAAGCGAGAACTCTCACAAAGAAAAACGACAGTCCTCTTCCTGTGCGAGAAGAGCACTGACAATGATATTTGGAGCTGTGAGAGAGAAGCACGGATGAAGGTTCAGAAGCATCGCCGAACTAATATAGTTGCTCAGCAAGCCTATCTGAGCTATTAAGAAAGGTACGCTATAGGCACATCGTGAGAATGGAAATGATTAATCTAGATATCAATATGGCAATTCATTGTATTGTGTGTGTATATGTGTATATATATATATATATATATATATATATATATATGTGTGTGTGTGTGTGTGTGTGTGTGTGTGTGTGTGTGTGTAAGTATATGTGTGTGTGTTTTGTTGTTAGTGTGTGTTTAGTGTTGTTAGTTTGCTTTTACGCTTTTGTGGGTGTGCGTGTGTGATACATTTTTAATATATGGAGTGTTTACTATGCTATTAACTAAAACCGACGTTGATTAGATCTGTGTATCTCAACATTGATAGAAGACAATTGGACTTGCATTCGTCTTTATAATGATATCAGGAGATGTATATTTTTGTAATAAAGCTTAGTTTTTACGGCACCAACGTGACTGACAATTACAAAGATGGCGTTTGCTATACATGAGCTTTCGATTCAAAAGTTGGCCTAGGGCGAAGTTGAGTAAGCAGAATTTTACTGGTTGTTTACAAACAGTTCTGTTTGATAAATGGATGAAAGTCCAAAACATCATATGAACTAAAAATCGTGTTATCAATAGTGAATTCTAAACGAACTTCGAGTACGGCTGTGATTTTAAGTTCTTCTATACAAGTTCTTTTGACAAACGTCTTCAGACGAAGTTCGTTTGAATAAATATCAAAAAGAGGGTAGTTTAGCATCCAATCGTTCCAACGCTTCTTCACGTTACTGGTCAGTCCCCTTATGGCGAAAAGTACCACCACCAAAGTCCCTCCTTTTACACTGAAACTAATTTTATGTTATAGTCATTTATGAGTTACGAGGTTAGTTTTAAAATGCACTTTCAACGCGTAGTTACGTTTGGGATGAGTGCGTTTCGATCTTGCCTGATCTCTTCAGCTAGGCGTGTGCTATCGCTCTAAGCGTTAGCCTAGGACAAGGTTGAGTAAACACAATTTTACTGGTTGTGTGGAAAACAGTTTGTTTGATAAATGGATGAAAGTCCAAAACATCGTAAGAACTAAAAGTCGTGTAACCTATGGTTCTGATTATCGAAGACTCCACATCTTTGGAGACTAGTGATGGTGACATGCATCATAATTTGAAATTTTGCTGAGTGGGGGACACTTCCAAATATATATATATATATATATATATATATATATATATATATATATATATATATATATATATACACTCTGGATTACCCTCTGGCTGAATTTAGTTTATTTCTATAACTTGGCCTTTTATCATAATCTTTTACAAGTGAATAGTGTTATTTCGTATTAGATAGCATTAATTTTGGTAATATTTGTTATTGTATCTACAGCCTACACATGAGACAACATGCAGAGGATGTTGTCAACATGAAGAAGGCGGCCAGGTAATTTAGTGACTTCTATTGCTGAGCATATCCAACGAGAAAATCATTAGGTATATCTCCACTCCTGTCAGAATTCCTCTGTATCTGCATAATTCGGGCTAATGACAGGCGTAGCCTGTGTATAGAGTTCGGACCTTTTGCTTTAATGTACCTCCAATCTGGTCCCTTTGTCAGTGGGAAAATGGAAAGCAAGGGATTAACATATCATTTATGTTTAACTAGGCATTCTCAAAAAATATTTCACTTCTTAGTGTATTTACTTTAAAATATTTTTTTTTAATAGTCATTGAAGAACTTCTCTATGGTGAAACCTACATAAAGTGAAATTTTTCAACCATGTTTAGCAAATGTATAATAAAACTATATAGCACTACGTACTTTGTAATGCTATATTTACTTGGAGGAAGGAGTTTGTCTCAAAATGTTAGCTCTTGCCCAGAAACTCATTTCGAATCCAGAATACGGCAATTTATTTGTTGTTGGATACAGCTAATTAAGCAATCCGTAGATGCAATTGTCAATCAAATATATATATGACAGTGCATGTTTTTACATATATATATTCATATTTTTTCCTCACGAATCTATGAAAGACGATTTGACGTTGCAGTTATCTCAGTGTTAGCCAAGGTTTTTAGAAATGACGCCTTGTGACTTGATAGAAGTATTGAAGCCTGAGCTGATAAGAGCTTTCACTTTAACTGCTATCTTTGACGTTCTGCTATCTCTGCACACTTATCACACCATATCCTTTGGAGAATGAGCTCACATTGTTCGTCTGAAATATAACGATATTTCAGATCGGTTATTATCATAAAATAAATATTATTTATTGTTAGGCATATAGTTTCATTCCTAATTTATGTTAGAGGCGTAACGGATATGGAAAATAAGTTGTTGTTTTTTTTTGTTTTTTTTATCTTATGAAGCTTCTGCTCAAGACATGATTTTTTTACTATTCTCAAAAAAACATCTTAGAAGGTGGTGATGGTGGCACATAACACTATAAAACGGTTAGTACACTACTGCTTTAGTTCTAGAAGTAAAGCACTGAAGATGGTCTTTTGGGAGAAATAAATAAATTGAAGTTGGTTATTATTAATATACTATCCGTTAGATTTTTAAATATCTTGTAACTTTCTTATTGTGAATAATACTGACAGAGTATAGTTTTATCCTTTAAGGTGGGTTTATGCTACATACAATATTGGCTTAGGGTTTTTTTTTATTTTTATAAAATTGGAGAGATTGTTTTAGAGGAGAAGCAGCATTCCAGTATGAAGGGATTTCTTATACAGTAATTAATGTAACAATTAAGTTATTATTAGCCCTTGGCTAACTTTAAGACGAGTGATCAACTGGTAGAAGCCAACCTCTTAGCCCCGTAACCGCACAGCTTAAAAACTTTTAGCCTGCTATTCCTGGCCTCGAACCTGGCGGCTTTAGGCCAATTATTTTGAACGTTATCCATTACACTGCCGTGATATATATCTTACCTGGAATTTTGATTTTGGTTATTTTCTTATTTTGATTCATGAATGCACTGAATTTATCAGTAATTTTTAAAAAATAATACCTATGCACGTGTACAACTCATATAATAGACACTTAGGAAACAATCAATGAAAACCTATTTCATTTGTTTCTAAAGCCCCCTTTTGCTAGCAACACAGATAATTTAATTTTACTCCAATAAATCCATTATTGCAGGAATGTTACGAAAGTGCATTTACCTCCACAGAAATAAAGCATGTGAATGACCTATACTTATATGGAGTATGCACAATCTTCCTTTAAATATCATTCGGTAAATTTTGTTTACCTGCTTTTCTTTGATGCATAGACGTATATAGAATTTGTTTGAGGGCTTCATATGAATTATATAGATTTTGTATATGAAGCCTGTCTGGTATTTGGTATATAGTAGTGAGTGTTGACGATTACTATGATTTTCTGTTGGTATGTAGAGTATGGAGAGTTGATGCTGTAGATTTGGTCCAAGGCTACAAATAGCTACCAACTCTACTAATTGACTCAAGATGGATTTGACCTTAAGTTGCTGATTATAACTATGATATCTTAAGAAGCGATTTTAAAAAAGAAATACAGTACTTCACTCTGTATGCATATAAATTATATATGGAGAGTGCGACATTAACTTGGCGTCTCCATGGCGTCAATCTTTTTTTATATATAACTTATTCTGCGTGAAGTATGTCGTGGCTTTTAGAATCATGCCCGGGATATGCAGAAAATGTGTTGTGTACAACGTTTTCATAAAAGCATTGCATAAATAAAATAAAATCAAGTATCAACCAATGATGAGTACGTATACATTTCTGTAATAAATATAGAAATACTTGACAAATATTAATAAGTGTTAGTCATAAACTATACTTGTGAAAACCTGCAAGATTAATTATCAAACAATCTACGGGTTAGCCCTATACTCTAGAATGCATTCAATATTTTTGACTATTAAAATGCCTGGTACGCAGAAATTCCGTAAAAATAAGTGGATTTCCTATTTGACACTTAGATTAAATATTTTATTGTTAATTTTTGTCTTAGTTAACAAGACTAATGTTGTTTAGACTGTGTAAACAAAACATGAAAGTTAAGTTGGAAATGAGGTGCTCCTGTAATAACCATAAGTTATTATTGTTATTTATTAACGTCCACTTTTTGGAACTCAGGCTAATCGGGACGGGTCATCTATAGGTTACCACCCTTTTCTAGACAGGGTGGGACTTAGGATGTTATTTAATGAATTCCGTCACTAAATAATTTCCTTTGCCCAGGCGAGAATCGAACTAGCCACTCTAGATTTACCATGTGAGATTAAAGTCAACGCTTTAACTCACATAGCTAACCTGAGCCTCAATAACCATAAGTGAAAATCGGGAGTGTAGGAGTTTAGTTTAACTGAATGCTCTAATCTGTAGTCGAGACAGTTTCGCTTCTTACACTAATTTTCAACCGCTCTCTGTCCATCTTCGTCAGGAAAACTAAAACTTTTTTTTGGCTTTAGCCAGCTTGCTAACTTGGGTTCCCAGCCTGTACTCATAAAAAACCCAGAATATTTTTAGTTTACCTGCTGGAGAAAATATTTGAACATTTTGTAGCGATGTCGTTTCCTGAACAGAATTTTTGAATGTTAAAAGCGCAAAAATATCAATAATGACTAAAATTCTACTTAAAAAAGATCTTGATTCAAGAGTTGAAGGTTTTTTATTGATTGTTTATGCAACACTTTGTTTGCTGAGATATTAGCGATTTTACATTTTAATCTTTCCCTAAACTCCCACTCCATGAATATGTCTAATTTTAGGGACTTAATTTTCGCCGCCTCATAGGTAAGACCGACTGGAAATAGAAATTCTTCGAAACAAAACCATAGGTGATCCCCTTCAGAGGATATACTAAAATGTCATATAAACAGTCTTTTTAATAAAGTAATGTCTTGAAACTGTTTCTCCAATTAGGATATTAACCAGCACGCCTGTAAATCTGGTTTTCACTTAAAACCATTGCAGCTCGTAAATTTTTAATATCCAATTTGACCTTCAATTCTTATTTAGAGTTTTCAGGAAGGAAATTAAATGTACCGATATCAACCTTATAATACTGTCATGACCAACTGTGTTGTCATTCCTATTTATAATGCAAGTGGTTGCAAGTTGCATTATTTCATTATGGTTCTTTTTTTCTTTTTTTTTTTTCATTCGACCAACAAATATTAATACAGATAAAAGATATATTGGATATCACATGCTGATGATAAGATATGACTTTATCAGTGGATTTCCATGACTTCATGATAAATACGTTACGCTCTGGATATAAAATGTTTAGCCATTTTGAAAAAAAAATATAAATCTCATATTTATTATTTCCTTGAATAAAGAATACTCAGAGAGAGAATTTGTTTCTTGTTGAGGAAGCAAGATCTGAGTGTGACTGATTTTCGAGGAAAGAGAAGTTTTTTGTTTAAAAAAGGTCTTTCTTTTGAATTAAAAGAACATATTTTAAATGATATCATACCAATACAAGTAAGTAGTAGTATCATACAAAAATAATCTTCTGTCTCAAAAATATTCTTCCTGTTTAGATTGGTGTTTGATGAGGAGGTGAAATATATTGGCACACTAAATAAAAAAAACAATTTGAACGATTTAAAATTTAATATATTGACATTTGATTCCACCTACTTGAAAGTTTTGTATTTGCATTATTGAGTTTTAAAATTTTCCATTTTTGTAAGATTTTGGACATGGTGTTGGCCAAAGTATGAAAATGAACATTTTTGGCTCAATATTCTTGCAGGGCAAACCATACTCAAATTCATTGTGATTCTCCTGTTGTTTTTAAAAAGTTATAAGTTCGTCAACGACTGAAATTGAACCAATAAGAGTAGGGTGGGCGGGGGAGGGTGGACAAACATTAGTAATATGTACGTTATTATGTATCAATTCAAAAAATACTCTATAAATCTGTTATAAAAAGTATAAATGTTATATGAAACAGTTCGAAAAATATTATGTAACCAGTCTTATTGCAAATTTAATTTTCTACGATGGTAATTCTATTGTTTAATTTTCTAACTGTGGTATTTTTGCATTGGTTAATATTTAACCTTCAGAAACCTCCGATTACGCCGTATAATATAACACAATTAAAAAACAGATTGACTTTCATTCTGGGCACATGCAGGAATTATGGGCAATGAAATAGTCTATATCCACGCCAAGAGTGCCTCTTAAAGAAACGTAGAGGTAATTTACAATGCATTTACTCCAACTGTGTTAAGATCTTTAAGAGAAAAAATATATTATAATATATATTACTAATAATAGCCCGTGATATCCTTCAAATGAGAGAGAAAACGAAAATATAATATTAAAATTATGCATTTTTTATTATTATTTACTTTAATTTTATTTCCTTACTTGTTAATATTTAATGATTTTTGTCAAGTTTCATTTTCAAGTTTTTATTTACATTTATTAATATGTATTTATATTATTCTATATAAAATTGTTCCAAGTTTAGACAAAATGCAAATATACATGGGATGTGCAGAAAAATAAAATCGCTCCGCATAACTCAATTCTAGTTATAAGGTATAAGGAATAAGCAAATATGCTAGGAATAGTCTTATTTCACGCTTCATTACGACATATTGTTTTTACCAGACAAGGAGGAGTGTATTTGAGAGTGGCAAAAAAATAAAAAATAGAAATACCGCCGATATTATGGCTTGGATCGGAAAATGTTATATAATCAATCTTGTTGGAAATATTTTACAATTGTAGTTACATATAGTTTTTCTCTAAACGAATATTATCCAAGTCATTTGCATATTTAATATTTAATCCACAGCTTATCCTTCACTTCTACTCCTACGATATTTATTTAAGGAACAGTAACAATCTGGTTTTGGTTTTAAATATTAAGCCCTGTTTAAACAGGCTTCACGTGCACTGGTCGATCTCGCCCGTAACACTAAGCCTATGGGAATTGCAAATGTTAATAGAATGTCGAATGACGTCGAGAGCGTAGTATTGCAGCTTGCTAGAAATCTGCTAAATTTAATGCAACATATTACCAAATACTGTAATATTAAAGTATAGGTCATTTCGACAAATAATTGAAAAGTTCATATTTAAATATTGTAATTAGAAAGAAGTTTAGGTTATGGAAAATTTGAAACTTCAATGTTGGCTGATACAACTTTTATGGCTTCTTTAGGTACAAATGAAAGGAGAGAAATTCAACGATATAGGTCAAAATATTTTTATTATCATGTCAAGTTTTCAGCATGGCCAAAATTTCACGATTTTGAAATCTTTAGTCATTTGGAAATTGAAAAGGAAGTATAAAAACAATCAACAAGGAAGTTTTCTATAAAAACAATCTAAAATTTTCCATGTAGAAAACTAGTAGGTACTACCTAATCTTAGTGTCCCCTAATCATAAAAGTGTCCGCCTTTTGGTTCCAGACAATTGGTGAGTTCATACAAACATACAACCTACTGGCTTGATACACAGCTGATATTCTTTATATCTACCAATCTGGGTTAGCTATGCCTTAAAAATGGATCCCGCATTTAGTCGCCTCTATGTTATTTAGCGAGTGGAATTCGGTTTATTTTACATGTGCGCTTTTATATGAGTAAATTATTAATTAAATACACCTTTTTAAGGTTCTTATTACCTTTATAATTTTTATAACATTATTTTATTATAAATACAATTTTAGATACTTTACTAAAGCTTATGTATTTTCATAGGCAAAATTATTCAAGTAATATTTATTGAGCTTCTATCTTAGACTAAAGTTTCTCCTTGAAAATATAATGAAGTGCGCCTTTTAATTGAGGTTGACCATTCTACCAATAAACTCCAGCCTTCATGATCATATCGTCCAAGTCTTCCTTTTATATATTATTAAGATCTTATAGTATATCTTCTTTGTGGATAGAATCGGTAAATAGAACTTAATGTTATTTTTTTTAATCGGTTCTGCTAATTGTCATTTCGGAAAAAAATATTTCCTGTGTCAAGGCCTACAAACAAAAATTTGATACTTTAAGCTTAGAATTAAGTATTACAATTAAAAAACAACTATCAAGCAAGAAAAGAAAAACAATTAAAAATTCCGTCCCGCAGGGGCTACGTAAACTATGCAGATTTCCCATGTACTGGTAATAAGACACACTAGTGATTTCATCTCACCACATATTCTCTATTTCTGTTTAAAATTAATGACATCATCATACTACGAATTTGCATTTATCTCGCAAAATAATGGTCTCTTCAAAACAATATTTGGTGTTTGAGCTTAGACTAAAGTGGCCTATCGACAACTTATTGTTAATGTTATGAGTAGGGGTGGGGTTTACAGGTGGCTAAAAACTAAAAACTCCAAATATCTCGGTTAATATTCTTGGTAGAAAAAATATGTATATATCAAAATTTATAGGTAATAAAATTTGAAATACGATTAGTTCTATATACTTTTTCGATCAGACTTATTATAACGGAGATACCCCTCGTCCCCTTTTACTGGTCTGATTCCAGCCGTTAACAATCTTGATCTTTAGATTTAGAATAAACGTTTAAATCTCGAATTTGTATACTGCAACCATTATAGTGACCCATAGAGCCTTAAGAGCCAAATATGTTTGTCTGTGTATATATAGGAACGAACCTAATTTCGCTATCTCCCGGGAAGGTTCGATGGAAATTTGACCGAATGTTTTGAAAATTACGTCATGAGTACAACCTCAATTGCTGTGTTGCGTTAAACTGGTAAAAACCTACATATTAATATTTCTCACAACCTCATAAAATTGTCCTCAACCATGGGTATCTTTGCCTACAAATTAATGCAAACTACTCAATTCCGCAACCTAATAATATCATATTGTTGAAGTCTATTTCGTAAGAATAAAAGCACACAAAAGAAATATTTTAACAACTTTATGGGACTCACAAACTGCCTTCTATTGACCGATATATACATTGCAGATGTACTATATGAATTGTTTACGTCATAAATTTATAAAAAGTATTAAGATATCGCGTAGGTAATTCACAATAAAGTTGTTGTTTTTTTTTAACTGGTTTTCTCACTTCTTTTATTATAAAGCTGTTCAAAAAAAACAAAAAAAATGTCTCCCTTAAAGTTGACGAATAGCTGCTGGATTTGGTGAAATAAGCAGCGAAAGGTTCAGTTGTTTCATTCATTCCGTAACAGTCATATCCTTGTATATTATGGCATTGATTAATTGGAGATTAGGTTTTCAAGGCTAGCTCTTATTTTCAACTCCAGTGCACTTTAGAAGGACTGCTTTTAATCTGATGGATGTTCCTTAAGTTTATATTTACTCGAGTCTTCTGCTTATATATGAATCCCGGAAAAATATTCAATAATCTACCACGTATTTTTCTTAATTAATTAAATTAAATTAAATCTTCGCAGTTGTAGAGATAAACATTTTATTATTACTGTGATAATGAAAAGGTAGTGATGAGAACCTGTGTTTTAAAAATACATAGCAATAATAAAACAACTTCTTATATTGTTGGCTTAAATTTTACCATCAGCCAAAGTTAAATCTCGACTACAATAAAATACGTCGTTCACGCTGGCGCTACGTGAACTAAACACATTTATTAACCTACAACAATATCGTAATGTCGCCGTCCCAAATACTATTCTTTATTTCTCCGTAATTCACCAATGTAAATAGTAAAGTGTATGCTAGGAATAAGATGTTTATTTCTACAGTTGCTTCCAAAGAAAGCCTAAGCAGTGGAAGTGGGGGTTAACTGAGACTAAACAGACCAATAACGCTGTTCAAAATAGTTACAGGAAAATTAATATAGTAAAACATTATAGAATATTAAATTTAGGGCAAGATTGGTTATACGCCCCCCCCGCCCTCCTTGATGGATTTCAGCCATTGACGAACTTTTAGAATTTTTATTTTACATTAAAGTCGAAAATATCCAGATTTGTAACAGTCAGACAAAATAACGGCCGCTAGAGCGGACCCACAATCATATCTAAATGGATCTCATTTTCACCATCTAGACAGGATCGATGGGCATTTTAAGATTTTTCTTAAAGGAGTGTGGGCACCTTTATTTGGGGGAGCCCTACAAATATTTTTTTTTTCTTCTTTATACGTTTTTTTTTATATTTATTGCTCCCTGTAGCTCCTCCGGTGGCTGTTCCTTCATTTTTTTTTTTTTAAATTAATTGGATTATTCGCTTTTTACTATTTATTCTATTTTATGCTTTTAAACTGTAAATATTCATTTTTTATTATTTATTTATTTTAACTATTTATTGAAATTGTGTATAGATTCTACTGGTAAGTTTTTAATTTTAATTTTAATCTGTAAAAAAAGGGCTAGAACAGGGTGGTAACCTGTAGATAACCCGTCCCAATTAGCCTAAGTTGCAAAAAGTGGACGTTAATAAATAATAATAATAATAATCTGTAAACATAATTTTCTTATTTCTTTAAATATTCACTGGGACACTAATTTGTATACTTAAAGTTCTATGTTTTAACTCTAATTCTTGACTATCAATGTGTATATATATTTCTTATTTTTTAATTAAATGACATATTATACAACGTTTTTTGTGGTAAATGTTTGCCAGCAGGGCACTGATGATGGAGCGTATGCTCTGAAAGCGCTCTGTTGCAACGAATAAACAACTGTGAAGGAACGAGGCCTTTTTTTCTTACCTGAGATACTATCGGTATGTTTTCTGCTGAGTCCCAAGGGTTAACCGTCCTACTAAGGGAGTCTTCTAAAAATGCATTATTAGATATAAATAAGTTCAAGTATAGCCTGGGTTAGCTGGAGTTAATAGTTAACTCCATAGTTCAGTCAAGGAAAGTATATACAGGTCGTGGGTTGCGTATAGAACTTAGGTGAGTTTAATGCAAGGTCATATTTAAGTTCCGCTGAAACATTAAATTCGCTTATGCCGGAAGGAAAAAAAAATGACGTCAACGAAGGCCAAGTGACGTCATTGTGTCGATTGGAGTGTCAGCTACATTCCAGCCAATGAGTGACTAGTCCGGGTGGCTTACCGGTCCAATCCTTGAATCTCATTGCACTCACACACATTCCTCTCTTCTTCCCTTATCTCCCCTTCCCAGACGGAGAAAAGACAACTTTCACTCTCTCCCTCAGCCTCTCCATTTATTCACCATTGTGTCGGCATCCTTTTTGATCCCACTATTCTGATGTACTTTAATATTGTTTTTCTGTAATCGTTGAATAATGGTAACATTACTAAACTGAAATGAGTGAAGAAAGTGTAACATTTTGCAATAGAGTGAAGAAAGTAATCATTAATGAATTGCCTTCTTAATTAGTAATAAGTATAAATTAAAAAATAATTTGAAGTTGGAAATTAAATGCTTTTAAATGTTTCTTAACATTGTAAGAATTTCTTTTAACAAAATAAATTGAAATGTGAATTAATTATTGGTGGAAATAATCAATATATTTTAAAATTTAAATATAATAATAATTACCTTCCTTGTTTATAACCTGCACTTGTTTATAACTGCACTAAATCACAATCATCACTAGTTGTTTTATAACTATGCTTATAACCTTTCTCAACCATGCTTATAACCTACCAACAACATACTATAATCTTCACAACATCCTAATTTTGTTCATATTCTGGTTAGATCTGATCATGTATTACACGATTACAGAAAAAATTTAATATTACACTCGTGAGGAAAGTAGAATTTACAACTCTCGTGAAATTACCACACTCGCTTCGCTCGTGTGGGTAAACGTTTCACTCGAGTTGTAAAATGATCTACTTTCGTCACTTGTATAATAAATAACTATTCTTTTTAACATTTTAAATTGCATGTGAATAAATTTTCCATTATCGTTATTTTCCCTTTTTACTTTTATATCTGTAGATTTATGTTTTTTTTAGCAGATTTCCCTTATAGGAAATGAGCTATTGAGATTGTTCTCATGACGCGATATTTGAAAAATTTCCTCAAATGTTCATCGATCCTTCCTACCTAGGAGATGATGAAAAAGCGGTCCGTTCAAAATTTTATATTTATACATATACATATATTTGTCTGTTACCCCTCTAGCGGTCGCAAGTTTTGTTTAATCGTTACCAAACTCGATATATGGGCTCAGGTTGGCCGTGCGAGTTAGGGCTTTGGTCCTAATCTCCCATGGCAGACCTAGAGTGGCGGGTTCTAACCCCGCCCTGGGCAGTAGAAATTTATTTGATGACGGCCTCATTAAATAAACTCCTTAGGCCCACTCCGGCTAGAAAAGGATGGTAACCTGTAGATAACCCGTCCCGATTTGCCTAGTTGCATAAAGTAGACGTAAAATAAAAAAGAAAAAAGTCGATTATACGCATTTTATGTAAAAGGAAAGATCAAGTTCGTTAACGGAAGAAATTGGACTGTAGGGAGGGGTAGTGCAGAGGTGAGGAATTTCGAAAATTCTAAATATCTTCGTTATTATACATCGGAACGAAAAAGTGTATATAACCAATCTTATTGAAAATTTAATGGCCTCTAAATGTTGTTATATACATATTTTCTCTATCATGAATATTAACGGAGATATTTGGATATTATTAATTAATATTATACTGGCGGAAAAACTGTATAGAACCAATATTATTGTAAATAAAATTTACTATAAATATTGTTATATACATTTATTCTCTATCTTTAATATTAACGGAGATATTGGCATTTTAGCAGATTTCCCTTAAGGGAAATCAGCTATTGAGGTCGTACTCATGACGCGATTTTTGAAAATTTTCTTCAAACGTCCATCGATCCTACCCAGGACATGACGAAAATGAGGTCCGTTCAAAATTATATATATATATATATATATATATATATATATATATATATATATATATATATATATAAATGCAAATACGTGACGCACGTAAGAAATCTGCTTAGTTAACACACTCCCTACGTGACGGTTTTTTTTTTACACTTCTTTCCGGTTCAATTGCATTTTCTCGTATCGATTCATTCATTGTTCTTTATCATGTATTATTGTTTGTTGTCATGTAAGTATTGAAATGATTTAACTTGGCTATCTAAGAAATTACATCAGTTCCATATACCAATATGTGTTTAAGAGTTGCAAATTCTTCCTGTAATATTTCTAGACATTAAATGTCTCCCGAACAAAACTCTAGAAGCTTCGCATTTCTCTCAGTTTTAAGTAGTTAGGATTTACTCCGATTGGTTTAGTACTTATTATTTCCCTAAAAAACTAGATCCAGATTAAATTATGAGTAGAGAGAGAGAAAGAGAGAGAAGATGGTTAAATATAAGATTGAGAATGTTGGCGGTCAAGACCTTAGACTTGGGCACCTTGGAAGTAGAGCAGGTAAACATCTGGTAGGCTGCCAGGTTTGGCCACCCTTAACTCTGCCATCTCTAATCTCCTAATGAGCCTGTTTTACTTCTCAACAGGCAGTAATTTGTTCTATTCAACACGCTCCTACGTTTTTATTAAATTTATGTACTTTTGTACTTTACCTTTAGCTACTTTTAAGTTTGAATGCCTTTGATACTAGGTGCTCCAAGAATTTATCTATTCTTAGATTAACCTTATTAATATTACTTATTAGATCCTTATCCTCTGTAAGTCTATAATAAATTAAAAACTGGAGGACAATGTTTTGAGGAAATAAAAGCAAATGAGTTATTGCAAACTGCTTTTATATTTAAACTAAAAAAATAATAATACTTTTTAGCAGATTACCCTACAATGAAATTGTCCTCATAACGTGTTTATTTTCTTTTCTTTTTTTCCAAAAGCTCCTTTAATAAACCTACTGAATGTCAAAATGTAGGTGCATTTAGCAACACGCATGCCTTTGTTGCTAGTAGTGCAGCTCATCAATGATGGTGTGTAGTACAAATATATTCCCTTCAAAATATTAAGATTGAAAGGATGAAAATTTCTATGACAATATTCAAAATAGAACAATGTATATATAACAACTTTTATAGGAAATCAAATTTTCAACAATATTGATTATATAACATTTTTTGATCTACCAGATAAAGTGAAATTTTCATGTAGCCATGTTGACTCTTAACAGGATTATACAGAATAGTTGACTTATAAATATAAAAGTTCATCGAAATTTTTGCGGCGTTTTTAAATGATTGAGTAACAAAAAACTGCATAAATGCAAAGATAAAAAGTTTATTGTTGATGCCATTATTCTTAGAATGATCTGAAATGTGAAGAACTGACTCTACCGAATTTAATTACAATGTCTGGCAAATCTTAGATTTTTATTTATGTAGATTATATTTTTATTTATTTATTTAAATGAGTTCCGCAACACCGGCGATTTACTTATAATTAAATCGTGCACAAAAAAAAAGAATAGCAAAAAAAAATAGAATGAAGGAAACGTAAAAGAAGTGAACAAAGGTGGTTTTTGATAGGTTCATTTGAATACCATTTTTATATGAAACAAATATATTAAAAAAATATTTCTAATGTCTTTCAGTCCTTCCAAGTAGATGACGAAATTGAGGTCCTTTCAAAATGGTATATATATATTCGTCTGTTTAAAATAGCGGTCGCAATTTCTGTATGTTCGATGCTACACCTGATATATAAACGTCTCTTGTAAAACTAAAGACCAAGTCTGTTAAAAGCTGAAATGGGACCAGGGGGTCCACTCCTACTTTTAGACATCGCACTACAAACGAATATATTATGAAACGTCTTATTCGAAGCTTAAATGCCAAATATTGTTTTCTAGAGATCATTATTAGATAGCATACATGCATATAGGTTGTTTGATGAAGCCATCCATTAAGATTTTATTTCTTGATTCCAAAATGTTTACTTAGTACATGACGAAAATGAGGTCCGTTCAAAATTATATATACTTGTATGTTACCACTCTAGCGGTCCCAATTAATGTTTGATCGTATCCAAAAGCGATATATAAGAGTTGCATGCAACACTAAAAGTCAAGTTCGTTAATGGCTGAAATCAAACCACTTGGAGGGGAGTGTTTAGAGAGAGGAACTTCGAAAATTCGGACCGAAAACTGTATAGAACCAATATTATTTTAAATAAAATTTACTATAAATATTATTATATACATTTATTCCCTATTTTTAATATTAACTGAGATATTGGCATTCTATAATTTTCAGATTTCAGTAAACCCCCACGCAGACTCATGTCATGATTGCAATAAGCTGTTATAACAGCTCATGAACCACATTATTCCAAGCTTATATACAAAATATTGTATCCATTGAACGTTTACTGTGTGAGATACATGAAAATACGTAGTGCAATGAAAAAATGATGCAGAGTAACAGCTGTAAAATACTACATTTTCAAAGAGGTTTGTTGTATAACATTGTCCAATCCGACTCAAGGGAGGTATCTTGTTTCTTTTTTTATTTTCCTCGTTCTCTTTACTCCACTCTCCCCCTGGCCACATGAGAAAACTATAGGTCAGGTCGTATTTAAGCTTGAAATAATACGTATTGTGGTACATTCATTTATTCCGAAATTCAGATGAATGTGGCTGTAATATCTTGGTTGACATACAAGTTAGTGAAAGAATTTATAGAACAACATTCCAGATTATTGAAGTTATAACGTGATTTGGTTTTCTATTTCTAGCTTTCTATCATACTCATAGTAACAGAGATTTTTAAAATTTTAGATTTTCTCCACCTCTAAACCCCCTTTCCCCAGGTCCGAACTCAGCCGTTAACGAACTTGATCTTTAGTTTTACATGAAATTGTTCAATATCGAGTTAGGTAACGAACAAACAAGAATTATGGCCGCTGGAGCTTAACCAATTGATTTGATTGATTTTTATTATTATTTATGAACGGCCAGAGTATGCTACTAAGGCTATAATTTGGACGGGTTACTTACAAGTTGCGACTGTTTTCTAGACAGTGTGGAAATCAAATCCACCACTCTAGGTTTACCAAATGAGAATAAGACCAACGCCCTTGGTAACCATCAATTATCAATTATTATTACGAGTTAGCTTAGATTATTCTTATTAAAATGTTATCAAATAACTTCCTCTCTTTTTAATTCAACTGTTCAGAAAAAATACCCATTTGTAATTTTGAAGCATAAAATGCTGGTTAGTAAATATTTGAAATGCCTGTATCGCAAAAATGTGCCCGAGGAAGTGTTTGAAGCAGCTGTGTAAATGCAGTTTGTACAGGCATTGACAGCTTTGTTTTGTTTACATGCATCAATTTTGAGATAAACTTAGTCCGGTCATAGGGGTGGTATAAGCATCTTCAATAATGCTTTAAATTATTAAATTAGATTTGGAGAGTAACTGTTTTATCTGACAATCAATTACTTATAATTATAGTTTTATGGATCCTACCGTCTGTTGATTTAATTAGAATGCACCATTTATGAGTTGACTAGTTATAATTTTACACGCATATCGCATTATTTCTTTGTTTTATGACAATAATTTCTCCTGGGAACATAATAAAAAACGCTTTTGAGTGCATATTTTCCCAGACGTACTATCAGAAAATTGAATATCACAATTTTTCATTTGACACCTTTCTTAAAGCCCACTTTATTAATGCAATCAGCAGTGTAAAGTTTCCAATGGTTGGATTATTGTATCTACTATAAGTACCAGGTTAAAATCAAGGGACAGTCACTCAATTTTGTTTGGCTGTGCAGTTATCGGGGGTTGGAGTGTGTCTTCCATCCGCATTCGTGTCCACTCAGCATCGTAGGGCAGGCGATAGATTAGTTACTTGATTAAAGAGGTAGTGAATTTAGATGTAAATAAATGTTTCAGTGATTGTAATCAAAATTCACTAACTTAGTTGTTAAAAATTGTTTTGTTAAATTTATGTAGCCTTTGCCATAATGGATTATTTATTCAATATTTTATTTATAATCATCAATTATTATTATTGATTTTTTTAATAATTACTTATTTGTTTAACACATCCTTCCTCTTGTTATTTTTTTTTGACTCATTGTCTCCCCTATGCATTAGCCTAAGGGTCATACATATATTGATAATTTGGTGGTGATTAATTAAGGGCACTTTTTTACTGTATGTTGGAATAATTAATTGTTTGCCTTTAAGAAAATTGGGCATTATTTCTAGCTTTTTCAGAAGGATCTTCCCTTGTTGCAATGTTTGCAGGAAGATATGTAGGTCAGCTTAGGGCGTGGGTTATTTTCGTGCCAACATTCGAGAAGTGTTACCGCTATTTCTAGAACTCGCTAACATATGCTCCACCATTTAGACTTTTCAACCAACCTTTCAAATTTTATCTAAGATTTCTCCACAAATGCGTTGTGCATTATAGGAGTGGCGACTTCGGCATCAAGCATTGAAGGGAATCTTATTCGCACCTTGGAGAATGTCTCCTCTTTCCATAGGGACCCACTAATAATGCTCTAGAAATAATTGCTGTAACCACAATATAAGAAACACTATTTAATCGTTGGAGTAGGTCCTGGCGATGTATGGATGTATATAGACACTGGCGATGTATGGATGTATATAGACCCTGGCGATGTATGGATGTATATAGGCCCTGGAGATGTATGGATGTATATAGGCCCTGGCGATGTATGGATGTATATAGGCCCTGGCGATGTATGGATGTATATAGGCCCTAGCGATGTATGGATGTATATAGGCCCTGGCGATGTATGGATGTATATAGGCCCTGGCGATGTATGGATGTATATAGGCCCTGGCGATGTATGGATGTATATAGGCCCTGGCGATGTATGGATGTATATAGGCCCTGGCGATGTATGGATGTATATAGGCCCTGGCGATGTATGGATGTATATAGGCCCAGGCGATGTATGGATGTATATAGGCCCTAGCGATGTATGGATGTATATAGGCCCAGGCGATGTATGGATGTATATAGGCCCAGGCGATGTATGGATGTATATAGGCCCTGGCGATGTATGGATGTATATAGGCCCTGGCGATGTATGGATGTATATAGGCCCTGGCGATGTATGGATGTATATAGGCCCTGGCGATGTATGGATGTATATAGGCCCTGGCGATGTATGGATGTATATAGGCCCTGGCGATGTATGGATGTATATAGGCCCTGGCGATGTATGGATGTATATAGGCCCTGGCGATGCATAGGTAATAAAAAATGTTGGGCGTATAAAAAGAATGGGCAGCGCTCACACACACACACACACACACACACACACACACGCACACACACACACACTACATTTCCAATGTTAATGCTTTTTTGATGATAATTTTCACAGAAATCTTTGGAGTCGTTTGTGATGGAGTACCAAACGGGCGGACGGACAGGAAATTCAATTCTGATTCAATTGTTCTTACGATAATCTGAAAATGAAGAACCCCCTCCCCCAGAATTTAAATAGACTTTCAGACAAACCTTAGTGATTTATTTACATAGATTCCCGTTTATAAACCACGCCGTTAATAAGGGGGAATTAAAAAAATAAATTTCGATTCATTTATTTCATTGACGCTATTGTATTTAGACTTCAGCTTGACGTCTGTTTGAAGGCTTTCAAGAGTAAAATTTTGCGTGTCAAATCTGCTTAATGTAAATAGCACCACTTTCGTGGCGGAATTTTCTCTCGATTGCTTAGGACGTTTGTATCATGTTAGAACCACTTGTCTATTTGTCTTATAGCTGTAGCTACTTTGAATTGTGTTGACAGTGTTCTCCTGAAGGAAAGAGATGTCAAGGAGAGAAGTGATGGTCGGGGGATTCGGTAGGAACGGAGTTAATGGTCTGTATCAGCCGGCATAGTCCATCACCTGCCTCCGATTGTCTGAGTACACTACTCACCTTCAGTGATAACGCGCCCTCTTCCTATCTCTACCAAAAGGGTAAGGGATAAGCTGATGGCTTTCATCTTATGGGCCATCAGCGCTCCCTCCTCCGCGGATGCCACCTCTGCATATTTAAATAATTCTAGACTCATACAGTTTCCATCGCCCAGGGACAGTAAACTAAGCAGATTTCCCACTTGCTGGCATGACTAACTACTTATCTTAACTCGCCATATATTCTCTATTTCCAAAGAAAGAAAGTCCGTCACGCATGGGCTGCGTAAACTAAGCAGATTCCCCACGTGAAGTTACACAATAGAGAAATCTCCATGTGAAAGCCGAGTAGTTACGGAAACTTCTCTATTTCTCGTGGACCTTGTCTCCGCACACACTTAATAAAAATGTAAATATCTCGGTTAATATTCAAGATAGAGAATAAATGTATAGAACAATATTTATAGTAAATTTAATTTGCAATAAGATTGGTTCTATACAATGTTTCGATCCGACGTATAGTAACGGAGATATTTTGAATTTTCGACATTCCACCCTCTAAACCATTCCTCCCACTGGTCCGATTTCAGCCATTAACGAACTTTATCTTTTTTTTACATAAAACGATAAAATACCGAGTTTGGGAACCATTAAACAAAAATTGCGACCGCTAGTGTGTTAACAGACAAATATATATATATAGTTTTGAAAGGACCTTATTTTCGTCATCTCCTGTGTAGGATCGATGGACATTTGAAGAAATTTTTTGAAAATCGCGTCATGAGTACGACATCAATAGCTGATTTCCCTTAAGGGAAATCTGGTAAAACCGATGAGTAGATGTGGGCAGTCAATAAAATCTTGATTGATGACGTCATCACAACATATTTCCATTAACCCTCCAGAGCTCGCGCCATAATGAGTAACCTGAGAACTCGCGCGTGAGAAAATTGATGTATAAAATATTTTTAACAAAACAATTTTTTATTTATTATAAACATCAAATACTAATATAAAATAATAGTATTATTCAAAATGTATTGTACAGGTATTCTGTTTTGAAGAAACATTATGTCAAGCAACTTAAAGAGCTACCTAACTAATTAAAATTTTGTTTTTCACAAGAATGACATACATTGACTTTTTGTTTTTTCTCCTCAGACCATAGGCACAAAACTGCGACTATGTGGACACAGAACCAGGACATGTAGGGTTTTCCTCTTCTGCACATGCAATCCTCTTGATTTTGTTTTTTCTTTCTAATAGGGACATGGGGGTCAGTTGTGAACGGTTGATCAGGTGATTCTTGATAAGTTCCTGAGCCAAAAATTAGCTTTCGGTAAATCGCCAAAGCACTCGTTCGATGAGCAGAAATCTCGTGTTAAAAAAGAAAAAAAGTTCCACCAGAACTTTTCTTGATGATAAAAACACTCACAATAAACCAAAAGACAGTTCCGCGAGAACTCGCACTAAAGAAAAACACTCACAATAAACCAAAAAACCGTTCCGCGAGAACTCGCACTGTGAGAAAAACACTCACAATAAACCAAAAAACAGTTCCGGGCTAACTCGCACTGTGAGAAAAACACTCACAATAAACCAAAAAACCGTTCCGCGAGAACTCGCACTGTGAGAAAAACACTCACAATAAACCAAAAAACCGTTCCGCGAGAACTCGCACTGTGAGAAAAACACTCACACTTAACTTTTTCCGGCTGATGAAACTTGACCTGGCGACAGTCAGTTGATGATAATGTTTGGGAGTCAACGAGGGTAGTAAGAGAAGGCTACAAGGTGTAGCTAGAGAGAGCCGCATTATCGCCAAAGACGTATAATTATAGATATGCCTTTTTTCATCGGGTTGTGAGTATTTTACTCACGGCGCTAGTTCTGGAGGGTTAAACTAATCTATTACAAATATGTTGAAAAAAACATTGGTTATTTAAGTTTTGAATAATGCGTTTCATGATTTATTCACTTTTGGTTAATATACTATTACTAAAAGTGAGGATTTATGGAAGGCTGAAAAGGAAAAAAGTCCGTCACGCAGGGGCTGCGTAAACTAAGCAAATTTCTCACGTAAAGTTATACAATAGAGAAATCTCCATACGAGTACCAATCAGTACGGAAACGGCCGAACTAGCTTTCGGCGGGAACCATAGCTCGTCCGTTGCACTTAATAAAAATGCACATATCTCGGTTAATATTCAAGATAGAGAATAAATGTATAGAACAATATTTATAGTAAATTTAATTTGCAATAAGATTGGTTCTAAACAATTTTTCGATCCGACGTATATTTTAAATTTTCGAAAATCCCCCGCTCTAAACCCCCCCTCCCGCTGGTCCGATTTCAGCCGTTAATGAACTTGATCTTCCTTTTTACATAAAACGATTAAATACCGAGTTTAGTGACGATTAAACAAAAATTGCGACCGCTAGAGTGTTAACAGACAAATATATATATATATATATATATATATATATATATATATATATATATATATATATATATATATATAGTTTTGAACGGACCTCATTTTCGTCATCTCCTGGGTAGGATCGATGGACATTTGGAGAAATTTTTCAAAAATTGCGTCATGAGTACGACCTCAATAGCTGATTTTCCTTAAGGGAAATCTGCTAAAAAGCCTCATTAATATTCAAGATAGAGAAAAAAATTATAGAACAGCAGTTATAGAAAATTACATTTATAATATGAATGGTTATATATGATTTTTCAATGTGATTTATAGTAGCAGAAATATTTTGAATTTTTTATTTTCTTCCTCTCTAACACCCCCCCCCCCCCACCTTACATCCTGTTAGATTTTAGCCAATAACGAACTTGATATAAATATCAACTAAAGTTTTACATGAATAATCAAACAAAAATTCCAATTGCTGGAGCAGGAACAAACTGTATTGAGCTACCTCATTTCGTCTAGACATATTGATGGACATTCCAAGAATTTTTTCGAAAATCGTGCCATGATCTCAATAGCAGATTTCCCTGAAGGGAAACCGGCTGAAAAGCCATACATTTTTAGCAACCAGTAAATGCCTTCTAACTGTCTTCTTGATCATTATGTATACATAAAACATCTAATAAATTAGTAATACTTTATTACAAGTTCTTTTATCAGCTTTTTTGGTAATTCCTGTTGCCAATCATGCCAAGATATGAAGCATATTAACTCAAATCTATTGTAATTAAATATACTTAATAGGAAAAATAATAATACGTAACTTTAAAAAAACAAATATTTTTTGAATTAGAAAATAAGGTTGATAATTTAAGAAAAACTCCCACAAAGTTGCATACACTTTAAGGATTTGCATTTTCAATATTTACGAATTTTCATGGAAATTTGGTCATATAACAATTAAATTTCTTAAAATAATGTGAACAGAACATTATTTGAGCTTTTTACAGGAGTCTTACAAAATATACATTTTGCAGACCATATGTGAGATAGTTGGTGGGGGTTGTAAGGGAGGTCAAAATACGGCTTTGGAAATATCTATGTTCCTATACTTGGGTTCAAAAAAGTTTATGAACACTACTGTAGATTTTTTTTTTCATCTGGTTAACAATAAAGGTCCTATTTTAATTTTAATTTTCTGTTTTTCTAGTAGGTAACAGATAATTTCAGTAATTCATATTTTTGAATATATAAAAACAAGTTAAATGAAAGTTTTGAACATGATTGTACGTATAAAGAACATTACTTTTGAAAGTCATTGAATAACACCTTCAAAAGTTTTGAAAATGATTTTATATATAAAGAGCATTACTTTTTAAAGTCATTGAATTACACCTTCACAAACAATAAAGTAGTATGCTTCCTTCTTGGAGAATCCAAATGGTTTAGTCTGCTTATCTATCCAATAGGCAATCCCCCCCCCCACTCCAGAATCATTTTGAGTTACAACCTGGGATAGCAAAGGCACCAGCTTGGTCCTTTATTTAAAGGGAGAAGGGAGAGGTGAAAATTTATAATTCATAAATACAAATGCTTATACATTGTCTTCATAAGGTTTCCTTCCTGACATCATAAGCCTGTTGAACATTTGCATTCATGTATAAATCCTTAGGCATACATATTAAAAGATCCCATTTTCATCATCTACTGGCTAGGATCAATAGAAATTTCCCAAAAATTTCATCATGATTATAACCTCAATAACTGATATCCCCGAGATGAATTTGCTGTAAAATGAAGTTACAATTTCAATGTGAGTTGGGATAAATATGAATCATAAAAAAATTCAAAAGAGTAATAAAATGATGAACTATGAAGCTGGAAGGGTGAGTTACAAGCGTCTTGTGCTTCAAGGATGATTATAAATAAATCCTTTAATCATTTAAAGAGAATGTAAGAAGCCTATGAATAGAAAAAGGTTTTTGACTCCTTTCTACCTACATTAATCTTCATTATGCATTCATATCCATTTAAACATTTATAATTGACAGTCCATTTTTTGAATTAATATTTTTC
This sequence comes from Riptortus pedestris, assembly GCA_019009955.1. Lineage (NCBI taxonomy): Eukaryota > Metazoa > Arthropoda > Insecta > Hemiptera > Alydidae > Riptortus > Riptortus pedestris. The sequence continues at coordinate 120,409,872 of CM032228.1, forward strand.
TTTCAGTTTCAAACCTGCTATATTTTTTTAGAATACTTTGAGGAACAAAAATTTATCTTTATATTTTGTATATCAATTTTTGGGTGGAATGCAGTTTAACCCCACCCTTGGTGGAAATGACCTATGACGTATTTTGGAAATATTTTAATGTGGTCACTAAAGTCTATCCTCCACAGTCTAAGGATCCACCAAATTAAGTGTGTTAAAAAAAATGGCCGCGGTCGCCATTTTCAAAAGTGCGCTGCCAAGGGTGGGGTTAAACTGCATTTTCACCCAATTTTTAAAAATTATATTGAAACACTTTTATAATCCCAGCTGCTTTCTTTCTATTCATACTATTCTATTCAGTGTTATTTTATTTTCCTGAAGATTGATTGACAGCATTCAAAATCTAGTAAGAAGATTTTAATTTAATTTTGAATTTTAGTATTTCTTAATATCTGTACTTATTTTGGAGTTGCCAAATCTATTCATTTTACGATGGATAAAGTATTTTCAGAAACTATTAAGAGAGAGTGTGAAGTATGTTTATAATATCTGACAACATTATTTCATATTAAAAATTGTTTAGCACATCCTTCTTCAATTACTTTGATTGAAAATTCAATCATTATTAATATATCACGTTCCTCTTAATGTCTGAGTAAATAATAATTACGTGTAAGATTAAAAAAAAAAAAAAAAAAAAAAAAAAAGTAGAAATACAAAAAATTGCCAATATTACAAAGTTTTTAAGTAGATTAACTTAGTATTAATCTCTTGCCAGTTCTATGCCTCAACACAACAAGCTTGTATAATAATATTTCAGATTAGGATGTTTCTCACCACTAATGGAATGGGAGAGGTTGCTTCTTAGCCATAGGAGCATAAAGTAAATGTTAATAAATAAATAATGTATTAGGTGCTAAGCTATAGATAACCTGTTCCTATTAGCTATAGTAGCGTAAAATGAACTTTAATAAATAAATAATACATTAAGTGGCTGTAGATAAACCATTACAATTAGAATGAGTTGCTCTAAAGTGAAATTTATAAATAAGTAAAAAAAAAAACAATTGTTTACCAGTAAAACAGTATTTACATTATCTTTTGCAAAAAGAAAATGCTCCAGCATTATTGTACTTATTAATAACTCAATAGTTTAAAGCATTTAATTTATTCAATTAAATTATCCAACTTCTTTTTGTTTTGTTTGCAAATTGTGATACAAAATTTGTTGTCACTGTATGCCAAAATTTGTTGTACAAGCCATAATTATTGAAGTCATCAGGTTATAACCCTTAGATTTAGACGATTTAGACCTGGTATTTTCTATTTAAGGAAGTTTTTTTTTTATTCCCGAGAATGTTTATTATGTTATAATAAGGATAATGTCAAGGAAGACATTGACTGAATGAATATAAATATAGCTACTCTCTCAAAAGCTATAAAACTTGAACGATCATTAATACAATTTTTTTTTTTTTAATACAAGGGGTTTTAATGACATTCTTTTTGTTTTATTAAAAGGAGTAAGATTTATACATTTAAAAGAAGAAAGATAAACCAGAGTTTTTTATTATTATTTTGTAATTAGTTGTTCAAAAATTGAATGCAGTCACCTAGTTTCATAAAAGAATGCTGTTTTTAAGAAAATAGCTCAAGGTGTTTAGAAAATGATTGGGAAAGACACAGTATTTTATCATTTCAGATTACAAAATTCATTGATAATATAAGGTCCTTTATACTATTTCATAATTGTATATTTTCATTATTCCTTGAACTGTGAATTGCTATCATATCTTTATTGATGGCATATTTAAGCATTTTCTTTTTTACAGGTAAATGGTGGCAGTTTAGCTGAACGTGCTGGACTGCAAGTCGGTGATGCAGTTATCAGAGTAAACAACGTTGATGTATCAGATATGAGGCATAAAGATGCTCAGGACACCATAGTGAGGGCAGGAAACAGCTTTGAAGTCACAGTCCAGAGGTTTGTAGATCTTTTAAAAAATTATTTTTTTCTAGAATTACTTTTTACCAATCGTCTCTCTATTCTTGAGAGAGAGATCCTAATTTTCTTTTAGATTAATGTCTGTGCCCTCTTTTTCTTACTAATTATTGAAATGATGTAATTTCAGATAACTTTCAATATTATCATAAATTGAAACTTTTAAATATTTTTTTGTGGAAAATTAGATGAACTCTTTAAGCTCAGAATTTAAGTGTTAAATATATCACATTCATTTCTAATAGTGACCTTGAAGCTACTCGAGCAATTAAGGAGGGCGGACTGAAATGTTTGGGCTATGGTGAAAGATTGGATCAGCATAAAATGTTAACCATAAAAATGTTGACAAGTCTGTATAATATATACTTCTTTTATTAAAAGATCTCGATCATTGCTATCTAGGTTTTGTAAAAGGAACTAAGAAAACTCTAAATCAAGTGTATGAAAAACATTTGTTATTGTCGGTGCATGCATACTCGATGGGCCTCATTTTCATGGGTGGATATTTTATACTAGTTTTGATCAACTGAATCAAATAGCTCACCTCACAAGCAAACTCTGTTGTGTGCCTCTGTAAAGAACAGTATTAATTAGCTGCTTAAGTAACTCTTAGGGTAAATTAAATGAATAATAAACTTTAAAACATTAAGAGAACTATGATAAATAAGGGGACGATGACATCTTCATTCGTCTCCTGTCATTGGTTTGTGTAACTGAAAATGAGAGAGATGTTTTAATGGAAAAAGAATTAAAAAAAAAAAAAAAAACAATAGTAAAAAGATTTAAAAAAAAAAACAATAGTAAGAAGAATTAAAAAAAAAAAAAAATAGTGAAGAGGTATCTTCGGTAATAAGGTAAGTAAACAAGCAAGATATCGTTATCCCTGAACCTAAGAAGACACCCATTTCTAACCTTTTAAAATTTTAAGACACAGTATTTCTATGGGTGGTTGAAACTCTTTCTCTCCAACAAACACATTTATATACATATGATTTCCAGCTTTTACTCATCGAGACCAAACCTATAAAAAGACAATAGATATTGCATTTTTATTCAAAGTGACAAGCATTTTTCTCTATTGAACGTTTATGTTCATATTGAAATTATTTATCTTCTATTATTAATCTTCTCTAAAAACCAAAATTGACGTTATGGTTATTAGTATTTTTTGGCCCTTAATAAAGAAGTTGAATGTGGAAGAATAATAGTCAAATACTGTTCGACTGTTGTCAAATAGTTTCAATATTAATTTTAAAGTAGGAGGATAAACCTTATGTAAGACTGAATAAAAATAGTGACTCAAGAACTTATATTATCCTTAACCTATTAAATTTTAACAATAATATTAACCTCAATTAGGTAATAAAGTTTTTATTTTTAGGTCTAAAATATTTTTTTATTCATTAAAATTAAAAATTTGTAATTATGTAAATAAATGAAAAAAAAAAAATATAATCTTTTCATGACTACATTTCATTTGTATAGTGAATTATTTAACAGAGAGGAAACAGTTATCTTTTTTATACTTATGAGTTTTTTATTAGATACATTTAGAGATAATTGCACTTTGTAATTACCTCTTGTGATATTTTTCCATTGATGCACTCTATAAAATATGGATAACCTTATTTGAATGTTTGTTTTTAAGATTTTATTTATAAATTGGGTATATATAGTGTAAACCTTGCCCAATCATTCAGTACCAGTGTCAGTCTGTCCTTCATCATTGAGAACTAACCAGTCTTTTCCCCAACATCATTTCATCATTAGTTATAGTTGGTAATTAATTTTTCATAACATTTATTTTTGGTAATGTCTTTAAATATAATTATAAGTAATTAAATTGTAGTCTCAATGAGTGAATTTGTTTTATTTTAACTACTGCATATCCTTAAATGCTATTTCATTTTAATTATTGAAGAACTATTTAAAATCTAGTAGTTTTTCTTTACAGAAAATATTTCACTCCAAGGAGGTAAGTAACTCAGTAGATCCCTTAAACAATTATGTGCATTTTACCCATTTACAATAACTATTTCATATTTAACTTCATTCATTATGTATATTAATGAACTAAAATATCATCAACACTAATTTTTAATTTTAATTTAAAGCACCCACATTGTAGGAATACTAGTGGTAAGTCTTGTAGCCAATTTCATTTATTCATAAAAACTGAATGACATTAAAGGTTTTTAACTTTTTACTATGTTAAATCTTATTTATTTATGCCTGCACTTTCTAATTTTTGCTATTATGGCTAATTAGGGTGGATTATCTACAGGTTTACCACCCTTTTCGACCCAGATGGGGACTAAGGATTTATTAAATGTGTCACTAAATTAATTCCGAATGCCCAGGCAAAAGTCGATCCAATCTGGGTTTACCAAGTGAGATTAAGACACCTTAACTCACTTGGCTAACCTTGGCCTCTGCTTTTTGCTATGTGAAAACCCTGTGTATTTTGCACTGCTATTTTTTTTTTTAAATATAAAATTACAATGCTTATGGTACAACTAAATGAAAGTCATTTACATTTTTATCACAACAAAATTGTTACATTTTGAAATATCTTATGAAATTTAATGTAAATAAACTTGATTAAATATTTTGCACTAAAGACCTTGTAAGAAATTGTTCTTTTCTAACATCTTAGACCAGGTCCCCCCGCCAGTTTTTGTTTTGACACCTTGGTTTTGTAAGACCTTTCACGATCTGCGCCTCTTGATCGGGACTAGTCTGTCCTACTTTCCCGAACTCAAGAACTAACTACAGTAATCGTCAATTTAGAAATGGTTTTAACCCTTTCAGTGGGATCAATGTAAGCCAAAGTGATGTCCTTGTCTGTTTTAAGAGGATCCCAGTCTGGGATCTAATCTTAATATTAGGACAAGGTTCTTAATAGAGTGTTTTCAGAGGGTTCAATCCATCTCATTGTCTTGCCAATAAAATCATGGAAACATTATAATCACAGCCATGTAAAAAATCATAGACATAATAAAAATGGCATAAATTAATGAATCTTTATCTTAATACTTTTAGAACTTTGGAAAGTGGATTACAGAGAAAATGGAATCTATTTAGTGATGGATTTACTAAATAAAGTCTCTTCTCCCTTGAAAGGGTGGTAACTCTGTACACATTACATTTCCAACAAGATTGATTATGTAACATTTTTTGATCTGAATCATAATAATGGAGCCATTTTGAATTTCTTATTTTACAGCTTCTCTAGCACCCCCCCCCCATTATCTTTTTCGATCATATTTAAGCTTAAAAAAGAAGACACTTCATCATATACTGGCTTATTGCTAATGTAAAATGAGTAAGGGAGGGGTTTAATAATGCTTGACAACTATAAAATCTAAATGTCTCTATTAATATTAGAGATGAGAAATAATGTTTAGAACAATAATTTTTAAATGTACAACAAGATTGCTCACCCAAAATTTCAATCTGACTCATAGTAACCAAGATATTTTTTCCCCTTCTCTCCCTATAAATCCATGGTTGAGGTAGGGTTTAAGTTTCATAATTAATAAAAAAAATATTTTTTAACATTTGACGATGTACATTTCTCATTTGAATAGGTATATATATATATATATATATATATATATATATATATATATATATAGTCTTTGTAATTGTAATTACCAATTGCAATTACTTGTAGTTGGTTATTAAATTACTTTGCATTAGCAAGTAATTGCTTATCACAATTGAGGAGGTCTATGTTAAAAGGGCGTATAAGCCCTTTTTGCGGAGATGGCATTTTTAGATTTCTTGTGGTCTCTTTTATATCTGAACGAAATTGTGTGTTTAAATCTCTTTGATTCACCTTTTACCACCTCTTTGAATGAGCTGGTGTTTAGCCTGCTTTCTGCTATTGTGATTCGTAAACATTCTCTATTTAGTGCAGTGTAAATTGTGAGGTTGTATTTTGATAGTTTCGTTTGTTGCTGTGTTTTTAATAATGAGCAATTTGGAAGAAGTTATTAGTGATGAACGTATTTTCAAAACTTCGAAGGAAAAATGAATCTTTTCTTACTTGCAAAAACAATAAGAATAAACGATATTCTGATGAATCGTACACTTCAACAAAAGGTAGGATGGATACTAAGAACTTTATCTCGATATTGAACTGTTGTAAAAAAACCTGTGGAATTAAAGTTACTGCAAATGAGCACGAGAATTTGTTTGATCATTTTTATGGTTGTGATAAAGTACACCAAGACTCACTTCTTGCTGGATACCTTATAGTGCTTCCACTCACTGTGTACCACCACAAAAACACAGAGGCATACTGTATTCAGTAAAATGTAGCGGAACTCCTATTATAATGTTTGTCTCAAATGTTTACTCAGACTTTACCAAATTTCTGAAAAATGCCTTCGTACCATTCAGGGAAAAGTACTTTCTGGTAGTAATTTCACTGAGAAAAGAGGATCCCATACTGTAATGTTTCTTATACAGTACTATTTTATTAAAAAACTAACTTTCTACATGTAGCTGTAAATGTGATTTTATTTTAGTTCTTATTCAATATTATTAGATCTTACTTGGCAATGTCTATGCAAGAAGGGCGTATGTAAGGTTATATTTAAAAGGAGTTTATTTAATATTTTTAACATTTTTTTTTTTAGATTTCTGCTATATACAAGTGAAATTTTGCACTCACAATATCTCATTTCATTTATCAGCCCTTTTCACATAGACCTCCTCAATTATATTCATAATTGCTTACACACAATCTTCATTATTTTATTTTTGCAAATCCAAATTACAGAAATTGGTTAGTAAATGTAGTTGGTAATTGATTTTTCCTAATGCTGCTACTGGCCCAATTTCAGCTCTAAACGAATCTTTCTTTTTACATGAAATGCTTAAATATCAAGTTTGGTATGATCAAACATCGATGAAAGATAAAGTGGTAGCAGAAAAAAAAATATATATACATTTATACTTACACACACACACACACACACACACACATATATATATATATATATATATATATATATATATATATATATATATATATACCTATATTATATCCCTCATTTTTGTCATCTCCTAGGTGGTCAATGGACTTCCGAAGACATTTTTGGGGGGTAGCATTCAAAATCGACTCCTAAAATAGCAATATAAAAATAGATGACCCTTAGGTAGAAATTTAGAATGGACGGAATTCAGATAGAGTGTTTAACTCCTTGACCTGTATACACCTGTACCACAAATCTAAATATTCTCTGTGAACTTTAAAATTCACAAGAAAATTGTAATATTTGGAATAGTTGTGTTTATAAGGAACCAATAGGAGAAAATGAGCTAATGTTTATTTTACTTTAAAACTAGATTCAATTGTGAGAGCCAAGGTATATTTCAGTAATATTCTTACTCTGTTATTCCCTCATTTCTGTCATTTAAATTTTAATTTACTCAATTATATATATTATGTACAATTATTGTGTACATAAGCAACAGTCATGTGTTTTCTAATACATTTTTGTAGTTTTTATGTAAAATATTTAATCCATAAAAACATTAGTCTTAACATTAGCTGTAATTCTTTTAAGCTTATCACTAAATGGTAAAATAATGGAGCACTCCTTAAAATACTTAACATTTTACTTTGAAAACAATCTCATTTACATATTTCATAACATCTCACTCTCTATGTTTTGCAAGTTAATAAACTCCAATTGCTTACTATATTAATCTAATAATGTTCTATTGCTTTAATAAGCAAAAAACTTCATTATTCATAAATTATTTTAGTGTTTACAAATTTGTGCATAAATATTACATATAAAGCATATAAAAATTTAATTTAACAAAAACTTGAATTTATACACAAACTTATTTAATAAGAATAAATGATTACATTTTAAATTTTGGCAAGTGTGGAACATGGATGGTAATACAGCTGAATTAATGACTTTTCAGTGGAATAAAAAGTACATACCTTGATTTTACATGTTAAAATAGGAAACTAGATATTCTTAACAATGTTTTGTTACATTATCAATTTTGCCCATTTGATTAACTTAACCCCAAGAAAATTTATTTATTTAAAACATTTGTCTTGTACAGATGGCTATATATTTATATTTGAAATGGTTTCAGATGTGATAAAAGGAAATCTTGTCACAAAATACATTGTATGCATATTATATTAAACTAATGAGTAACTTATAGTCCTAAATGAAAATAATGGGTTGCTGGACAATGCTGGAATGAGAAAAAGTTGATAAAATCATTAAATTAGTTTCATCGTATATTGCATATTTTTCTCCTTTTTAAAAAAGCAAATATTATTAGACAACTTAATTTTAAAGCCATAGAAATTAAATGTTTAATTTAAAAACTTTTTTTTCTAACATTGCATTTGCTTGTTATGGAAACACCACTGTTTGCTATAAATATAAATTACCATTTATCCCTGCCAGCCACATGAACAAATCTTCCATTTACAATAAAAGAATATTAAAATTTAAAACTTCTATATAATTATTAATAGTTTAACTCTTATAAAAGCCACACAAATTTGTGATTGACATTATTTATTTTTTCATAGGGGTGCTGGTTCTACTTGGAAACCACATGTAAGTCCTGTTGGTTCTGTGCCTCATCCAGGAAAAGCTTCTCCAGCAGCAACAGTAACTAAAACATCACTTGCAGCAGGCCGCTCCCCTGGACCAGCTATTGGTTCAGGTCACAACTTGTCTCCAAAACCATTTGGTGCTTCTCCTCAGGTATTTAGATTATATTTGGTTTTTTGTATATTTGCATAAAGAATTTTGAAAAAGTCTGTCATGCATTGATTGTGTAAATTAAGCGTGATTCCCACATGCAGGAATGAAATGTTGTCATATTCTATTCTTTATTTTTTCATTTCTTTGAATCCTATGTAAACAGGATTTGAAAATGAACCTGTTGTTTGGCGATTTAGCAGCATAATGTAAAAATCACATGAGAAGGATCAGAAGCTTACTGAAGACTGAAAACTCAACAGTACCAGCAATCTCATTGATATTCAAGTTGAAGAAAACTTAACAAAGCAGCAGTTTTAGGACATTACGTTGTCAAAAAGATTGATTATTTAATGTGTTTTGTCCTAGTGCATGATAACAGAGATATTTGCAATTTTACATACGAGTCCTTCTCTAAATCCCCACTTCTTCAGGTCTAAAGTAACATACGCCTTGGAATTTAGGGTTAAAACTTAATGAGACACAATTAGAAATGGGCGATTATGGACCAAGCTGTTAGTGCTGGGGGATGTACAGTTCAGCAGATACTTACCTTTAAGCTGAGAGGTTTATCGATCAACCTCACCCAGATATCGTGCATTTTATAGACTGGTGCAGCACCATTCTGGAATTTTACATCCAATATCTACCATTCAGTGACCATTTCTTAACAACACTTTAATTAATTGGCCTTAGTGGGAGCTCATTTGCATGGAACCACGATAGACATAGCAAGTGACACAAATTTATCTATCTGATCAATTTATAGTATACTAAAAGACCAATTGATGAAGACATATATTATTGCTTGCTATCAGGCAATGAAAATGCTTTAAGATATAATCATTGTCCTCAATGAGCAAAGAAGAGTTGGAGATCCCAATTACCTTTTCCAATGTTCCTTGAGCTGATGAATCTGATGATCTGATGAAGGTGTTTAGTATTTAGGAAGAGTGAATTAAAGAGTTAATTGTGAATTAACTGCAGCATCACTGATATATCTACAAATATCATTGCACTACTAAATGTACTAAACTTGAGGGAAAATGAGAACTAAAAGAAATTGTGATTATTAGGGCCATCAGGTATCAAGTGTGTCATAGTGTTTTCTCCCAATTCATTAGCAATTCCCCTAGCTTTCTTAGGGTGGTGATGTGGATATAAGTTGATATTTTTTGTGGAAGTTTACCAAATTATTATCAAAAATTTATTATAATAGAGCTCACAATACGTCAATGGACCATAAAAAACTAAGAGAGCACTTGAGAAAAATTACTTCAAACATGAATACAGAACTTTCAATAGTAGCTTTAATACACTTTTCAAACTTAAATTATATTTTATTTTTCTTTAATTATAGTATAATTTTATTGGCTTCAGTAGTTTTAGAAGTCATTATTATTACTTGGCTAGTCCCTAGGAAGATTTCATTACATTAGATCTTATAACGACTTTAAAATTTTATCAGTGTTTGAATCTCATTTAGTTTTACTTCATATAAATCTTGTGGAAAATACATCTACAATCAAACTTTATTTGTTCTTTTACATCTACAATGATTATTTGATTTTGCAGGTGAATGGAGATCCTTCAGTGAAGGCTATTGTGAATAAACAGTACAATACTCCTTTCCAAATGTACAGTGAAGAGACAATCGCAGAAACCCTCTCTGCACAGGCCGAAGTGCTTGCTGGTGGAGCCATTGGGTAATGTCTTCTATTCTAACTAACTTGATGGGCTAAAATAAAAACAGCTTCCCAAAGAAATATTAAGAAATAATTACCTTAAAGCATTAAATAATATGATTATCCCATCCTAATTTTAGTATGTGCCCTAAATTCTTGGATTTTTAATATTTATGCTTCCATTATATAAAATGTTTGGGCGTTGAAAGCCCCACAAGCTAGGGTTCAATGGGAAATTATTCTTAAGAAGTTTGCATTATCTCTTATTTACTAATTTTTCATTAACTCTAAAATTCCAATATAGATTTTTTTTTATTTCTAATCAAAAGTAAAAATATAAGTTTTTTTTTTTAATATTTCTAGTCTTGTTAATTTAATTGTAATAATGAAATATGGAGCACAGGTCTAGACAAATATTGTCAAAATTCTCTATGAATGGCATTTAAAAAATAGTTTAGTACCAATGTCATTATGCTATTTTTTTTTATTTTTAAAAGAACAATATTCTTTTTGTTCCAGTGTGAATTTTATGAAGAATGAAAAAACATACGATTCACAGAAGAGTGAAGTCTTTAAAATGGTTCAAGAAGTCGAGAAAGAGCCTCGTGAACCTGAGCAACCAGGTGAAGATTCATTTTATTTTATTATTGAAGTAATTAATATTTTACAATCAATTTTACTAAGCATTTGGTTTGGTTTTTACTTTTTCCATAAAGACCCAAATATTTGTCAATCATTTGTGATAGAAATAACTTCCTTACATTAGTATTAGAAAAGGTGAGATCACGATAACGACTTTATCTAGGTGTTTGCATAAGGTATTTTTTCATATTCCTCATTCCAAATATATTAAATTATTTATTTGTATGCAGGTTTTACTTTTAAAAATAATGCTTTTCAAGGTTAAGAGGTTTCCAATTTTTCATTTACACTTTCAGATTCTCCCCCTACCCCCACCCCCTTATCCATTTTATTTAATTAATTAATTAATGAGAGATATGCATTCATTTGATATTCAAACACTCCCAATATTTGATACTTTATCTAAAATTCAAACAATATCACAAATATCTTATTTGAAATTTTGGTTGGAGCAATATTCCTTCCACTTGATACAGTTCCAATAGTCCTCGCCCCATTTATAAAAATATATATTATGTTTTCCAACTTTGAATATCTTTTCCATAGTAGTTGAGGTAAAATTAATTTTTAGATTTGTCGGTAGTTTGATTTAAAACTGATTTCAGCAATAATTCACTTAATAAATTTTTAAAAAATATGTAAATAATTAATTGTGTTTAGAACAGAACTTCCTCTTTAATGTTTAAAAAAGTATTTCAAAAATTAAAATCTACAACTTTCAGTTTCCATCAAATTTGTATCCAGTTCCATATGGAATAATGTAAACTGTTTATGAAAGGAATTTGATCCTCTTGAACTATTAAGAAAGCAGAGTGTTAATAAAGTTTAAACTTATTTTAATGTTACTTTTTTTCATTAAACTTAAATCATATTATATTTAGATAGGTTTATCATTTCCTCCAAAATAAAAAAATAAATGTTATTTTACCTTATAATGGTGTAATTTGTATTTAATCTGGTAGTGTGAAAATGTAGAGATGACTCCAAAACATAACATTCTACAAGGTAATTTGAACTTAACTTTCTTTATTTCTTGAGTCATTATTTGACATTTATTGAGGCATTTAAGTAAGTGGAGACTGCTGCAGATTCAGGGACAACAACTGTTGGAGGAGGCTTTGGACTCCGGCATGTCCAGCCCCCTGAGCCAAAGCCAGCCCCTGCCAGCCCTCAGCCCCAGCAACTACCTCCTGGCCAGAACATCTGTGCTGATTGTGAACGACTCATTGTGTAAGTCACTAACTGTGGAAGCTGGATTAAGTTGTGCAACTTTCAGTTTCTCCTATGGGAAAAAAAATTATAAATTAGGTATCAATATATTCAACCATATGCCAGCTATCTACTCCATCGCATCAGCATTTATAGGCAAAATTTTCAGCAAAACTCTAGTGACATCATCATTTTATATGTATGCAGTAGTTTGTTTGTTTTTTAAATTGTAGATTTTTTAATACTCAATTATCCGATCCCAGACAGGGTATTTTTATCAAATACATACACAAAAATGATGACATGTGTGAAGAAAGCAGCTGGACTGCTACTGAAAATTAGCCAACGCAAATAGGTGGCATGTGTTTGCATATACATAATAGATTTTTAAAATTTTAAAGCAATACTTGAAGTGTCAGAGCATTTATTTTAGTTTTTTTATAATAGTCACTTTATGTACTTTATTTGTTCGTTATGGATATTTAGGATCAACTTAATTTAATTCAAACAATTCAAGAACATTTAAATTTAACTATAAAACCTGCCTAACTGGTTTAAACAAAATATGGATTTTATTTAATTTAATTTTAAAACTACTAATAAATTTTAAAAACCATATATAATGTAATGCTCCCTTATCTTTTACATTCAGTGATGTTCAATACTTTTGCCCTTGTGAAATATTTTTGCTCTCCAGAGCAAACGATTTAGCATTCTATATCTTGTAGGAATCCACTGTGTGCTGTATCACTTAAACTTATGTTTGTGGTTTTCTTCAAATTACAGCACACTTTATCCCCCCCCCCCTTACTGACAAACTATAGATTCAGTTCCAGGTAATAGAAAAGTTAGGGAATTTTTCCTCCATTTCCTGTAAATAATTGATTTTAAAAGGTAAAATGTTTATATTTCCTAAGACACTTCAAGTTATAATTATGTTTTGAATTCAATTCTTTAATCCAGTTTAAAAGCTGCACAACTTCACAGCTCCTGACAAGTCATATTAACCTTTCTTCATTACAGGATATTATATATGCACATATTTGCACCATCATTAGGAATTTCGTACAAAAGAAGATCGAAGAGGTTAATCTTTTTTAGGGAAAGGTTTAGCTAGCTAATATTTGCTATTGTACCTAGGAGCCTCTTCGACCACGAAATACTTTGCAACGACCTCACATGCGATTGGCGGTAGGGCCACCTCTCCCAGGCCGTTGACCCCTCTTGCCAAGGAAATGGGAGGAGATTCATCCCTTCCAGGTGTCCAGGACAACCCTCCATGCTCCTCTTGTGGCAAACATATCGTGTGAGTCAGTGGTTTCCTTTCCATGTTTCCCACTCTTTCTTTCCTACAATCAACCTCTTTCCTCTCTAAAAATTGCATCTCTATTTATTAATATCATATGTTGCTCGTTCTGTTTTTATGTGATATCTTCAGAATTTGAGTGCTTGTGAAAGAAACTACCTTAGTCTGATAGGAAATCTTTTTATAAACATATACAAATTTTGTTGGGTTTGTTAAATTTTACATTAAAAAAAAAATAAAAAAAGTATCTATGTGTTTACTTATTCTCTTTTATATAATAAGCAACCTATGTAATATCATTGATTGAATTTAATATTTGTTTTTAAATTTTTAATGGTTAATGTTTTTACTTGAATGATTCCTTTAAGCCATTAAGAGGTATAGTTCACTTGCAAGCTCATTATTCTGAGTAGTTTGTCCAAGAAAATCTGATAATTCTAACTCGAATATACATTCTATCTTTTATAAAAAATTTCCTTTAACATGTCATGCTACAATATAACAGTCTAGTACATGTACTTGATATTTTGCATTACGTGATTTATCTTTCTCTCTGCATGGAATGGAAAAGGACATTCTAAAATGCTTTCTTTTAGATTAATCGAAAATACCATTTGAAACAGGGCTAAAATTGTCAACGTTTCTTAGTGATTGTTTTTTTTTTTGCATCCCTTCTATATAGAATTAGCAAGTACTCTATAAAGAACTTAAAATGAGCAACAGCTTGGTGTTCTTATGTTATGTACTTAATGTCAGTGACTTTATGCACATTACAGATGCTCATCAGTGTTGAATGATTATTCAGTGAGAAAAGAAACAAGTGAGCAAACCTCATAAATACCACTGGGCTGTCAGATAAGTCATCACGTATTGTATGCAATTTTTTAATTTCTGTGAAGAATACTTATATATAATCAACTCGTTAAATAAACCATGTTTTCTCAATTAAAATAAGAGTAATAAATACATGAGAACATTGGAGAACATGGGAATCATCCCCTTCAATTTGATAAAAATATTAATGTTTCATTAAACTTGATGAAATTCCCCATTGACATTATTAAGTACCATTTTTGTCTAAGGTTAAACCGCTGAGGGTGCATTTGGAACTTGTCTTTTCTTGGTAGCAGCTTGAAAACTATGAAACCCATAAATTTTCAATATGTTATCAACATGACTTTCTTTTAATGAATGTTGATTTATAATATTATTCGAGAACAAATATATATTTAGAGGATGACTAAGACTATGTATGTTGTCACATTATTGTAAAAAATTCATTTTTCATTAATACTCATGCCTTTTCAATAATAGATAGACTACTAAAGTTATAATTGGTAATATATTTAAATTGATATTCACAAAAGCTTAATAATCAATCATGGATGTTTACAAGTGAATTATAGCCAATTTCTGTGTTTCTTTATTTATCCTAATTTCTTCAAATTATTGTGAATATTTTGATCGTCCATTCACTGTAGTTTACTTTCGTAAACTATAAAAAAAAAAAAAAAGCAACTCTACTTCTTGAAATATGGTTTACTAAAGTTGTCACTAGGGTCAAATTAAACAATAAAAATTCCATAAATTATTATTTTAATGTTTATGAAACGATGATACGTACTCATCCATTTATAAATTTCACCTAGTAAATTAAAGCTTTAATAAACAGTTTGGCCTCGTTTTGCTGTAAAATGTCTAAAAGTCTCCTAATTGCTCATTGGAATCAATTTTAAATGTTCTTCTGATGAATAAATATTACAGGAATTATTAAAGTTTCTAAATAAATTGAGCCTTATACTTTCTATAGGATATCGGAGACTCTTTGTACCATTCAGTAAATTTGTTCCCAAGACATATCTCTACAAAAATGAAACAAACCATCAACATTTGCGAAGTAAAATAAATGCATTAAGAAAATAATAATATAACCAAATAAATATAAGTTTCATACTAAAGCTCATTTTGTTTAATAAACCTTAACGGGAGAAAAAAAAAATAGTTTAACCTTAAAAATGTATCTGGCAAATAACAATTTTATCTTTTTGAGAAATGTAATTTAATCCTGGAATGTATAGGAATCCATTACAGATTATCACTCATATTATTGAAGGAGATTACTTCGATAGGTTATTCATAGAATTTAATATTAATATATGCCTTAACTTATATCAGCATATTTCAAGAAAAAATTAAATTTTGTTTCTTTTGAATAAAGATTTAGATGAACTTAGATTAATCCAATATCCGACATTAGGTCAAAATTATTCTTTACAATATCTATAATTTTTTGTGTTTACAGCTGGTTATTACATCACCCCTTTTAGAATATGGCTTATCAATATTTGAAAATTATTAATATTTGTAAAATTAATACAAAGTTAATGTAATTAATAGAAACTGTACTTAAAATTCCAATAACAATAAACTTTCTATAATCTTTATTATCCTTTTTTTATGCAATTTTCTACTATATCCTCTATTCTATAACCCTCATCTTTGCCTGACTTCCATTAATTGACTTTGTTTAGTGCATGGTTCCATCATGAATGCAATTTCCATCGACTATAACTTTTCTTCTTCAACTTTTCTTTTGTTTAGATTGTTTTTGTATTTGAGACATGGTACCTTATGTAAGCATGGCCTTTATTGAGAATGGAGGAGGTCCTGTCTGCATCATGGCACATATTTGTAACTTGAGGAATAGATGTTTGATTTGTATCAGTTTTGAGTTTATTTAAGCCGGTTAAGTTTTTTATGAATTTTGTAATGTGTTTTATTTTGTTTTTTAAAGTTTTTTTAGTTTATAATATAATTTCCTTTATTATAATATATCTACCTATTTTTATTTCATTTATTTTCAAGAAAAAGAAATAGCATGTCTTATTCCCATTATATCACTGTGAATACTGTTTAATTATTTTAAATTAATTCTAAAATGATGTTTATGTTTATTATTACAGAAACTATTTATCTTGTATTGGGCAAAAGTAGAATCAAATCTTATCACTGTTAGTTTTTGCCACTTATTGCAGTTTATTTTTATTTTTGTTATTTCTGCCAACTTATTATTCAGATTACAGTATAGTTCCTAAATAAAACGAGTTTATCAAAAATATAAATTACTAATATTCTTTGACTGAAAAACTCATTATTTATCTAGAACTACTATTTATCTCTTACTTTTCATTTTAGAGGTGTTTTCGTCCGCATAAAGGACAAGAACCTTCATGTTGAATGCTTCAAGTGTGCTACCTGTGGAACATCACTTAAGAATGTAGGTTACTACACCATCAACAACAAGCTCTACTGTGATATCCATGCCAAATTGGTAGCTCGTCAAAACCCCCCTGCTCCTAATCTTGACCCTATTACTGTTCCTCCGTAAGTGAAGATTACTATTATAATCCACTTTATTAACTATGACTAATCATAATATACATTTTTCTATATTTTTTTCTTTTATATTAATAAATGAATATTATGTGGAGGCCAATTGATTTCTCAGGTCCACAGACATTAAAATTAAAAAAAAAATAAATAAATACTTCCTGTGAATATTGAGATCCATATATTGTAAATTGCTTATATTTGAATATTTTGTCAAATCAAATTAAAGTTAAAGTAAAGTCCTTCTGGGGATTGAGTAAATTTTTAAACAAAAAAGTTAAAATAAAAAAAAAACCTGCCATAAAATAAATCACAATAGTCTAGTCTTACTAGAATTTTCAGTCTTTGAATTCACTGGTCCAGATGAACTTCTGATATTTATGACTGATTTCCATTAACTCACTGTGTAAAATCGTTATATGATGTACTGTTTAATGAAAAAGTCCGTCACGCAGGGGCTGCTTAAACTAAGCAGATTTCCCACGTGAAGTTTTACAATAGAGAAATTTCACGAGAGTCAAGCAGTTAAGAAACCGGCCGAACTAGCTTTTGGCGGGAAAGTTACCCGTCCGTTAGCTGCCAGATTTAATAAAAATGCAAAAATCTAGGTTAATATTCAAGATAGAGAATAAATGAATATAACAATATTTATAGTAAATTTAATTTGCAATAAGATTGATTCTGTACAATTTTTCGATCGACGTATAGTTATTATTATTATTATTATTTATTAACGTCCACTTTTTGCAACTCAGGCTAATTGGGAAGGGTTATCTACAGGTTACCACCCTTTTCTAGCCAGGGTGGGATTTTAGGATGTTATTTAATGAATTTTTTCACTAAATAATTTCCTTTGCCCAGGCAAGAATCGAACTCGCCACTCTAGGTTTGCCATGTGATAAAGGTCAACGCTTTAACTCGCATGGCTAAACTGATCTCAACGTATAGTAACGGAGATATTTCGAATTCATTTTCGTCATCTACTAAGTAGGATCGATGGACATTTGAAGAAAAATTTCGGAAATTCCGTCATGAGTACAACCTCAATAGCTGATTTCCCTTAAGGGAAATCTGCTAAAAAACATAATGAATTGTTTAATGTTTTGACTAAGTAATTACCAATGTTCATAACGCTCAAAAAATGTGATCTTATTTTGCTAAAAATAGGATAAAATCCCCTGAAAATTAAAACTGTTGAAATTTACAAAATTAAAAAAAAATATTTTCAGTCTAAACTGTAGCTGTACAGCATTTTGTTTGTATTTTTACATATAACGTAAATTAATACACTAGATTAAAAGAGATATGAATGAATATATACAAAATCTGTAGTGAATATATACAAACACAATAAAAGATTCAGCCTATGTTGCCCATAGTATGTCATGAGTGTCTTTCATGAGTGGCATACTAAAATAATTCAACCCATGCTAAAATATCAATTTATATTTTAAATTAGAACTTCAGGTAATTTGCACCCAACCCTGCAATTAATGGTAGCTCTATGTTGGTCTTTATTCCATAATGATTGTTTGGTAGTATGGTCAATAATAATTAATAAGGCAACATTTTGTTATTTGATGTTAGTGTTTATATTAATTTGAATTATTACAGTGGCTCCAGGGCTCCAGCTGGTGCATTTACTGCTCCCCAGGTGTCAATAGCTCCACAATCTCCTCAGCCTGGGACACTTGCTCCTTTGCCATTCCATGTATGTATTAATAACTTAATACTAGTTTTAGTGAGTATACATTCCTTAATAAGACAGCCTGCTTAAGAGATTGTTCTCATGTAAAATTTCTGTCAGACTAAAATGAGTACCTGTCATATGTCCTACCAAAAATAAAATATATTCTTATTTGTACTCATGCACATTTAAAATTTGTCTTATGCTCTCCATTGATTAAAACTTTGTCTAATGTTCCTGATTGATTAAAATTTTGTCAAATATTAATGGAATTTAAAAAAAAAAATTGTTTCTATCTTTGTAAGATTGTTTGTTGGTCATCAAAATCTTGGACATTATGTTTCTATTTTGACAGTAGTGAGGGAAAATGAAAAAAAAAAAAAAGTTATGGCAATATCACAAACTATTTTTTATGAAATGTCAAATTTTCCTGTTATTTTTCAAAGTAGATATAGATGGCATAAGTAGTTATTCTCTTACTATGCCTTCTTCACTGCTTTCAGGAATAACTTTCTGAAAATATTAGTCTTTTCACCTCCAAGATTTTATATTTATATGATTATATCTGTGACTGGCATTCATATACACACACATATACAAACATGTGCATATGCACACACACGTACACGCATACGTGCACACACACACATTCATAAAAAAATATAGAATATATGTAGGAATTTTAAATTACATGCTCCTCGCTACATTTAAGATTTCTAGTAAATCTAGGTGAACACTCTGTTGAGGTTGGGTTTCATGTTACGGTAGTATAATTACTGTCTTTTTTTAGTGTTTTTGTTTTTAAAAAACTTATGAGTTATATTGAATTTAATTTGTCTGAAACAATATGTTTATTGCAAAAACTAAATAATTTTTAATAGAATTAATACATTTTTTTGAAAAAAACTTCTGGTACCTTGCTTCACTTGCAAGTGCCTCGAATATTAATCTGGCTTTACAATATTTATGATTCAATAAACAAAATATTGAGATTACTATTATTGTATGTTAATTGTTGTTATTGATTATTACTTCCTTTTATGAAGTAAAAGGGCTATTGTAATCGCGAAAATTTTCAGTTGTGTTATTTCAATACAATTATTTGTTTTTATCTTCTCTGATTTGTAATTCACATATCTCAAAAAACGGTTGTCTTGGAATGTTATAAGTTCAAATTTGGGATTGTATTGTCTAGTCAGTACTTCTCCTTTTGATTGAAATCGACTGGGGGACTTTGTTTATTTAATTCAATAGGAGTACAAGGAAGTCATATTGTACCCACATCAGATTTATTTTTTTATCATATTCCATCGCAAAATTAAATGTATTTAAAATAATCTACTTTATTTACTCTGTTCCTCGGTTTTTTTTTTTTTGAGATAATCTATAAAAGAATTAGTGAAGATGTTGGAATATATATATAATGAGTTGACTTTGCAGGCACCGAGGACTACAACCAGCCACGTAGTTCCTCCTCGTTTTGGAAGACAGGTAGTCAGTATTTGTTAAAATGATGGTGTTTGCATTCGTGGACTCCGATTTTTGATTAATTTCATGCACATTGTAGTTCAGTAAAGCATATTATTGTAGCTTTTAACAAGCTTCAGTCTTATATATGTGTGCTCTAATGAAATATTTATCTTAGATTTTTGTATTAGTTTATTCTCTTCAGCTTTAAATACTTCGATATTTATATGGATTATTGGCCAACTAGGTATTCTGTCTGCACTATTTGAAGTACATTTCAAAATTTCATTTCATTCATCGCATCTTAAATATTTTAGCGATTAAGTGCTTACAGTCAAATTTTTCAAACAGCTCATAGGCATTTGTTAATTAAAGATACATTTATATTAACTTTAAGTGTTTTATGAATGCCTAAAACCTGACAACTAAAACTAAAATTAAATTTGACTAGATATATCAATTGTGTTACTTACAGTACTGACAAATAAAGAATTATAAAGTATGGTTGAGGAATATTAATGGTTAAACAAGGCCATAGGGAGGTAGGCAATCAGAAAGGAAAACCATAATTTTACAACTTACTTAATAAATATCCAAATTTATTCATAGTGGCTGTTGAAAAAATATTCTAAGGGATTGTTACACTGCACAACATAGCACTAATATAGGGCCTATATGAGCTGTTTGAATTATTGTTGTCATGCCTCAGATCTATAAAATATTTAATCACTTGAATCAACTCAAGTACAATTGAGCTCTTCCATAATTACCTCCAAGTGAAAATTCATTTTAGGAACAGCTAAACATCTTACTCTTCCGCTCAAAAATTAAAAAAAAAATTATTTGAGGAGGAATAAGCTATTTTGTGAACCTGCACTTCGTCCTTTATCATCCAGCACTTTTGAGGGGAATATTGGTTGTGCAGGAATAAAAAATTCACTTGACCAATATTTCCTTTCTACAAAATCTAAATAAATGTTCTTATTTTGTGTAACTTGCTAGTACTTATCTGTGCTACATGCTTATTTATTTAATATTTTCATCAACCCACCCTTCCTTCCACACACCCATCCATCTGTCCAACCACCCATCCATCCATCTGTCTAACCACCCATCCACCTACCCACCCACCCATCCATCCACCTTCCTACCCATCCCACCTACCCACCCTCCCATCCACCTACCCACCCATCAATCCATCCACTCACCCACCTATCCTTCCACCCTCCCACCCATCCACCTACCCACCCACCCATCCACCTACCCACCCCACCTATCCATCCACCTACCCACCCACCAATCCATTCATCCACCCACCATACCATCCATCCACCCACCATACCATCCATCCATTCATCCATATTTTGCTTTTCATATTAAAATTAGTTTCATATGCTTCATTTTTAATTGGGGTTGTTATCAATGTTTTTTTTCTTCTATGCTTTCATTCAGTGAATAAACTTAATTTCTCATGCTTCATTACTTCATTATAATCTTTGTTTTATTCTCTAATTTATGTGTTATTGTAGTTGACTGTCTCAAGTTAGAGGAAATACTATATTTATAGTTAATGTGATGTAAAATGAATTATATAATTTCCAAGAAAATTTGCAGGAGATGACAACAATAGAATGTTCAATTTCTATTTTGATAAGTTCACTTAACTTTGACCTATCTCACTCACTTACACACTTGTTTATAAAACGAACTGTTGAATATAATGTTTACGGGACATTCCTTTGGAACATATAAGCTTAAAAGGAACCCAGATATATAATCAGCTGTTTAATTGTAGCGATATTAAATCAATTCCATGATATGGGTATTACTCTGCAGATAAACCATCCCTACTAGCCACAGCAGCACAAAATGGATGTTAATAAATAATATTTAACAATTCCATGAAAAATAAATTATTATACAACAATTGCCAGGTTTAACTGAATTTCTATTATTTTACCAGCATATTCATTCATCTCTACCCTAGTCTGTGCATGGCAGAGTGACTTTTTATGTGGCTGTAGCCTATTGCTTCTTCATTTCTAAAAGGACAGTGGGTGGGGGGGATTGAAAATCTCTGCTAATATTCAAGTTGCAGCAAAATGGGTAAAACAGCCATAGGAAATTACTTGGGGTACTTTAAATGAAAAAGAATTTGGGCAGTGATAAATCTGATGTTGATTGCCCTAAAGCATTGATAAATGAGCCTAATTACTTGAGTAATTGTTTTGTAATGATCAAAGAAATACTGCAGCTGATAGAATGAGAACTCACATGATTACATGCTCACACATTTGTATGTTAGGTTGGATAACTTTCTGGTATAGATATTTGTTTCTATGAGATGTTACTATTTTATATGAACAAGAAAGCCCAGGATATACAGAAATATTCAAAGACGTGCAGTGGCGTGATGTGTGACTATGTAAAAATTAAGGTATCAGGAAAAAGCAATCTTTATCAAAGGGAAAACTCCACTGGAGATCAAATTGCTAGAGAGATGTCTTGACTTATTCTTGACAAACTGTATATGCAAACTGCAGCTTCAATGTGCCTCAAGTCTTACCTCATTGACACAGGGTCAATTAAGGCCTAGATAAGCCAAAATACTTTGGTCCTATTTGTGGATTACTCTTAATTTTTTGGTGACAGGGGCTCAGGTTGGCCGTGCGAGTTAAGGCATTGGTCTTAGTCTCGCGTGGTAGACCTAGAATGGTGGGTTCGATTCCCGCCCTGGGCAGTAGACATTTATTTAGTGACGGGCTCATTAAATAAACTCCTTAGTCCCACCCTGCCTAGAAAAGGGTGGTGACCTGTAGATAACCCGTCCCGATTAGTCATAGTAGCATAAAGTGGATGTAAATAATAATAAACAGATTATCTATTCTCCGTCAGAAGGGTCTTATGCTTCTTTAGTTATTTTTTTATTAGCCAAGTCATTCTATTTGAATGAAAATATTTTTATTTAAAAAAAAGTTTTTTTTGTTTTTTTTTATGCCATAACCAGTTATACAATGTGTGCAAAGTAAAAATTGTTAGTGCAATATGTATTAGACCTGTATTTATCTTGATATTATTCTTAATTTTTTTCTTCTAATCAGTAAAATGTATAAAGTTGAGCATGGGAAAGAGAGTGCAGCAAAAATTTGCAAATATATTTATTTTGATCTAGAATAATTTATTTCTTGGAAATCATGTTTATGACTAGAAAAGTATAGTTATATAGTATATTTAAATCAATAAAATTAAGAGCAGGGTATTAATCAGGAAAAATTTTGTTTTTCTTCTTAAGTGATTTATTTTCATTTTCACTATGAGCTTCAAGCCGTTTGGCTTTTTTTATTTCATAATAATATTAAAGTATTATACGTTAGTTTCGTAGTAGTTTTGTTTATGTAACGGGTGTCCAGAAAGGGTATCAGGTATTTGTAAGTTCAATGAAACAAAAATTATTTGTATGGAATAAAAAAGTTTATGGTTTATTATTAGCATATGGATTGGAGAATTATTTGGAAAAGATGAAGTTATCCAAATGATGACCATTACGTTGCTGGCGCTCTTCTAAACGGAAACGAAGATTGGCGATAACACGTTGACACATAGCTATCGATATTGCTGCCATTTCAGACCTGATGTTTTGCTTTAACTGGGTTAGATTCGTCGGTTTGTTTTGATAAACCTTACTTTTAAGGTATCCCCATGCAAAATAGTCAAGCGGGCCAAGGTCGGGGCTTCTGGGAGGCCAGTTGATGTTACCCCTTCGCGAAATTACTTTATTAGGGAATAATTCGTTAATAACTTCCATTAAGTCATCTGAGGTATGGCAAGTGGCCCCATCTTGCTGGAACCACGTTCTTGAGTTGAAACCTGCAAAGTTCTGCAAACTCTGGGACCAAAAAATTTCGCAACATGTCGCAATAACGGTCACTATTCACAATAATTGCTCGCCCTCGTTGATCTTCATGAAAATAAGGACCAATTATGCCTTTAGCAGACATAGCGGCCCAAACAACGACCTTTGGGCTATGCAGGGGTCGTTCATGCTTTCGTCTCGGCTCTCCATTGCCCAGTACCGACAATTCTGCTTATTAACTTGACCATTCAGGTGAAAATTTGCTTCGTCACTGAACAGAATGTTGTTAAAGTTGTTAAATCGCTGCAGCATGTCGTTCGCAAAATTCAGCCGATTAACATAGTCCGTACCCTTCAATTCTTGAACCAATTGAATTTTATAGGCTTTTAGATGTAAGTCTTTCTTTAAAATCGAATGACGATTTTTTGATGTTCAACGCTTGGCTTCGCTTTCGGATGGATAAAGACGGATTTTGACGAACCGACGCCTCAACTTCTTCAATTGTTTCTTCATCGCGAACTGAACGAGGACGACCAGAGTTTTGAATTTTAACTGTCGCACCTGTATTCTCGAACATCCTGATCCATTTCCTAATGCTATCGTCACTTGGCGCGTGGCGTGTACGATATTCCGCACGATAGAGACGTTGAGCAGTCACTATTGAATCACCATTACGATAATACGCTCGTACGCAAAATGCGCGATGCGTCCCCGAGTTCTGTTACATCTTGACTAAAACTCCACAAAATGGCGGACGCAATGAACCCCTCCCCGCGCCCTTTAGACGCCCCGTTTCGAATATGGCGCGAAAACAAATACCCGATACCCTTTCTGGACACCCTGTATATTTGTTTTGAAGAATATAATTAATCTACCTTCTTAAAATTGAAAACATTCTGATGTTATCTCTCTGAAAAAACTAGAGTAGAACTCCCCATTCAGCTCTAATTCAGGGTATAACAAATAAATTATTCAAGGAGAAAACACCACTAAATCAGGAATGACAAAGATTTTATGTTAGGTGAAACAAAACCTTTTTTTTTTATTTTAATATAAAGAGCTAAACATTGTTATCTATGATTGAAATTGATTGTTTCCTAGCGAGGGCGGGATTAAGGATTTTAGTTGGTGAGTTCATCAATAAATAAAATCATTTTTATATGAGAAAAAATAGTTAAATCATTAATTAATTATTAATAATTAGGACAGTGTATTCCTTCCTTAACATAATAAAATATTGTTCTCATATTTTGTTTTAACATATTTTAACTTGCTTGTAGACTAGTGCACCGAGTGGTCCTAAGCCATTTGGTTCAGTGACGGCCCCATCAGCTCCTGCGTCCGTTCCATTCACTCCATCATCAATTGCACCTCCGCCTAGTGCTCCAATTTCTAGTATTCCTGCACCACCTGCCCCTTCATCTCTATCTAAGCCTCTACCTGGTGAGTTTATAGATGTTCATTTTTATATTTTGTTAGTTTACCACTGTATTTATTTTTATAAAGAGTGTCGTAATACTGAAAATCATCAACCTGATTGATGAAAATGATGCTTTCAAGCCAGCCAGATTTCAGACTTAATGCCTCTCTTAATTATACTCCAGTTAGTAAAATTTTGGAATCAATATAATGTTGAGTCAAAACTAAAAAAGACTGAATCTCTACCTAAATTCAAATTACTTAGACTCCTCATATGAAAATTCAATCAGCCTACAAGCATGGAATTAGCTAGGTTCAAATCCGAGGATATCTTGGTTAATTTCTATCAGTTATAAGGCAAGTTTAAATACTTATAATTATCAAGTTTAAATATTTGTCAGTTCATTGCTCAGTGCTGTGAGGCAATTCAGCAGCAACCTAAATAAGGAAGGAACAAGCTTTAGTCGAATGCCTCATATGCAGCAGCAAGCATTATATAACCACATGTCCTGCTGCTTGGCTCTTTGTGGGTTGTTAAGCCAAAGCTTTCCTTGTATATTATATATTTTTAGCAGATTTCTCTCAAGGAAAATCAACTATTGAAGTTGTAGTCTTGACAACATTTTTGAAAAATCGTGTCATCATGCAATCAATTGCCCATTAATCCTACCTAGGAGTTTACAAAAATGAGGTCTGTTACCGCTCTAGTGGTGAAAATTTTTGTTTGACCATCACCAAACTCAATATTTAACTGTTTCATGTAAAACTGAAAATCATGTTCGTTAACTGCTGAAATTAGACCCTGGGAGGCATAATCAAAAATTCTAAATATCTCCATTATTATGAGCTGAATTGAAAAATGTTATAGAATCAATCTTGTTGTAAATTTAATTTTTTACAAATGTGTTGTTCACAGTTTTCTATCTTTAATATTATCTGAGGTATTTGCTTTTTTTTTTTAATTTTCAATCTTCAGTTAATACCCACTCCTACTTATCTTATATTAACGATAAGCTGGTGAATCATGATAAATCTTATTCGTAGCTTAAATATCAAATAAGACTTTCAATGAAACTTTAGTATGTAAGATACATGCAAATATATTTTGTGTGACATCATCATTTAAGATTTAGAGCTTAGTGTAGCCATGTGAGTTAAAGCATTGGCCTTAATCTCACATGGTAAACCTAAAGTGGCAAGTTCGATTCCCGCCTGGGCAAATAGGAATTCATTTAGTGATAAAATCGCTAAATGAAATCCTTTGTTCCACCCTGGCTAATAAAGAGTGGTAACCTGTAGATAACCCGTCCCAATTAGCCTTAATAGAAAAAAGTGGACGTTAGTAAATAATAATAAAAATTTAAGATTTTATGTTCCCGATTTGAAAATGTTTATTTGATCAGTACCATATTGGAAATTTAACTGTCTCTTCCAGCACTAAAGATAATTTTCAACCTCAGTTATTATGAGTACGATCAAAAAATGTTAAAGAACCAATCTGGTTAAAGATTTAACCTGGTTAGAGTAAAAGTGGGCTAGTACATCAGGCATCACTATTGTGTGAAAAAAAACCAATGTATTTAATAAGCATGATAATTACTCCTCATGCCACAGAAAAGAGGAATAAAACAAATATTTTTAAAGATAAAATTGTATAGTGTTTACTGGCAAATTTTGAATAGTAGTTCTAATGATAACTGAGAGACAGATTTACATGAAATGAAAAAGTGAAAAATTATTACAATAAAGAATGAAGTCAGTTTTGTAAGAGTAAACTAATTTGGTATATGTCCTAATTAGTACCTATTTAATTTCATGTTTTTCATTTTTTCAAACAATAGACCTTCATGAAGTATATATTCGTTCTAAAATTCTTAATATATATATATATATATATATATATATATATATATATATATATATATATACAGGAATATTGATTTTATTAATTATCTTTTGAGTGTATAGAAAGTCAGAACGAATATGACAATAAACATGGATGCGAATAATTTAGTTTAGTCAAATGAATATTTCTGAAGCAGAAATGACATGAATCTCTGTAAATGGTTTTATGCCTCCATGACAGAAAAATAAACCTTCTTTGATGAGGAGGATATTCAAGCACTTTTTCAAGAGTTCTAGTATCCTTAGTGTCATATGGTTTTTTTTATTTAAAGCATGTGGCTTATATCCAGAATCCATTACCATAATAATGATATAGGTCATCAGCTCTGATACTCTGAGTATTTTGTAAAACAGAAAACTGCTGGTGGGAAAATTCACGATGCTTTTCCCAGCACATAACCACCACGATATTATAAATGTAAATTCCTGTGCAAATGACAAAATAAAAGAGTCATGAATAAAATATTTATTAAAAAAAATGAATTGGCATTATAATTAAATTTTAAGGAGAATATAAATATGGGGCTTTTAGTAAGAAAAAATGTAGCCTTAAAATATACTTTAAGGTCTTTTATTAAAATTCATGCAAATTATGTAATGATTTTACTTTTTTTTTTATATCGATATCCTTTACAATTTAGGATCTAGTCCCCTCCAAATCAAACCAATACCTTTCATATACATAGAATAGGGTGTTCCAAAAAAAACTTTGTCCTTTAAAATATATTGGTCTTACCCTCTAATATTGCCAGTGACAAGTCTAGCTGTGACTGAGGCCTTTACCTAAGACACCACAGGTGCCTAAGAGGTGACTCCCATCTACCTCCCCATGATGAGTCTGAGAGATTATGCCTATGAGTGACAGCTCCCTTCGAGGTGCATCCCCACTTAATCTGTGACCGGTCTAGCTACAGTCGAGGCTCACACCCGTGATGTCTTAGCTACCCTTAAAACACACCTTCCTTCTATCCCAGTGTCAATCACTCACAAGATCGTGCCCCTTCTGGTATTGAGCTATCAATAGTAAGCACCAACATGAGCTCACAATCATTGGTGCCATCTGGTGACCTATCAAGAACACAAGTGACTGACCTAGTGCATGACAATCTTAATTGAAAATAGTTTGAAGGGCAAATAAATTTAAATTCAACCAATGTGCGGTAGGAAATATGATGCTGTAGAAATACCTAATTTCAATTCTTCTCTTTAGCTATTACTTTTGAAAAAAAAATTTATTAATTTGAATTAATTATTATTAGAATTACTGTATTAATAAAATAATTGACTATAGGTTTATCCAGTTCGAAACCAAACACGAATCTCTCCCGAGGTAAAATCACTTTAGATGATTGCATGATAAAGGGAAACAATCACAATTGCTTTAAAGAATCAATATTAGAATTTTAACAAAATGAAAATTTATATGGGGAAAGATTCTACAGATTCAGCACTTAGATTTTGGGAGTGGTCGATTTTTTTTCCTACTAAAGATAGATCTTATTAGCTCTTGAAAATAACCCTCTTCTTCTTTTTTTCTTTTTTTTCAGCTTTCAATTCTTTTAATCCTAAACCAAGACCATTTCCCATTTATCAAAATTAAGTGCTAATTTGTAGTATTTAGATTTGAGATTTTAATATTCATTTTTATTTTAAGTAACTTATTGATTTTACATTTTCATGCTGCTTTATTATTTAATATATCTCAAACAATATTTATTTATTTATATTAATTTCGCTTTTATTAATGAACCGCTTTTGCATGTTTTCTTTTTCTTTTTTTGTGGTGGCTCTTCTAACTTTTCTTTATCTGCTAATTTTGTATTGCTAACCTGCATGAAACATAGATTCTGGAACACCTGTTGTGTGGCCCCCAGCTTCCCAATCCCAACATGACCTTAAAACTGAAGAATCTGTTCATACTCAGTATGAATCAAAACGCTTATCTGTTTGTTCTGAAGAAGTATCTTCTATTGCTAGCAGGAAGTTGGAAATTAGTAGCTCTATTGTAGAAGAAGATAGGCCTTCTTCTCCTGTCCCTGATAGGCCTATTAATTTAGATGATGTTGAGAAGTCTCTAATAAAAGCGGGGGAAAGAGTAAAGCATAGGAGTGTTTCACCTCGGCCTCCTATGTCACCTCGACCTGTGACACCTTGTCGCATGACTCCAAGACACTTTCATGTTGATAATCCAGATTTACTAGATATTTCTACAAAGCCTCATGATATACATTCTCTACTTCCCCCGGCTTCTGTTGTGAGGCCTTTGACACCAAAGCAAGTAGTTGTTTTTCCTCCTCAATTTCCTACAGTGATGTATTCTAGATCTCCTACTCCAAGGAGGGAAAAGAAAAGTCCTGATCGTTCAATAACCTGTCCTAGCCCATCGAATGCTCTTGTTCCTGATCAGAATAAAGGGGAAGCTGTGTGCAGTGATATAAAGAAGTCAGAAAAACCACACCATGAAACATGTACTATAAAAAAGTCAGAGTGCTCAAAAAAATATTCAAAACATTCAAGTGAACAAAAAACAGAAAAAGAAGCACATAAGAAACAAGAAATTTTAAAATGTCAGCAAGTTAATCAAATAAAAGTTGAAAGCTCTGCTAAGGCTAATGAAGAAAAGCTTACAAAGGTCCATGAAGCAAAAAGTGAAAACTCTGAAAAATCAAAGGAAAAGCATGAAAATATACATGCTGAAATTAAAAAGGAAAGTTCTGCTAAGTTTGTTGAGGAAAAATATGAAAAAAGTCAGGTTGAGAAAATGTTTTATACAAAATCTGAAGTGGACAAATTAATCCATGAAGAAGTTGTAAAAGCTTTGGCCTTGAAGGAAAGTGTTTGTAGTGAAAAGAATACAACTGAAGAAACCATCGAACCAGAAATTTCTGTTCATGATTTGCCAAAACCGATTGCACCCAGTGGTTGGATGACATCTGCTTTGACCACAGCATCAGAAAGGCCTTTTACTCCTGTACCATTCCCAAAACCGATGGAGTTACCATCTCTTGCTGAAAAGATTGTTCCAATGGATCCGATTAGAATAAAGAAAGAAGATAAACCCATACCACTACCAACTGCAACTGAACCTTATTTTCCACCACCTCCACCACCCCCAGGGAAAGAGGGATTGGATGATCGAACTGCTAGAGCCTTAAGAGAGGTTGGCTGTCGGTCTCCAATGACTGAAGCATTGACAGTTGCTCCAAATAGACCTTATTCTCCTTTGCCTACTCATACTGGTGTAAAGGCTACTGATAAGTCAGGCTCTGCCTTTAAATCAGTACTGTCTACTGGTAAAACTTCAATACCTCCTGTTCCGCCTGTTCATGTTGAAGGGGCTGAGAAAACAAGTGCCTTCAAACCTGTTCTACCAAAGCCGTTTATGGCACCCAAGAAAAACGAAAAATACGGAGTTGATATGGCAAAGATAGCTACTCAAGGGCACACTAAAGAAACTGTACACTGCTTTGAATCTGGGCAAATATATAAAGCAATCCATGAAAAAACTGAAATTCCAGTGCCGCAACTGTTTGTAGCTTCTTCAGAACCAACACCTGCATATATCCCTCAGCCTCCGAAACCCAAGCAAGAAACACACATTTCTAAAACCTCAAAATCAACAGATCAGTCAGATAAAATTGAATTGCTTCAAACCAAAAATATACCTGCAAGACCAACTACTCCATCAGGTCTTCATCCTCCTGGAGAATTACCATATTATCAACAGAATATCGGAGTTATTCCCCTTAGAAATAAAGCTATTTCGCCTGTGCCTCATGTTATAAAAGCTCCACAATTAGAAACAAATGTTCAAATGCAGCAAGGATACAAATCAACAGTTTACAGTGAGACAAAAACATTTTCTGCCCAGAAAAGCAGTTCCCAGGCATTGAAAAAAAACATTACTACAACCATAGAAACATCAATTCCTCAATGTAAATCACCACAGCTATGGAAACTAGAAACTAAACGGACTATTCAAAACTTATCTCCTATTACTGTAAGACTGCAATCGCCTCGCCCAGCAACTCCAGTTCTTGGAGAGACTGAACAAAAGGCTAATGTTAAAGTTGAAATTCACAGGCCCCGGCCATCTTCCCCTCTTCCTCCCACTGTTAAAGTGAAGGTAGATTATCCTAATGGGACATCTTCTGGCCCAGTAATTGGCTCTGGAAAATCAGCATTTGCATTAGTTAAGAATGGATCATCTTCTCAATCAAAGAAAAGTGTAAACTCTTCAGGAACACATGACCAAATATCTGTTGGTGCCACTCATTGTTCTGAAAAATATGAAAATGAAAGCAGTTCTGCCAATTTAGAATCAGGGTGCTCTATGAAATCTTCTCAGACACAAGAAGTTAGTCAGAAAACAGCTTCAAAATCCCAAGATGTCTGCCAGAAATCATGTTTGGCTGAACAAGTTTGTCAAAAATCAGTGTTGTCAGAGGTTCAGCAGTCTTGCCAGCAATCTATGTCAAAGGTTCAACAATCTGCTCAGCTATCAACTACACAGGCTCAACAGTCTTGTCAGCAATCAGCTACACAGATCCAACAATATTCTCAACAATCTGCATCACAATCCCAAGCTGTTTGTCATAAATCAGATTTACAATCCCAACAGATTTCTCAGAGACCGCAGCCCAAAGAGGCTTGCATGGAACAAAAAACTCATTCACAAATTAACCAGCAAATTACTGGAACTCAAGCATCTTCAACAAAATCTGAAACATCTGAAAAAAGGGAGCAGTCATCTACAATTCACAAGACTTCTCATTCAGGAATTACCAGTTTCAGAGCTTATGGTGAAAGTTCTAGAAAAACTGTTTGTGATAATAGTTTTGAGCTTTCCGAAAAACCTCCAGTTCTGAAGCTGGAGAATGCTAGAATTAGTAAAACATTTGAAGAAAAGCGTGAAGGAAAAAATGCTAACAAATGTTTCACAGAAGCTAAAGGGTCTCCAAAACAACATAATCAAGGTGATAGTATATCCAATTTTTCCTCAAATATAAAATCCAACTTTCTTGCAAATAAACAAGCAATAGGAGGTAATAAATCTTCGGTAGGTGTATCCCCTTGCCCATTACCCACATTCCCTTCCCTTCCTCAACTGAGTGATGTTCCCTGGACTCCAGGTGCTGGTGGGCGAACTGCTACATTTGCTGGATCTTCAGCTCCTAAACGAGGAAGAGGAATTCTTAACCCTAGCGTGGCACCAGGAAATCGCATTCCTCTTTGCGGTCACTGCAATATGCAAATAAGGTATACAGTGTGAAGACATTTCATTTGTGTGACCTATTCTTCTTCTTTGGGTTCTTTACTGCTTTTGGCTAATCATTCTCTACATGTACATTACATAATTTATTACCTTAGAAATTGTGCTATATATTGATTAGACATTTTTTTTCAGAATTTTTGTATTTGATATATTAGCATTGTTTGGTCATTGTGCTCTGTTTTAAATATTTTCTTCTGAAATAGTGTAATTGTCTATAAATATGTAATTCATTTCAGGAAATTACATGAAAATAGCCATCTCTATCAGTAGTTGAGCCTTATCCTGTTGATGACGCTTGTGGTGTAAGATTTAATTTCTGAAGTCATTAAAACAGATTTCAAGCATTGAATTTAACTTAAAAAAAAAGTAAATGTTTTGAATATGTATGTACAAGATAAAAATCATGGTATTCACAACTCCAAACTATTTCAGACATTCCAATTTCATTGAGCAGTAAATGTGCATTCATACTTAAGTAATTTTTGGTTGCACAATCTTTAAATTATATTGAAAGTATTCTTGCTCAATTCCAATAACTTTAACATATTTGTTTTCAGAAGGAGATGATAACACTTTGTGCTGTTGTACTAGTTTTTTTTTTTTAATTTTAATGCTTTCTCCTAAGTGCTTATTCTAACAACCTCACACTTGGCTGATTACCTCACTAATATGTTTTCTTAATTAATGTTTAATTATTAATTTTAGCTTTTTACTTAAAATTAATAAGCTATTTTTCTTTTATTTACAAGTTGTTCATTTTTTTTCCTTTTAAATTAAACCCTCTTCTTAATTAAAAGTATTTTTTTATCTTTTTTGTTGTGTGTTTTCCTATGATTGCATTTTTGTTTTATGAACAGTGCATGATTCAGTAGTGAGCCAGATATCAGAAACGCTAACAAAAGAAGCTACATATCCTGTTTGTAACAAGTGTGAGAAACAAATTAGAAGGTAATAATTAAACTTTTAGATATTTCAAATCTATTAGTGTATATAGTTTCTTGCAAGTGAACTAAACTGAGCTTTATATGTGAATTTACAAATATTGTATTTTAAAAGGTAAAATTATTTTAAATGCTGGTAATTGGAATCCTCCAGACATATATATTGTATTCGTATTGCTTGAATATCATAAAATATATATTTTAACTATGTTCCTCTTCCAAGTTTTCAAATTTTAGTATGTTGGCAATTTTACAGGATATTCTTCTAAATGGAAAGGGAAGAAAGAGAGTCTTACTATTCTATTATCTTTATTCTAAATCAATTAGAGCTAATGATTTTTGAGGCTTCATAGTCTGATGATAGTGTTCTACAGCAACACAAAAACTGGTAGCACTTAACTAGTAAACAGAATAAGATGCCTAATACAGATAGAATAAATCTTTATTTTCTTTTTCCAAGGCCAGAGTATCTCACTGTCTATTCTGTTTGGTCCTTAATTTCCTCGTATTTACTGAGATTTATTATGATGAGTCAGCAAATAAATGTTCGTTATTTATTTTTAAAAATTGCTATTATGCAAGAAAAATACTATCTTGTGAATTATTCATTCATTTTATTTATGCATTTTAAAATTGAAATTGTAATATTAATAAGACAAATACAACATTCAAAACATTAAAATATTCTTCTGAGAATGGTAGACTAAGTTTATTAGCTTGTTGTTATGGGCCTACAATTATGTCAAATTGATGTTAGTGAGGGCTAAACTTGACTATACTATAAAGTGAGTGATCAATGGCATGCAGATACTGTTATCACATTATGTAGAATGTTGAATTAACTAAATGCAGAGCTTACTGTTTCGAATGTGTATATATGATCAATTTTTTTTTTTTTTTTTATACTACCAATATATTACTTTCAATTCAAGTGTACCTTAATATTAATTAAAATATAAGTATTACTTCCTCAGATCAGGACTAACATTATTATTATTTTAAATGAGGTCTATGGGTTTTTTTTTGTATTATGGGCTATTGGTTATATTTTGTCCTTTGAGCCTGCCAAACTTTTAACCATTAATTACTGGTCTATAAAAATCTATAAAATGGGTCGTGTTGTGAGTAAATTATTGATTGAGGGTTCCCTTTGCTAGTTGTTAAAAGGAATCATTTGTTAATTAAAATATTCATTTGCAGAGTATGCTTAGCAGAACATCTAAGTGAAAAATATTAATTTTATTTTTTGTACAAATTAGGGGCCCATTCATCACAGCTCTTGGAAAGATTTGGTGTCCCGATCACTTTGTCTGCACGAATGCCAAATGTAGGCGCCCTCTTCAGGATATTGGTTTTGTAGAAGAGTCTGATGGTCTCTATTGCGAATACTGCTATGAGCAATACCTTGCTCCCACCTGCGATAAGTGTCACAGCAAAATTAAAGGGGTAAGATATCAAAATCATAAATTTAATTCTCAAGAATTTGTTAAATTTTTATACAGCTATTTTCAGGTTTTCCCTGCCAAATGTAACGTGACCTAAACTGTAGAAACTTGTTTAACATGTTTTACTTCTCATATAATATTTTAGTTGAATATTCAACAATGATTGTTCAAGTAGACAAAAAAAAATAGTTTTATATATATATATATATATATATATATATATATATACATATATAACAAAGTAATTATAATAATATATTTAATATAGGCTAGTTAATTAAATAAATATAGAAGATTCTGTCAGTCAGAGTTGTGTAAACTAAGTAGATACCCCATGTACTGGTTTGACTCACATCTCCGTTTCTATTTTCTATCTACCCTGTAGTAAAGGGCCTTCAAAAACAACACTTACAATTGTCCAGACGCCAAATAGTGAGATAGGAACGTAATAAGAAAATTACATGAGTAGGTGTGGTGGTTTTCTTCCTCAGAAACAACCACAGAACTTCATTGAATATTGGTGTTTCAGCAAAGAGTATTGGAAAACAATCGCAATTATTAACTTCTTAACTTAAATCAGCAACATTGATGATATAACAGTTTTTGATGTGATGTATAATGTCTGACTTATTTATTCTTTTACCATTCTCTAAACCTCCTTCTAATTTGATTTTGGATATTAACATACTTTGGTTTAATTTTTCATGAAATATTTAAATTTTGGTAAAACAAGAATCGCGTAGAATATATATATATATATATATATATATATATATATATATATATATATATATATATATATACACACACACACACGCGAGGGAGAATCAAAAAGTTTTGCAACTAAGGTATAAACAAACCTTGAACCATTAATCCTTCTATTGTTCTTGGGAGCTTACCTATCAAGAGTAAACTTGCCAAAATATTGAGTCTTCGTTTAAGTCAGTATTTAGCAGTGCCTTTATAAACATGTCAATATCCTGTGAGTTCAAGTTTGAGTACCGAAGCGTCATTAAATTTTTGTGTAAAGAAGGACATTCTGCAAAATAAATTTATGAGAGAACGTTGAATGTATATGGCCCCTCTTTTTCTGCAGTCACTAGGTGATTCAATTATTTCAAACGTGGGTGTATGAGTACACTAGACGAGAGAAGATCCGGGAACCAACAACCTCAACTGATGTTGATCATGCGACTCAAGCAGAGGCCTTGATCTTGAATAATGGTCGAATAAAGGTGTCTAAAGTTACTATGGGATTAGGTATTTCCTATGGTAGCTCTAGCAGAATCATCCCCAACATTTTAGGAATGTCTAAGGTGTCTGCAAGATGGGTTCCCTAAAATATTTTGGTTCAAGATCAGCATCATGGCCTTTCGTCATGTCAAGAGCTGTTAGACCTCTTTCACCCCATTAGTAACAGGAGATGAGATGTGGCTGTACCAGCAGGATTGAGAGACAAAGCAGCAGTCGATGTAGAGGAGACATTCGGACTCATCCCGTCCAAAGAAATTCAAATCCCAGCGTTTAGCGAGGAATGTGATGACAACAATTTTTTTGGATGCAATGGGTATTCTTTTAATTGATTACCTCAATATTGGCTTTACAATAACAGGGCAGTATTATGCTGAGGTTATTAAAAACAAGTGTCAGGCCATCATGGAGGAACATCGGGGAATGGTGACTCGAGTTGTCCTCAGGTTGCATGACAATTCACTAGTCCACAAGTCTCGCATTGCACAGGCTGCCATTCGTGACTGTGGATTTTAACAGCTCGACCACCCACCCTATAGCTCTGATTAGCCCCAGTGATGTTTTCTTGTTCCCAAATTTAAAGAGGTTACTAAAAGGGACAATATTTGATGACCTGAATTCCCGGAAATCAGCAATAGAAGAATGGTTTCAAGACCAAGAAGAAGGGTTTTTCCCCCCATGGAATCAGGATGTTGAAGGACAAGTGGAGTAAGTGAATTGATGTTAGGGGGGGATTATGTTGAAAAAAAAATTATTTTTAGAATTGTGCCTATTTTCGTTTTAACTTAGTTGCTAAACTTTTTGATCGCCTCTTATAGATATAAGAGGTGATCAAATACACACATGTACTTCAATGAAATCTTATTATGTGATCCTTATTTTACTAATCCTTTCCCTCCCCACCCCAAATGAAGTCTATTTTAATAATGCTTTTGTTTCAATTATAAAAAGTTTCTACTTATAAAACTGTAAGATTGGCTATTTTCTGGAATTAATTAGAGAGGGTTATATTGAATAATAATATGTAAATGAATCAGTTAGTTTTTTTTCGTTTTTTTTCTAGTGGATAGTGGATATTGCAGTTAATAATTAAATAGTTTGAATTTTACATTAGTATGCTTCTTTCTCAATAGCACTACGTTTAACAGACCTTATTATCACTATTTTATATTTTCATGAAAGTACTCTAGACTTCCCGACTACTCAGATCAAGGATTAAATTTGCTGAGTGAAGTAATAAATTGCCTACTTACCATATCACACCTGTTACAATACTTATTTATTTTGTATTAACTAGTTACATCCAATTATTAGACATATACTTTATTATTTTATTTAATTCTTAATTTTATTTAGTTTTTATAGTGATGTATATCCCCCCTCCCAAAAAAAAGTAACATATGTGTTTTTGCTTAGGATTGCTTGAACGCCATTGGAAAACATTTTCATCCAGAATGTTTCTCCTGTGCTTACTGTGGGAAGCTGTTTGGAAATAACCCATTCTTTTTGGAAGATGCTTTGCCATATTGTGAAGCTGGTAATTTGAATTATTTTTTTTATTTGTTTCCTATAGATCTTTGTT
The DNA here is from genome assembly GCA_019009955.1 of Riptortus pedestris. Lineage (NCBI taxonomy): Eukaryota > Metazoa > Arthropoda > Insecta > Hemiptera > Alydidae > Riptortus > Riptortus pedestris. The sequence continues at coordinate 120,447,674 of CM032228.1, forward strand.
TAGTTTAAATATAGTAATTAACTATTTCTTATCTCTTTTGAACTAAAAAAAAATATTATTTAATAATGAAATAAGACATTAATAATGAGAAATATGTTTTTGAAAAATTGGATGCATTCCTTTAAGAAAGTTCCGATTTTATGTGCATTAATTAAAAATATTTTAGAAAGTTCCAATTAATAAAAAAATGATTTTATATGGTAATAAAATAAATCATAAACAACCAGGAAAATGAAACTTGCTTTTCTTAATAATTTAGTGACAAACTCATTTAATAAAATCCATAGTCCCACTCTGGGTAGAAAAGGGTGGTAACCAGTAGATAACTCGTCCCTTTAACATTAGTAGCAAAAAGTGGACGTTAATAAGTAATAATAATAATTACTATTATAAACTTTTGTGTAGATTATAATCATATTTTTTATTTGTTCCAGACTGGAATGAGCTCTTTACTACCAAGTGCTTCTCATGTGGATTCCCGATTGAAGCTGGCGATCGTTGGGTTGAAGCACTTAACAACAATTATCACAGCCAGTGTTTCAACTGCACAGTATGTAATCGTTCATAACTGTTGATTTTTGATTTAGATAAAAATCACTCAGATTTCATATTTTTTATTTTCAATCAAGGAATGTAAATAATGGTAGATCATTACATCTTTAATAGTTTTATTTCAGTCAAATGTGTTTGTTACAAGCAGGGACAATTGTATATCTCCTAGGCTGGGTCAGGTTTTCTTAATACTTGGGGTCTAAATGTTAGCATTGCATTCAAATTGAGTCCTAGGTACGTTAGACTTTCATGTTTTGCTACAAGATATCTGTCATGATCATCTTTAATTATGAAGATTTTGGTATTTTTTTTTGTTAAGTAAATATTTTAGTTTTTGTTTTTTTTTTATACTTTAATTTCAAATTCAGGTTACTATACTAGTCACAACAACTTTTAAGTAATGCTTATGTTAGGTTAAACTCAGGCAATAATATCCTTCTTATTCTTGTTTTTATGGTGAAGAATAGGTAAATTGGTAAAATTAATAAATTATCAGCAACTTTTGAAATTGGAAATAATTTATACTCTTTCTTAAAAGATAAATAATTGTTTTGATAATGGAAAAATATATCAAGATCAAGATGTGAAGGAGATATTTCTAAAATTGTCTCATATCTCTATGAGCTAGCTAAGAAGGCAGAGTTGCCTGTTTCCGTCAGAACAGATCATATTCAAAACAGAAGATGGAGCAAGAGGGTCCATTATAAATGAGAACATTTATTTATGGCATGAGGGAGGCTTAACTATAATGATGCATATTCAAGTGCTGTGTGTCCTAAGAGTGCAAACTTTGTGTAAAAGACGGAGAGATGCTGGTGAGGACCAGGGTAAAATATGTGAAACATTTTTAATGAAATTTAGAATAAATAATTACCTATACTAACAAACATTATTGAGGAGAGTGAGAGAGTTCAAAGAGTTAGGGACACAATCCAGAACATTTATACAGTACTAATTGTAGTTTCGTTTCATAGAAGTGATTCTAACCGCCTACAATGATGGAAAAAGGGTTCTTCATGAGTTAAATTAAAATTAAATGTTTCATAGCAGGGCCACAACAACATTTGTACATTTTCAGTGGTTTCTGAAGGGGTTAAAACATGGTGAGGATATTCCTTAAAACAATTGGGGTTTCAGGTACTGCCTCTATAAAATAGATTTCCCATCAAAATCTATGCATTACTATGACTTAAGGTGTGACTAAGCTGCTGAGTAGGGTTATTCCTGGGATAGAATACAACCCACTAAACTAAAAATGGAGGTGCAAAAATAATTGTATCAGAACTTTGCAAATTGGTTGATTAACAATATGAGTAACTCAGTTTTTGCCTAGGAGAGTACTATTCTTTATTTAAAAATTGTCCTTATTAAAATGATTTGCTGATGTTTTAATTATCAAAGCTGCTTAACAGTAGAATTAAATACTATGAATTAATAAGTCTGTAGGTGGAGGGCCCCTTTAAGTAACAAACTTCACCCCAGCTCATCAGTAGTAAGTGATTGTTATATTTATATACTTAGGATTATTGTACTGAGCATAAAGTATATTAGGATATTTTAATAGCAAAAGCAGTTGAAAAATCCTCAGAAATGTCAAACTGTAAATTATTTTGAGAATATGAGATTATGATTGCTATAGAGATGTGAACCAGTGAAAGGAAAACAAAAATTCCAATTTTTAACAAATTTCATTAAGGATCATAGGAGAGTGAAAGGGGTGTAAAACACTTGTGACCTTTAAACTGTCTTTCCCAATTCACCACAGTCGCAAAAGAAAATATGTGCAAAACTATAGATTGAAATATATATAGTATATAACTATATATAATGTAATTTTATATATAATAGAAACTGTATACAACAATAAGGATTGCTTAGTTTTTAAATATATATATATATATATATATATATATATATATATATATATATATATATATATATATATTAAATATTCCATCTCTTCGAATTAATTTAATAAATTATTGTATTTTATTTTATTTTTGTGCTCAAAAATCAAATGGACACCCAATTCCAATCAAACATACTGAATTCCTTATTTCAGATTATTATGTTCTTAATATGTATTTATTTACTTTTCAACAGATGTGCAAGAAGAATCTTGAAGGCCAGAGTTTCTTTGCTAAGGCTGGTCGTCCATTCTGCAAAAATCATGCTCGCTAATTCTTGGATACTTTGTTTGACCAATATATCTTCTTTGGTGGATAAATTTTAACCAACTAAGCGACTAGTCATTTTCTAAAGTGTTGGTTACCTCAATAAAATAAATGTCATTAATTGTACTCTAATATACAATAGTAATATTATAAATAATTTTAGTTATTATTATGTATGTAAATGTATATTACCTACTTTAATGTTAGTTTGTTCATTAGTTATCATCATTATTTAATGAATATGCAGGCTTGATCTCTCTCTTAAAATAAAAAAAGTAATTTATTTTTCAACCATTAAATTTATCCATTGTGTTTTACCTGCTATAATGTGACTAACAGTAGAACATGCTTTGTTATGAAATCTTCCCTAGCATATTATGTTCTGTTCCTTGCATAGGCTTGTCCATGACAAATATTTATTAAAAATAATTTAAAAGGAATAACCAAAAATAAACTGGAAAATTCCTTACATATAAGCTTTTGTTACTACTAACCAAAGAAAAAATGCTTCAGTGATCTACCACCTAGTAGTCTGTATTTTATTGGTTTTAAATTAAATTTGACTTCAGAAAAAAAATGTGTATATATTTTATTTCTGTTTTAGTTATATTTTCATTTTTGTGAGAATTATTTAACTTTAAATATTCAAATTTAATATTTATTATTACTTTTTAATTGCCACTCGATGAAGATAAAACCTAATGTGTCGTGGTGGTGTTCCAATAAAAATGTAATTTCTAGTTCCCAGTATTTTTGTTCCAAAGAAACTGTTAAAAACAATCATAAAATAGTGTTGGCATATATTTGAATAAACCTTCCTGTATAGAACTTAATGTATGTTTTATATGTTAAAAAAATGTGCATTGTATTATTGCTTTATTAAATTTTCTTTTAACAAAACTTGAATGGTGCTTATTATATCTGTTTTGATATTAAAGTTCTCCTGTGTTCATTTTATCGATGCAGACTTATTATTTTAAAAATCTCTGCTTTCTTTCAGCATAAAAGAAAGTCTTAGATGATTTCATTTTTAATTTTTCTTTTAATGAAAATTTCAAAAGTATGTATAAGCATAAAGTAAAGTATAGGCTACCTGAAAGAACGAGGTCATATGTTATGTCTTAAAACACATATATAACAACAAATCACTGTGAACATTTCAGCAGTATATTTTAAATCAAAAGTAAAACATTTAAAGGGAATGTAGTGCTGTTATTTAGTAAACATACGTCACATACATCATTTTTGCATTTTTTGATGATGTGTGATTGTTTTGAGTTTAAATAAACGATTTAGGAATTTGAAAGGTTTATTTGGATTCAGGTGAAGTCCTTTAAGAATTAAAGTGTCTTATTTAATGACACATTATTTTACAGAATGTTTTTCTCTTTTTTGTATATAAAATGTATTGGAAAGTTTGTAATTTATGTAGGTATATTAGAATTTTGTGAAAATGCTGGATTGTTATTATTATGTGTCCTAACCCTGTATTTTTCTTTTTTGATTTTCAGATATATTTTTCTATTATAAAAATAATAAATATTTATGTTGACATTATTGTAATTTATATCCAAAATGTTTTCAAAAACTTAAAGTAGTTCATAAGGGCCTAAAATTGAATATTTGTAGGAGCTAACAGTTTTGACAGAGCATTTTGTCTAGCTACAACATTATTCATTGAGTTTGTTATTGATAAAACATCAAATAATTAGTTTCTTTCATTAGTAATTGAATTTGTGAAATAATTAAACAGTGAACAACTTTAATGCAAAATAAAGAATTTTTCCTATAATATTTTATTTACAAACTATTGTGTTTAGTGTATGTCAGATACACAAAAAGTGTTGCTCTGAGTTGTCATTATAATGGTATGCCATGGCAACATTGTAAATGGCAGGCAGCCTTGCATGTAAAATACAAAAGGTAAGCATAACTTTAATTTATTTATTGAGGAAAATCCAGTAACTTACAGAAAACGTAAATTACATAAAAATATTTGTCTTTTAATATTTTATTATTATTTATTAATGTCCACATTTTGCTACTATGGCTACTTGGAACAGATTATCTACACCCTTTTCTAGCCAGGGTGGGACTTAGGATTTTATTTAATATTTATAGAAATCATTTACTTCATTTATGTTACATACAAGCCTATTGCATATTATTGTCTCTCACCTTGAGTGTTTGAATTATTGATAATACCCAATCTAATCTATGGAAGCCCTGAATAAAGATTATAATGATACCAGTTTGGTTCAATTTTATTAGTAAATACTTTTAAGAAAATTCCTCCTAAGGGAAATCAGCTATTGTGCTTATGTTTCAATTTTTTTCAAATTTGTGTGTGTATGAGTTATACATATAAACACATAGTGCATAATGTTAATGCTCTAGTGGCTGACATTTTTATTTTACCATTACCAAATTCAATATTTAAAAGAGCCCTGTTAAACTAACTCAAGTATGTTAAAGACAAAATCAGGAAGAGTAAAGAGAAATGTAAACTTTATCTCCATTATTATGCATATGATCAAAACATTTTGTATAGCTATAGTGTTAAGTAAACCACTGCTTCTACTCACCATGCATAAACAACAAACCAATATAATATATTATATTAGTGAGTGCCCTTGCCCATATACAAAATACATTTTCTTCTTCTCCAAATCAGCTTTCTGCTGAAGCAATCTTCTCGCTCTGCCATTCCTGATGAGAAGACTGATAGAGTAGAAAGCCCGTTTGGAGAAGAACATTCAGTCCAGCAAGTAAGTCTACAAAACTAAAAAGTCTGTCACCCAGAGGCTGCGTTAACTACAGAGAGCAGATGGCAGGGGCTAAGCAGATTTCCCACGTGTCTTATTTGCATTTATTTCAAAACGTAAAAGTTCAATGAAAACAATATTTAGTATTTAGGCTCCATAACATAACAGCTTATTGTTAATATGACATGAGCAGGTCCTTACTGAAGGCCAAAAACTAAAAAAAACAAACAAATAACTCGCTTAATAATCAAAATAGTGAAAAAATGTATAAACAACATTTATAAAACATTACATTTGCAATAAGATTGGTTCTATACAATTTTTCGTTCCGTTGCATAATAACAGATATTTTAAGAATTTTCGAAATGGTAAACCAAATAATTATTAGTACCCTATTTCTACTCATCTCATGCCAACAATAAACTAATATATCATGAAACATGTTACTCCAAGCTTAAATACCTAATATTTTCATTTGACTCGTGCTATATGAAACACTTCAAATACGTTTGGTGCGATGCCATTATTTAAGATTTTATGTTCTAGACTGTATATTTTTTTTTATTATTATTTATTAACGTCCACATTTTGCAACTAAGGCTAATTGGGACAATTTCCTTTGCCAAGATGAGAATCAAACTCGCCACTCTAGGTTTACCTTGTGAGATTTTAATTTTACAGAAATCATACTTAACTTTTTCATGCAAAATTAAATATTATATTTGGTAATGGCTGAGATCTTGTTGGCTCTCTACTGCAGTCAAATCTTGCTTGCTTCTGTTTTTTTGTGGTTCATTGTCTGTCTTCATTAAACAACTTATGTTAGCATTGTGAGTGAACACAGGCTGAGATTCACTTATATTCAGTTTGCATTGCTCCATTCGCTTGACCAAACCGGCTGGTCATTTGGATGAAGTGGATAGGTAGCAGAACGTCATCAAGAAAGTTTCTATGAGTATCCAATGATGTAAGTTGAATACTATCATTGTATTTCAAAAAAGAAAAGAAAGAAAAAAAAAACACTGGAACTATTGTAACATCTATTATTTATCATAGAAATTATAACTTTGGGTCACCTTGGGCTATAGAAAGTGTTCTTCAACATTATGCTATGCTTGTTCTAAATCAATATCTATGGAGCAGCTTAATGAAGCATATTTATGTTGCTAGTATAACTTGAAGAGTGAGAAAATACTCAGCTAGTCATCTCTCATAGGGCAGATAGACCAGATGCTGAATGTATAATGCTGTATTGTACTATTACTTTCATTAGATAGTTAAAAATAGAATAAATAATGGTACATTCAACTAATATCGTTAATGATGAATTAATTTATTCATCATTATTGATTATTTGAAACAATTCTTAATACTAATACATAACATAATAAAGAATGAAGGGCAATGACTACTTTTATTAGGTAATAGAATATTACTATATTTACTATATGCATTTGTATACATTTGTTTTTATAAAATGATATGTACATTCAATAAATTAATTTTGCACATAAATTCATACACTGTACAAGTCCTTGTTTACTAAATACAAGTTGTCAGAAAGTAAAGCAATTTTTCAAAAATACTATCACATCTAACAATTTCATAGAAAACATTTTACAAACCGCCTTTATATGTTCTTTATTAGCTCAAAATAGTACATTTTCAAGCAATAAATAAGCTTTTCCTTGTATGTTGAAAGTGACATATTCTTCAGTTTTTAAACTCATTGAATTTATACTTTATCATCAGGAAAATCTGATTTGAGGTGGTCTTTTGCTGAACAGTCTTTCTGCCTCTCTCTACAGGGAGTATCATCACTCACATGTCAATTGTGATCATGTGACATCTGGTGTTGTAGGGGCTGGAGGGGGAGGCGGTGGGCTCCCTTCTGGCCCTGTCACTACGAGAGTTGTGCAGCTCTGTCTTAGCTGGTTTGCTTCTTGAGCAGCCAGGTTCTCAGCAGCCATCTCCGTGAAGATGTTGATCAAGTTATTAATACCAATCAGGTACCTAAACACAAATAAATATAATGCTCATTTATGGTATCATATTAGAGGATAACTAGAGAATATGAGTTATTCATGTGTCTGTACTTGGGTGGTTCAAATTTTAATCCAGAGTTATTGTCTTATTTTGATATTAGGATGCATATCCTTTGTTGGTATCGAATTGATTTCACTATAAAATATATAACTGAATTATTTATCATGATATACTAATCTGACTATTAGTTATAATAGTTCTGGCATGAAACCCTCCAAGAGTGAGAGATAAAAATATAAGTGGAAAAGATTGCTTTGAAGTTAATGTTTGAAAGCAGGCCCTCGAATAGTGGACACCAACCATTCATTGATTAATGATGCCATTCTTGTGCATAAGAAGCTGATTTCCAAAGAGACACTGAAATATGAGATTTTGTTCTCGATTAGGAAACTACCCCATTTTCTCTTAGAATATACAACTCCAAATCAGTGAATAAAGCCAATATGTTAATTCTTGTAGCCTCAGTGGAATAATACAAAATTAAAGAATGTAACTAAATTAAACCAATTGAAATGGATGTGATAAAATAAAAGGTGGCAAAAATAGAAGTATAAACATATCTTTAGAGGCAACAACAATTTATGTTATACTGATAAGACAAGTCTTTTTTTAGATGGTGTTTGGGAGGGAAGTTACTTTTCCAAGTGTTCTTCAGATATTTACTGTTTTCTCTGAAAGGAATTCATTTGTTGATAGAAATTTTCGTTCTGTGTACCTTTTGAGTAAGGAATTTCATAACAAATGTACTTGAAGGTAAGGCTTTTGGGGGAAAAGGAAGAGATGTAGATCTTGTTGGGCTTTGCAATATGAAAACTGTAACTTATGGCAGAACTCAGTGGTTGCAACTACACAACACAGCCTCTAGTTCTTCATGATGGAAGTTGAAATCAGAAGATGTTAAACTTCCATATACATTGAGATGATATACCCTTACTTTCTATTAAGTAATGGTGATTACTTGTGGATACATCAATTGTAATTTCACTTCTGTTATTATTAATCATCCCCAAAAGTTCATGTTTAGTATTATTTACTCTTTTTTATTGTAGAAAATATTATTTAAACTGAAACTTAATTACCCGTCTTCATGATTGCCAACAACCCAAGTAGAAGCATGGTCTATGGTCACTTTTGGTGGTAACACTAAGGTTTTGGCAAAGTCAATTAGCCAGATGCTAGCTGTTTTCTCATCATGAACGAATAACAATGAACTTCCGATCATCTGAAAAATATATTGATATTTTAAAGAATATATATTTTCTAAAGAGTTACTCCTGGTTACTTGGAGCAACAACCCAACCAATGTCCGATATCTTGGTTTTAAGAAATATTTATTTCAAAGCTAGTTGTTACTGAGGTTTTCATAAATCTATAATTATTGTTTAATTACTCATAGCCAAAAAATAGTTAAAAGTTAAAATTGTGACAGTCAAAGTTATTTATTTATAATTGTTTTGCTACTATTGGTAGCTGCCTGACATCTTAATGGTACATCAAGAGTATGGAGGTTATTTAAAATAAAGTGAAAATTTATCTATTTATAAAATTGTAACCTCTATCTGTATTTTTTTTTTTTTTTTAATTTCATGGTACTTTTTCGTTTCTCATAAAATTGAAATATCAACAATTTTTGGCTTTGGGGTCTGTTTGTTAGTTTCTTTTTACACGTAAAATGCAGAACCAAATTTTATGAAAATTGATACACACATTACTACTAACCCATTTTAGAATTTAGGCTATACTAATGTTCCCAGGGATGAGTCGGAGTTATAAGAGAGGCCAGAAATGAAAAATAGCTGTATTTCGTTTCCTATTGATTTTTTGGCAAACGTGCACATAGCAGTCATTTATTTTGTTATTTAGGATAACTTTTATTGTATAAACTTTTGTAGTATAATAACTAAAACTGGAAATGCAAATAGATAGGGCTTATTATAGCCTAGTGATGAATAAAACTCACACTCAGTATTTAGTCATAATATTTCCTAAGCAAAGCTACCTCAGTAATGATACATAATAATGATGGTAATAATGAATACTATCCATGATTATCATTAATACTCTCCATGATATTTTGAAAAGTTCAGACGGATTGATCAGAAATACATTTTTTTTTTTAATTCTTCAAGGCTAAAAGATTCTATAACTTCACTTTAGTTACTAGATATTCAGGAATAAATCCTAAAAAATGAGATGGGGAAATATAAAAATATTGTGCGTAGTAAAGCTTTGCCAAAAAGAAAATACAGTCATCATTCTGCCTGTAATGATTTTCCAAGCGAAGTAGGGTATCTTAGCTAGTACAAATGAAACATCAAAAATAATTGAGCAAGGGTAAAAAAAATTTTATAAATTTTTAAATGCTAGATTAAAATGCAATTGAAGCCATTGGAAGGATTACAGAAGAAGCCAAATGATAACATTGCAAGTTTTCTTTAATTTCATGTTTCTCCTTTAATGTAAACCCATGTTAATAATACATGATATTTAAGCAAGAAATGCCATTTCATAAACTGTGTTATACGGACAATCTTTTAATATTGGTTTCTCATAAGTCAATCATAACTAACAAGGAAATAAATAAGTGGACATAAAAACTTAAGAATTTAAACTTATGAAAAAAGGTAGTTTCAAATGGCTTTGTTGCATTGAAACCTTTAGGTGAAAAAAAAAAAATTTCAACACTCTTAAGTCAACATTAGGTTCATTTTTTTACTGGCCTGCAAAACCATTGGTTGGTTTGTTATTTCTTAACTATTAAGCAGTGGGAGTAAAATAAAAGTCCGTCACGCAGGGGCTGCGTAAACTAAGCAGATTTCCCACGTGACGTTTTCCAGTAGATAAATCTGCCCAGTAACACCTGTAGTAGTAAGGTATCTCTAAGCCTATTCAAGAGGGACGAATAGTTATAGAAACGGCCGACAGAGCTCTCGGCGGAAATTCCCGAACATAGCCGACTCCTGCCGACGACACACAATACAAATATCTCGCTTAGTATTCAAGATACAGAATAAATGTATAGAACAATATTTATAGTAAATTTAATTTGCAATAAGATTGATTCTATACAATTTTTCGATCTGACGCATAATAACGGAGATATTGTGAATTTTCAAAAATCCTCCCCTCTAAACCCTCCCCTCCCACTGGTCCGATTTCAGCCATTAACGAACTTGATCTTCCTTTTTACATAAAACGATTAAATTCCGAGTTTGGTAACGATCAAACAAAAATTGCGACCGCTAGAGCGTTAACAGACAAATATTGTATATATATATAATTTTGAACGGACCTTATTTTCGTCATCTCCTGGGTAGGATCGATGGACATTTGAGGAAATTTTTCGAAACTCGCGTCATGAGTACGACCTCAATAGCTGATTTCCCTTGAGGGAAATCTGCTAAAACAATAAACAATAAAAATACAAATAAACTTTATTTTTACCTCATGAGATTGAAAAAATTGTGAAATCTCTAGTGTTGCTTTGATAGCTTTTAGCCTCTGAATGTACTTTGGCTGAAACAGAAAATAAGAATTCATCAATATATTCTAATAGATAGGTAGTATAAATATTAGTTGCACAGCTCTTAAGCCTCAAACCAACATAATGCTTTCCTGTAGTATTTCGCCTGATATTCTGCTCAACAGAAAGTTAGCACCTACATATGAGAAATAAATTTGAGAATAACCTATGTAACAGGAATATATAAATGCAAAATTAAAAAGTGAAACGCCTAGATGGTGACATTAATTAAGTTGTATAACCTATTTAGACAAAAGTAACACAAATTAAGGAAGGAAATGAAATTATGTCAAAAGACGAAAACTCACTTCAAAAGTTTATTCAGAAATTTTTAATTTTTCAACTCAAAACAAATAAAAAATATGTGTTTAATAAAGTCTAAATTCAACCTATGACTCTATATTTAAAATAAAGTATTTTTAACTTCACTGGATATTTAGGAGTTGTCTCACCTCCAACTCAAAGTAGGTTCATACAGTCAGACTTTTATAACTATAGTAGATAGAACTGTTTGATTAATATACATATTACCGTTTGGTTAGCATTGACCCCCATAGAATAAGTCTGTAATCCCAGGGCTACATGAATTATACAGAATTCCCGTGTGCCCAGAATTCTCTATATCTCCCCTTTCTCTCACTTTATGTTAACATAATTTGAGATTAAGATGGACATCCTAAGTTGACTGTAAATTCACGAGAGATTTTTCCCCAACTTCAAAAATTTGATTTTTTTATACAAAGAGTGATAATCAAATATTGTCACTCTTTACTGTACGGTCCATTTTCCTCTATGATCTTTAACGATCTTGAGTAAGCACCATAATTCCTTTTTCTTAGGAGCAACTTCAGAATTAATCATTTGGTTCAAAACTAAAATATTGTAAAACATGATGCGTTTGAAGTCTTGACATACAGAGAGCATAATTTTTCATTGATGAAGTGTGACCGAGACAGACTGCACACTCCTTTATCACAAAAATTCCACTTATCACTAATAAACAATAGCTTCAGAAAAGTATCTATTTCTTCATATTTGATGATCATGTGGCATATACTATTGGTCATTTGGTCCTCATCAACTATGGAAAATATGCCTGGCCAACGTGGGTCAGTGTAATCAAAATCTCACTCAATTGAAAATGGTGGGCATTTGGTTCCTTCCTTCTAATGACATCGCCACCCTATAAAAGCCACCCTTTAGTGAAAGTAAAACAATGAATTATGATGGGAATGAAATGGTTGGCTTTGAATCTTCAAAGGCTTAGTCAAATAATTAAAATAAAAATTATGGATCACTCGTTCAAAATGAAGCTGGGAGTCATCACCAACTAAATGAGGAGGGCCAGCAATTCAAATAGTTACCTACTCCACTGAGGTTCAGTAATCATCCCCACTTATTTGGAGTATTTTTACTCTCATGTCAAAAGCTTAGTACAGCAAAAATAATCAAATATTCATGGAAATTCAAATTAATCTGTCAACAAAAAATTACAATTCAGCTTTAAAAGACCGACACATTATGAGTAGTATATCACTAACTCAAAGAGTGAAAATGAAAACTCGTTTTTAACTTTATAAATTGACTACCCTTTTATCAGAAATTTGTATATTAATGGTTAACAATGTATTGTAATAGTACAAATAAACATATGTGATCGCATTAAAAATAAAACTTGCCATTTGAACTATAATACCCAATCAACTTTAGTTGTATAATCTGAGTAAAAGTGTGATAAACTATGCGTTGGACCAACCCGTAATTAACTTTATTTACCTTGCAATACACACTTTACCATACACGCACGCGTACGTATAAAAACCCATATAGAGGCACGCACGCACACATACGTATGCACACCCATATATAGGCACGCACGCACACACACAAGCGTACCTTCCCACATGCACACAAAATATCACTAATCTATTACACATTATTAGGTACTTATCAATTATCCGGACGTCGCCCATTTAAAGACAATTATTAAATCATTTTTAAAAAAAATATTATTTAAAATAATACTTCTAGAATCTATTTGAATGACAAAATGTAATTATAAATTACAGTTAATCGAAAACTGGACGATGTCGCCGAGAAGCTGTATAATGCGGTCGTATTTTATCTGTAAATACTGAGTGGCCTCCCGTTAACCATTTTGTCATTTGTAAATTCGAGATGATGATATTTTAAATAATAAAGTATTTTCTTTCAATTATGATTTAATAAACCTCTTTAAATGGGTGGCCTCCCGATAATCGATAAGTACCCGTTATTACTTAGACACTGTTGTTTAGACTATGTCATTTTCGCTGCAATTGGGAGGAGCTTTCTTTCCCTGAAGTAGGAATTTGTAAAATAGGAGAACGGTATTAAATAGTTCTAATAAACATTCACTAAAATATATAGTCTTTTTTAATTTAAAACGGTAAATAGCGGTTCTTGTGTTTCTAAAGAAAAACAAATTCTTCAGACATAAAACTTTATACTTACAACAGCATGGGGAAATCCTTCCGTAAAATCCCGGAAAGCTTCCTTGATTTGTGCTTCAGTCCTAGTGGTTTTGAAGTCTTTCGAAGATCGCCCATCACTCTTTTTGATTCCTTCTATCCGGAAACCAAGAGTAGCTGTCGAGGAAATTGTTTCCCTCCAAACCATATACCTAACAGATAAGCGTAGGTTAAAGCTATCCGGTAGACAATATTAAAACCATATTTAGAAAAATAATAAATGATGTTTAAATTTTGCAGACTAAGTACCTTGGCTTTGTTACACCCTTCAACCTGTGTTCTTCCTCAGTGGGAGCATTGTAATCTATCTGGATCATTTTCTCGTACATATCCTAAATAAAAATTAAACTCTAAAATAAACTATAAACAGAAAAAATAAAATGAATGAAATAATTAAGTTACTTTTTGATTTAATTTTAACTTATACAGAACTGAAATAGAGATGTTTAGTTTATGAAAAGCGTTTTTTTTTTGTATATTTTAGTTGGCTGATATCGAAAGCAAGTGAAAACAAATAGACCAAATACTGAAATTCACCGAAAATGGCAAGGATGTTGGAATGAGACTTCTAAAAGATTAAGCATGTAAAAGTCCACCAAATAGGTGCTCCGTAAACTAAGCATATTTCCATTTAAAAGATCTTGTCAAGGCTAAGTAGAAATGTAGTTCTAATTGACTGGAGTGACACAAACTAGTGATTTCAGTTGGCTATGGTAAACCATCTTCAGTTCCGTGTTTTCACCTTAGTTAAGAACCAATAAAAACAATACTCCGAATTTAAGTAGTTCATGAATCATTTCATTAATATATGTTATTGAGAAAATAACATGATCAGAAAAGGAACTGATATAAAAAATCATATTTCAGAAATATTTATTGGTCCACTTGTTTAAGCTAACGTGCCTTGGACTCCAGGATTCGATTCCCAGGTAATAAATAGGAATTTATTTAGTCGCAATCTCACTAAATTAAATTCCTAGTCCCTCGCAGGTAACCTGTTGATAATTTGTCCAAAGTTGCATTAAGTGGATGGTCACCACACCAAACACGAAGGTGATGTACGTGTGTGCGCGCGTGAGTTACCGATACCTATTTGAGTTTAGAAAGAAATCAAATATCAGTACAAAATCTGGGGTGGCTTTTCTTCCAGATTTTCCTCCCTGTTATGATTAAAATAAGGAATGTTAAAACAAAACACTAGGGATGGTTAGGTCTCTAAAAAATTTGGCCTCGAGAACTTCCTGCAGTCTTCCTGTTGGTTTAATTGCTGGATGATCTGTTGCAACTGAACACTACTGCACGTCCTTGTGACCGTCTTCCTTCCATTGTTTTCCTTTCCCATAGAAAACTGGACTGCCTGACCACGGGAACATAAATACGAGGCAAAGCAGACAGATTAAACAATGCATTTGATACTTCCGTCAAGATGAATGGTGTCATATTTGTTAATGGTCGAAAGGAGGAGAAGTTGTATTAAAAACAGGAGCAAATGAGATCACGCGCTGGATAACCAGTGATGATCTCATACCACCACATATTTTCTATTTCTATGTAAAATTCCGATTAGTATAAGTGGGACTTTACTGAAGTCTGAAAACATGAATAACTCCTTCAATATTTGAGTTACGAGGAAATCTATAAAAAAATACAATCGTAGAGCATCAATAGTTTAACATGATTGGTACTATAATATTTTTCAATACGACTCACAATAACAGAGATATTTGAAATTTTGGAAATCCCCCTCTACTCCAACCCCATTCCGGGTCGGATTACCACCATTAGCGAATCTGTTCTTTAGCGTTGAATGAAACTGTTAAATATCTAGTATGGTATAGATCAAATAAAATTTTCAAGTCAAGAAAGTGAAATTTTTATTGATGACATCCCTGCACAACGTATTAGCATGTATATCACATAATGAAGGTCTGTTGAAAACAATATATCGTATTTAAGCTTGGAATAAGATCTTTCATGATATATTGGCCTAATTGTTAATGTGCGATGACTATAAAGGGGTGGGGGTTAAGAGAGGCTGAAAACTAAAAAGTGCTAATACCTCTGTTAATTAATAGATAGAGAAAACGTGTACAGAACAACATTTAGTGAAAATTAAATTATATATACACATTTAATTTTGAAAGAACCCCATTTGAGTCATTTAACAATACTTGCTAGGGTCGATGGACACTTAAGGAAATTTTTTCGAAGATGGCATCTAAAGGGAACTCTCTTAATAGATAAATGTGAAGATATATAGTTATAATGGGATGCATCGAAAAACGACAAATGCAGAAGTTATGAATTGAACTCATTCTTCGTGCTCTTGCTTCGAATCAATATTAACAGAAATAATAAAACCATTTATTAGCTTTCATCTTTCAATAAACCCCCACTCCTACTCATTCTATTTCCATTGTTTATCTATCATGTCACTAAATGCATCATACACAGCTGAAATTTCAATCACAGTGGCCATAGACACATCACAGAAGAAGTGATCAATGACATCATCAATAATTATTGTAGTTACATGGAAATATAGTAGCCATAAATTGTGTCGCTAATCTTATGATACATTTCAAATTCTCAAGAATGTTTACTGTAAAATTGTAAGAGGGAAGCCGCTTAGTTTAAGGATCACCTCATGACAGATTCCTTTCTGCAACTGCATTCATCTCAGACAGACAACATAACTCTTGTTTGCAATAAATTTGTCGTGGATGACTGAAATGTGTCCTTGAAGGAAATAGCTATTAAAGAATATTGTGAATTATAGTTTTCTTCTATTCTTTTAATTACAACATATTTTAGAGACATTTTGCCAGGCTACTAATAAAGTATGAAAAGATGCTTTCTACGTAATACTCGTAATATAGATTGTCAATTCAAAAGCTGGTGGATATTGTTGGATGTCAAACCACCATATTGGATAAGTATATGCCAAAAAAATGAAAACATCATTCAGTAAAATAAAAAAAAAACATAGAGATAGTAATGCTTTAATATGATTTTGAACTTTTACTACGTCTGAAAGAGGAAATTCTATATCTATTCCGTAAAGTAAACAAGCAATTTCCAATGAAGAGTTTCTGATCAACTGAAACTAAAGTAGCAACACTCTCACAGCCTATCCATTTCATCATCATACAATTCTGGGCTGGACGTACTGCTCTCTATGATTACTAAAAGAAATGGCCCATTCCATCTTTCTCCATTCGTCTTACCCACTCCCCTTCCCCTAATAAATAAATAAAAAATAAGTAAAATATTATAAGTAATTTTTCGAAAGCGAATTTCATTTGCAGTAATTTGTGCAATATGAAACCAACTTCATTGTTGGATCAACTAATTTAAAATATTTTCTGTATGTAAAAGTGTTTCTTCTTGTGATAGAATTGAACTGGATTCTATCAATGACAGGAAACAACCATGGGCAAGCATGCTCCTTTTAATGGCTTTCAGTCTCTATTCGTCCATTATCTGAAGTTGAAAGTAGAATGGTGAAAGTTTTTATTGGTATTTTGAGATTATGAAAGTAATCGTGACTATTATCAATTGGAAGTTTCCAAGAGTGAGGCTAGCGGCTAGTGTTTTACCTTCATCAGATTTCTCTGTCGTTTGTTCTCAACAGTCACGAACATTTCAACAGTCTATAAAGCATTTCTCAGCTTTAGTCGTGCTTCTTTGACGTCATAACTCTGAGATTATAATTTCTGGGTAATTTATATTGTTTTTAATTATTTTTCTATTGTTTTAAACTAAAATCCATTACAACGTCGTTCCCATGATGACATTTTTGAAGACTTCTTCAAATATACTACAGTCTAATCACGTAAGATTTGGCCCCGTAAATAAATGTACTTTATAAAATCGCAGTATCTAAATATATGACAAAAACAAGATCCGCTGAATTTGAAAAAGTACTTCATACAGTCAATTCTTCCATTCATTCAACTACAAATTTCTGAACCGGTTTCATAACATGACCTGTAGTTGCACATGAAACGGTTAAATGTGAAGTTTGGGAATGATCAAACAATAATTACCAGCTAAAGAGCGTGACAGACATAAATCGTATGTACTACACTTCAAAGCATTCTTGGAAAATCATTTCAGGGGAACAACCTAATTTATTTCTTAAAGAAGAATAAACAAAATTGTTATTTTTGTTTCAACCATGTGGGAGACAATTTTAATAAAATAAAAAGGAATGTCTGAATTTAATATTCGTGAGTTTTAAGAAGGCAAATGTTTTGGGTCCAAACAGTTTTTAAATCGTGGTAATGGGTCCCAGGTTAGCTCCAAGTTGGTCTAGATTTTCTTCGAAAAAAATGAGACACCTGTTCGATTGCAGCTTGAGAAGAGGAATCCGTTCATTAACTCAAATCCTAGTCTCAATCAGGCTATAAAACGCTGGTGACTGTCAATTTTAGAGTTAACTACCGAGTTAAGTTAATTACTGAGCAACTGAACTGAACCATGCTGTGGCCAAATTCATAATATTAGGCCGATAAATGAGATGTGACGAGAGAGAGACATTATAAATAAATCAGAGATGCGTTAGCTTGAACAGTGGGTGGCCTCCATGGGAGTCACGTATTGAGGAGATAATCGGCTTAGGAGCAGTAGCAAGGACTGATTTGGATAATGCAGGATCCTCTCCCATCACTCTCCCTTCTTAGTAACTAGAGTCAGGTTTTTGTCCCTGACCTCTAGGCAATCCTCCTTTCAGGCTTTCCCATGCCTGCTTCACGTACTACTCACTCTTATCATTAGTTGTGGATATAAGCTACGGCTGGTAATGGTCAAAATTGAGTCATACGTTCAATGGAAACTATCAAGGGAACGAAAAAAAAATGGTTCCTTGTCTTCTTATACAGACAATTTATGCCATTGTCATGACAATAAAGGATAAGAAAGAAATGAGAGTTCTATTATCCTTAGCTTGCATCAGCTGATGTATAACTGGCACTAGGCGGTATGAGTACGGTTACACCTGTCGTCTTGCTCTACTGACCAGATGTCAGTGAGAAAACTGTCAAGGAGGCAATAACTCCTAAGACAGTATTATTATCTTTAATAATGTAGGGGTCCTCTTCCCTTCCATAGTCCTCAAATGTTGATTCATCAGTAGTGCCACCAGATGGTCTAACAACGTTGACTAATAATACGGATACCGCTCATATAACTATATACCAGGCAATTTGAATTTCGAAATAGCACTTATTATTTTTTACAATATAGCCCTGTATCAGCACTTAGCTGACCTAGAGTGTTTTGGGATAATAATAATTAACATGTAGAGGGGCAACAATAAGAACAGAAATAGCGTAAAGGTTGGTTTGACGTAACAATTATATTTTTCTATTTAATATTGCTCATGAAAAAATAAAATCTAATCTAATCTTTAAAGTAAAAATACCAGAAATCACGCGCCTATGTTTCTGTGGTAACAATTCTTCTCGAATTTATTTCTTCATCATTAATCAACATTAATAATTTTCAAAAGACACTGCAGGCATGAAATTATTATTATTTATGAACGTCCACTTTTTGCAACTAAGAGTAATTGGGACGGGTTATCTACAGGTTACCACCTTTTTCTAGCCAGGGTGGGACCAATCATTTTATTTAATGAATTCCGTCATTAAATAATTTCCTTCGCCCGGGCGAGAATCGAACTCGTCACTCTAGGTTTACCATGGGAGATTAAGGTCAACGCTTTAACTTGCATGGCTAACCTGAGCCACGCAGATATGAAAGAAAATGAACATAATTTTCAAGCTTTTTTTTGTTGCTCTGATTTAGAGACTGTCCAATGAATGAATAACAAACATTATTTGCAAACCATATACTAAATCAGATCAGTAATTTCTATTTCCAAAACTGCCGTGTTCTTTAATATTAGGAGAAAATTTGATGTAAAATAAAATAAGAGAATAAAAGTCGTACAAATGAAGCATACAATCGGGTAAAATACAAATTGAAATTAGACTCATATAGTGTAAGGTTACAAAAACCAAAAAGTCTTTAACTCCAATATAAAATAAAGCAAAACAAACGAATATAAAATAAGAAAAATAATTTGCATGAAAGATGAACCAAACTATCTCAAAATTAGACTTTTTTTTTTGTTTTTTTTTTATATATTTATTCGTTTAAATGCAACAACATAATTAAATATTACAAGCAAATGATATTTTAGAAAAAGTGGCTTGACTCTTGTCTTGAGGTGGGAAGTTGTCCATTGACAATACCCACAATGGAGGGAACAATGGGTTGTTTATGGAGTTAAACTGAAACACTACACGAGAAGATACTTACGCTTATACCACTTACGCTTCAGACGCCGTCTTGGGTTTTCTGGAATATGAGTAGATGAAAGTGATTCGACTAAAGGATTAGGATGTGCGGGAAGGAGAGAGTGGAATTTCTGATATCGGGATTTGGCGAGGGTATGGACAAAAGGAATGTTGAGGTCATTATGGAGAGTTAAATTGGATACGTAAAATGGGGAATCTGTAATTTTGCGGAGTATTCTGGATTGGAGGGTTTGGATTTTGAAGGAATTTGAAGGTTTGGTGGAACCCCAAAGTTCAAGTCCGTACGTGCATATTGGTCGGAATACTGTCGTATAAATCAGTCGTTTGTTGTGTAGTGATAGTTTAGATCTGTTGTCAAGCAGTCTAAGTAGAAGTCTGTACCGTCGACTCACTTCTTGTCTTTTTAATGCAATATTAGATGTAGTAGTTTCAAATAATTGTCAATACCATCTCGCCTTTTCTTTTATTTTCATAATCTCTTAGGGTTTCAAACATTTATGATGGAATTTTCCCAGTCAATTTGATTGTTGAAAATATCCTTTTCATTATAAGCATGTGAATTCTTATATTACCATTGTGTTGTAGGTTATTATTTATACTATTTGTAAAGAAAACCTTTTTCTTGAATATGTAAAATATACAAGGTATTTTTTTTTCAGAAGAAAAAGAGTTATTAAATTATGTTGAAATTCTGCTAGAAGATTATGTAGGTATCCTATGCTATCCTAAGTGCTAAATAAAGCGAAATATAGTCAAGCATTCATTTTAACTATTACACCCACGCACGCAAACACAGACACTCACACACATATATGAAACATATTTGGATACTATTTCCATTTGGCCAACTTGGTATTCTTATTGACAGCACATCGTGTTAAAGAATAATAATTTCAATACATATAATTTATTTACCTTCCGAAGCTTGGGCTTTTCTTTAGCTTTAGCAAGCTCTTCTTCGAGGTAGGTTCGGACCCCAATTTTACAATCCATCACGCAAGGGTTAGTGAAATCGCCGAGCAGGTCTTGCAGTTGCAGGTACATTGAAGTGCCTAGAATACTAGAGTCAAGGCTCATATTCCTAACTAGTATGAATGAAAAATAACTTTTATCAGTATACATTCACATATATTTATTTAACAATTCTATTTATTCATAGTTTTTTTTTTTTTTTTTTTTTTTTTTTTTTTTTTTTTTTTTTTTTTTTTTTTTTTTTTTTTTTTTTTTTTTTTTTTTTTAAGCAAATGATAAAT
This sequence comes from Riptortus pedestris, assembly GCA_019009955.1. Classification (NCBI taxonomy): domain Eukaryota; kingdom Metazoa; phylum Arthropoda; class Insecta; order Hemiptera; family Alydidae; genus Riptortus; species Riptortus pedestris. Next base: position 120,468,823 of record CM032228.1, read on the forward strand.
ATGTTTTGTCGCAATGAAATTCACTATTAATATTATAAATATTAAAAAGCAATCCAAAACTTTGATTATGAAGGTCATCTGTCTTTATACCATAGCCAATCTGTTAGTTTCTCATGGTATATAAACTGAGAGCCTACTGTATTATCCAATTTAATTATAGCTGCCTATTACTGCTATGAGAACGGAGTCTGCACCCAAGAGTATGGTCAGATCTGCATTGCATTGTGCCTCTTATCCTTTCATAAGATTAATTATCGATCTGTCCACAGTTTGCTGAGTTTATAGTCTCGTTCTCTTTCAAAATTATTTGGTTGTTTAATCTTTCTTGATAGTTGGCTAGTTTGGCTAAAACTTGACCTAATCACATATCCGAACCTAATATCCGTTATGAAAATTAGAAGTGATTTAACCCAGCTTAATGTGTTACCAAGAAAGATTTTCAGAGAGGACGTTGAATATGAAAACGACTCAATAATTTGAATACAGAAAATGTCTCTAAACGCAACAAACTACTGACAACTTTTATTCCAAAACTATTAATAATTAACCCAGTGGAATTAGAAGAGAGACTTACAAATACAGAACTCAATGGCGAATTCGCCTCAGAGTCAAGATGACTTTGTCTCCATAACCTGACTGGACAAGCATACATCGGACAAAACAGCTGACCCACACTCTCAGGTGAGGAATACTATGAGGAAGGTAGCAGAACGGCTAGCTTGGAAAACGACAAGAATAAATACCATCCGAATCCCAGAAGAGCAGGATAATCACGTTATTGACCGATGAAGTTAACAGGAACATCCAAACATTTATTTTCTTTCCGTATCTCAAAACCTTTTGTAGGAAGCCCTTTATTACTTCGGAGAAGTAATAAACCAAAACATCTGTAAAAAAGTTGAAGTTGAAAGCCTTCATTATCGATTACTACTCTAGTTGAACCATCCAGAATCACTATTGATTTCTGAATGGGTGGATCGATCCTTATGCTTCTATATAATCAATTTCGATTTAGAATAATGATTGTTCAGATTGAGACAAAAGTCGTACACGGGAATTTGTATAATGCTGTTAGCGGAAACTTATATGTATTCATTTAGAGGACGAAAAATTAAAGTAATTACGAAGGGGGAATTTTTTATAATCCTTAAGCATTAGAAATATACATTAAAAATTAAAACATATATATATATATATATATATATATATACTGTTTTCCATAAAGCGAGGAAAGGATACCGTCCCCGTCTTCGCAGGTGACATGTCCTTTGTATTCAGGTACGTACGGCCGAAGGATGTCCTTCATGAGAATTTGAAAGCAGCGCTGCTCTTTTGGGCAAAGCTTTTTCAAGATGGTGCCTGGCTCGGGACCCGCCTTGAAGTTGCCTGAAAAAAAAAATATGTGTATTATTAAATAATATTTAAAGCAAACCTCTGATTAGTTATTCTTATCCAATTACTTTTGTATAACGCAATATTCGAAACTGGTTTATAAAGAGAACGAAGAATTCAGAGGAACAGTTATACACTTATATACCAGGAAACTATGGTGAAATGAATAAGTAAAAGAGAAATGTCGAACTTTGGAAGACCTGAAGTTCATTCATAACTCTTTAGCAATTTTTTTAGCAGATTTCCCTTAAGGTAAATCAGCTATTGAGGTCGTACTGATGAAGCGATTTTTGAAAATTTTCTTCAAATGTCCATCGATCCAACCTAGGATATGACGAAAATGAGGTCCGTTCAAAACTGTATATTTACATCTCTCTCTCTATATATATATATACATCTATCTATCTATCAATATATTTTTCTGTTACCGCTCTAGCGGTCACAATTCTTGTTTAATCGTTACCAAACTCGATATTTAGTCTTTTAATGTCAAAAGAAAGATCAAGTTCGTTTAGAGGGGGAGAATTTCGAAAAATCAAAGTTCTCCGTTACTATACGTAGGTTGGAAAAAATGTATATACTTAATCTTATAGCAAATTAAATGTACTATAAATATTATTATATAAATGTATTCTCTATCTTCAACAATAACCGAGATATTAGTTTACGCAGCCCCTGCGTGACGGACTTTATCTACATTAACACATCTTTTCACAATAAACACTTCTATTTTTATTTTTTCTTCATTTTTCTGAACTCAAAAGAAGCTCCGGGAAGGGTTGTGAGATGTAGTTTGTTTGCTAATTCACTAGTAAACCTTAAATGGTGGGTTCAATACCCGCGGGACAATAAGAATAATTTACTTAGGACGGATTAAAATTCCAAGCCCCGCCCATATTAGATTAATGTTTTAACCGGTAGGTAAATAATCCCCATTAGCCGTAGTATCATAATGTGGTCGATAATTAACTCAAAAAGATATAAATAATAAATACTATGCAGTGATATTTTTTTTTGTCATAACAATGAAAACGAAATATAATAGAATGCCAGAATGTAGGTGGAAACCTATACATACTTTTCTTATGGTCAGTCTGACCAGTTTTGTTGTAATTACTGCATGTTTTTAACGAAGGCATTAATAAAACTTCGAACAAACACTTTAAAAAAATAATTGGAGAAAAAACTTTTTGAATCAGTATTCAACATAGCGTTGGATCTATGAAAGGAAGAGTTTTCTTAGAATATAAAAGTTCAGGAATCTCAAGGTGAAAAATAATTGCATAATTAGATACTCGTGTTAGTGACATTTAATTCATACGAGTAAAGGTCAAGTGTTTCAAACAGAATCTCCATTTTATTAAATGGCTTAGTAGTGCTCGCAGTACATAATCATTGTGTAATAAGCGCAGAACTGAGAATTTTTAAATGATGGAGAATTCCACTTCTAATTGAATATGCAGGATTTATCTAACTTCGAAGTTTTTCCTAATAGATATTAAAATGAATTATGTGCGCATCTACCTCGCACACACACTCTCACTCTCTCCGTCTCCAACACACACGCGCGCACGAACGCAATCACGTACGTACCTATCAAATTTGATCTTAGGCTATCGTTAATGTTTTTTTCTTTGTTCTTAATAAAGCTAAACAATTTATTCTAAGGGGTTGCCAACATTTTATATAAGCATATATGTTATTTTAAAAGTGTTTATTATTAGCAGTGAATCATATTTGAAAAGTAGGTCAAACCTTTGGGGGAGAAACAATCTAATCGTCTCTTCCAGTCATGTAGATAAGATAGATAGACCGGTGAATCTATCAACAACACAGTTTTATGAAATTCATTTTGCTTTACGGAGTGAAGAAAACCAACGCCCTTGAGCTCTTCTGTGCTAACTTAGGTACATATATATTATATAAGGCGAATGAAAATTCATTTATTATACAGAATTTTAAATGGCTTTTTGAAATGGAATATAAAAGTACAGAGGATATAAATTAGAAATATAGGAGACTCGTTTGAAGTTTAGGATGCAATAATAAACTGGTTTAGGTCCTCTCGTTAGTATTTTTCTAACGTCCACATATTAGTAACGAACCCCTCTTGTTTAGAATTTATTTGACAAGAATATTATTTAAATGTTGTCTTATGAACAGACTGTCTGATTTATTTGGACAATCAGGGGCGTTAGAGCCATATAAAGCGGGATTAGATTGAGTTAGTGACAGCTTAGCTCTTTGGCCTCTCCTCATAATCTTCCCCCTTGCAGGCTTTACCGCCGACAGCAAGAAATAACCTCCCTTCCGCTTATCATACCAGCTATTTCACCTTCCTTTTATGAATCCTATGAGAAACGACCTATATTTGAAAGGTATATTTCTTTTCCTGTCAAGTTGGTATACAATATTTAAACATATTTCTTTTTTAGGCTTACCATTTCGAACTTATCCAAGTCCAATATCTCATGCAAAAGGAACATAATTTATAAGTAATAAATACTTTCATACTGGTTTAAAGTTGTTAAGTTTCTAATCTTGTCGGTACCTTCAACTTTTTTAAGAAAATATAATATGAAATCTAGTTATTTAAGATAAATCATCCAAATTAGTATTCAGTGCGAAATAAGGGGGTATTCTGCATTAAAATCTCAAAAAGAAGGTTCTTTTTAAAGTGCAAAACTATGTAGGAAACGTCAGAAATCAATTCAGTTCTGAATGTGTATTATCTTTAAAGTTTTCATGCAAAACTAATGATCGATTTTATTTATTACCAAAATTGATCATGAAGAATGAGGGCTTCAAAAGGCCTAAAATGTAAATCACAAAAATCACTACTATTGAAAAAAATTACATGTCCAACAATGTTAATAAAGTAACTGCCTACAATTATCTTTATACATATAATTCTACTGTACGTGTGTGTCACTGTACTCCTCCTAAACGGCTGGACCCATTTTCATTTTAAATTTCAAGTTTTTGGGTCCTTAAAAAGATTTTTTTATAATGGGTCTTACAAATGTTATTTTTATTTTTTTTTTTGGTATCTTGTTGATAAAATAAAGTTTTCGTTTAACTAAATTGGTGATTTTTTCTCTCATTTCTTTTTCTAATATTAAAGAAATTACTTCAATACATTAAAAATATTACATTAAGCTATTACTTAAAATGAAATTGAAGATTATTATTTTCTAATTGTACACCTAACTGACTGTACAATTATTGCAAACCCTGTAAACCAACCTTAGTCTATAAACTATCTTTATATTATAAGCACGGACGCGAGTGGCGGTCGTTGGATAAAAAAGAAGTGAAAAAATCGCAAGTGAAACTAGGTCACTTAATGATATATGTATATAAATAAAACTCTAAGATTTGTCTGATCTTCGTTTATATTCGTTTTATCAAAAAAAGTCCGCCACGCAGGGGCTGCGTAAACTAAGCAGATTTCCCACGTGAAGTTTTACAATAGAGAAATCTGCCTAATAATAACAGTAGTAGGAAGGTATCTCTAGACCTATTCATGAGGGACGAATAGTTACAGAAACGGCCGCACTACCTCTCGGTGGATAATCCCGAATATAGCCGACTCCTGCCGACCACACACACAATAGAAATGCTAATATCTCGGTTAATATTCAAGATACAGAATAAATGTATTGAACAATATTTATAGTAAATTTAATTTGCAATAAGATTGATCCTATACCATTTTTCGATCCGACGTATAATAACGGAGATATTTCGAATTTTCAAAAATCCCCCCTTTAAACCCCCCTCCCACTGGTCCGATTTCAGCCATTAACGAACTGGATCTTTCTTTTTACATAAAACGCTTAAATATGAAGTTTGGTAACGACCAAACAAAAATTGCGACCGCTAGAGCGTTAACAGGCATATATATATATATATATATATATATATATATATATATATATATATATAATATTTATATAATTTTGAACGGACCTCATTTTCGTCATCTCCTGGGTAGAATCGATGGACATTTGAGGAAATTTTTCAAAACTCGCATCACGAGTACGACCTCAATAGCTGATTTCCCTTAAGGAAAATCTGGTAATATGAGAAGAACAAATCATGTTTAGAATAGCGATTGTGATCCTAAAGCATTATGAACGTTGAAGTTATGACTACCAAGTGGCAAATAGACAATTTGACGTGGCGACGGACTCATTAAATAGACTCCTTAAGCCCACCATGGATAGAAAGGGGTGGTAACCTGTAGATAACCCGTCCCGATTAGCATAAAGTAGACGTAAATAATAATAAGCAAAAACAAAACAATTCGAGTTACATGAAAATGCGTCTATAGTATTAAGACATTTTTTATACTTGTATTAAGAGGACGAATAGTGTTGCTATGATATATTTCATACTTTACTACCATTCACAGAAGTGGAGAGTTTACTTTGGCGTCAAACACGCGTCATATTCGTCACTTCGTTAATATTGGTTTTATGGATAAAGCGTAAAGAACAAATTGTGTATAGAATTGAATTGTCGGTCTTTAAATTTATCAAATTTCATATTTTGACTCCGATATTCAGTCACCAAAAGGAATTTTCTCCCATGAGTTTCTCGATAAAATTGTAATTTTTTTTTTGTATTTGAATCAACGATATGGATATTGCCGAGATCCTTTTTTTTTTTGCTGTACTGCCACAGACAAAAGTAGGTGGTTTACCAATTGTGTTTAGAATGTATTTTCCTATCCTAAAACTTCGTTTAAATTTATGATTTTAAAATTTCTGACTTTCTGTCCCTAAATAGAAATTTACTTTTGTTGTTATGAGAACGCTCCAATATGGGACGAGAAATATTTTTTATGTTTTAGTCGAATGTTGTGTGCTTGTTAAATTTGTTAATTTTATCGACGGGTAACAATAATTCTTAACTTGAATTCGTTAATATTCTTCAATCACCAAATTTTCCTTCCAAGCTTTAACAAGTGCATGGCTAAGAACAAACCTCTGTGTTATTTACTGGATTACATAGTGCATACATTAATCCAATCATTATATTATCTCGATTGAACATTTAACCTGCCAACGACGGGTAAATCAACTAATTAATAATTAAGAAATTTATTTTCTATTTAACGTAATTTTTGTCGAACACGGCCCTTGTCCTTATTTCAATCGAGATCTTTGGTGTCTTCACCTTTTTGGCCGACGTTTCTACAGACATCCTTCTAGCTTCGTCAACTTTCTTTTCCTATTCAGGTATCTGTGTTGCCCGGCGCCGTGGGCGACATCTCTACTTCCAGGCATCTTTGGATATCTTCTATGTGGACAAAGAATGAAAACGAAATCAAAACGAAAACCAAAGGTTCCGACGCTTAAGAAAGCATCTAAAAATTGCTCAAAGGGTAGATCATCACCGGTACCGGAATAGAGATACACATAAAAAACAATAAACACATGTTATTTATTTATGTCCACTTTGTGCTACTAATTAGGACAGGTTATATAGAGGTTACCACCACCCATTTCTAGCCAGGGCGGGACTAGGGATATTATTCAGTGAGTATATTGCTAGATAAATTCCTATTACCCATTTGAGAATCGAGCTCACGACTCTAGTATTAGGAAGTGAGATTAAGAACAGCGCCTTAATTAACACTGCAAACCTGAGCCTCTGATGCCTGAATAGAAACAGAACTCTTCAGACTCAGAGAAAGCTCTGAGGGTGTTAGAAGTATATCTAGCGAAACATCGGCCAAAAGCATAAAGCCACGGTCAATACCCAAAGACCTGGATTGTAATAATGTCTACTGCCCATGTCAGCAAGCACACAATAGATCAGCTTGCAATCTTGTGCCTCGTAAACGACTGAAAAGAATAGTACGAAACTCGGCATGTGAATTAGCACCATCTGTGCAGATTGTAGGGTATATTAATATTCGTAGAGACGAGCAAGAGTGGGAGTTCCAATGATCAAGGTAAGGGAGGCCTAAAATTAAAAATCAGGATGTTGAAAGCGTGAATCAGGTTGCTGGGAAGGTTATAACCCCCCCCCCCTTCCCCTCCACTTTCATTTTAAACTGAATTATGCCATGATCTTAACATTATGTTATCTGGTTTACTAAGAAATGAGAAATGTATTCTCTCCAATTGTTTAATAATTACAACTAAATAATGATGAACTTGCACAATTTGAGGGAACGGAAGTTGTGAGGAGGGGATCTCAGCCATTTATTGCTGGCTAGGGTATTTATTAACTTGTTTCCTGCAATATTGAAATTACGATGTGCCTTTTTCCTGTTACGTGTATAATGCTTCACTTCAATTTCATTATGAGTGTTTTTAACGAAGGAGCAATTGTTTGAAAGTTAATACTAAACTTAAGTCTCAATATTGATGGAATCGGACAACAAGACTTGAAATTTAAGTTGGAAATGCATTGTTTATTTAACTAGAGATTTATTATCCAAACAGTGAGCTTTATTATTATTTTTAACGTCCACTTTGTGCTCTTGTGGCTAATAGGGGTGGGTTATCTACAGTTTTCCACCCTTCCTAGTCAGGGTGCAACTAAGAATTTTATTTAATTAGTTCGTCACTAATGTATAAGGATTTCAATGTATGTTTAATGCCTTAATAAAGATTTGTGTAGGAGATTGAATTTCGAGTTTTCAAATCTGTCACCCACAACACTACTCATATTTTTACTTTAAGCTATTTTATTTCTAAACATCTCTTGTTCAGTTTAAATTTCAAGGATTTGTGAGTCATTCCTGCAGGTAGGAAATCATAATTTTCGCAGACCGTAGACGGGAATAAATTATTATTAGTAGGTTTCTTGGAAGTAATTCATTTGATAGCTATACTAAACAAAGATTCGCAAATCTAATGCATATAAAAAAAAATTGAGGGCTCAGTTAGTCGTGTCAGTTAAGGTGTTGTTCTTAATAAACCTGATCAGCGTAGAGTCGTGGATTCGATTCTCACGTAGGCAGTAGGAATTTATTTACGACCTCACTAAATAAAATCCTTATCCCACCTTGATTAGAAAAAAAAAGGTAACCTGTAGATAAACCGTCCTAATTAGCCGTAGTACCATAAAAGTGGACGTTAATAAATAACAATAACATTACAATAAAGTTAGACACTTAAATTACTCTTGGGTGGCTCTAAATGCTTCTGTACCTTGATATAAAGAGCATTAAATAAGTGAGTGTATTACATTTTCTTTTTTCACATTGATTTTACTATATTTAAATGTTTGAAAACACTAATGACACCCGCATGATTATACAATTGCTGACTTGCGGCCATATAAAATGACCAAGATGATTGATTATCACTAAATATAAATTATGTACTATATCAATGTTTTGGCGCCGGATTATCACTAAATACTAATTATATACCATATCAATGTTTTGGCGCCGGCTCATCATGATATGTTTATTAATTTGCACTTATACAGTAATAATGTAGGATAGATAGTATTTCCTGATAAATGTAGCAGACTTGGGTCCAAGGGGTTAATTGGTCTATGCAATTACGCCAGGCTATGCGAGTAAACACTATATTTTATTTAGCTTTGTATGACGAGCTTCCAGACTGCATTTCCATTCGTTCAATGTCGGGGATGGATACACGAATATATAAGAAAATATCTTGAACTTGTAATGCCACTAAAATACAGCAATGAATGGGTCTTTCACAAAAACCATGGGGCAAGCCATGATACCTCCATTTGATGCTGAGCCAAAGATTTTTATATTCTTTATTTTTTCAGTATAAATCGTTATTGAGCATTTTTAACTGAGAGAATGAAAACACGAAAGTGTTCTCTTTTGCGAGACCAAGGTGTAGGTTGAACTAAGGAATACGTCTTGTTATAATACCTACTCCCGTGTAATCCAATCGTCAGTAGATATATATTGACTCCTTTGTTGTAAATGAGGCATAGAGAAACAAACCTTTGTCCATGTATTGGGCACTGTCAGCACAACATGCTTTTGAGTATTCGCCGCCACCACAACGTGGAAAACGCCATAACGGATCTTCTTCTTCCAGAAAAAGGCTGCACGTGTTTTGCGGAAGTCTTTCGAACCAGTAATGATGGCTCTAAGAGGTTTGTAGATATAATTGCTTTCAAACCTAGCAGTTCAAAAGCTTTCATAATAGACCCTACTGTACGGTTCGAATCCAGTAATCCTGAAGAAGCGATGAAAGTTGATGCAGAAAAGAAAGGAATATATGAAGGACGCATAGACTATTTCGAGGTAAAATATCGAGAACCCTTCGGTAATGGACACTATGAAGTCCACGGACTTCTGTTCGGCTCCAGAGGAATCATGCCGAAAGAGAATCAAGACTGCTGGGCTTGGACACTTGCTGTTTGCCACTCCTAGATGAGTCTAAACAATAGACTCACTTGGAATCATAAATAACCATATTTATGACCGAGAATTATTTTTAATTTGCATTATTATTCTGATTTTATATATATACTAGCTCAGATACCCGGCTTCGCCCGGGAATTCATTTGAGGCTGAATGGTGATGGTATTTTTAGCAGATTTCCCTTAAGGGAAATCAGCTATTGAGGTCGTACTCATGACGCGAGTTTCGAAAAATTTCTTCAAATGTCCATCGATCCTACCCAGGAGATGACGAAAATGAGGTCCGTTCAAAATTATATATATATATATATCTATATATATATATATATATATATATATATATATATATATTTGTCTGTTAACGCTCTAGCGGTCGTAATTTTTGTTTGATCGTTACCAAACTCGGAATTTAATCGTTTTATGTAAAAAGGAAGATCAAGTTCGTTAATCGCTGAAATCGGACCAGTGGGAGAGGGGGTTTTAGAGGGGGGGATTTTTGAAAATTCAAAATATCTCCGTTATTATGCGTCGGATCGAAAAATGGTATAGAATCAATCTTATTGTAAATTAAATTTACTATAAATATTGTTCTATACGTTTATTCTGTATCTTGAATATTAACCGAGATATTTGCATTTGTATTGTGTGTGATCTTGGCAGGACTCTGCCATGTTCCGGACTCTCCGCCGAGAGCTCTGGTGGCCGTTTCCGGAACTAACCGTCCCTCGTGAATACGTTTAGCGATCCCTTCCTACTACAGGTGTTATTGGGCAGATTTCTCTACTGTAAAACTTCACGTGGGAAATCTGCTTAGTTTACGCAGCCCTTGCGTGACGGACTTTTTTTTGGCAAAGCTTTACTTTGCACAATATTTTGACATTTACCCGTCCCAGTGTTTAGGGTTAATACCCGTCGTTTTTGTGGATTTGTTAATAATAAAATAAACTTTTTATGTAAGACTTCACTGTCCTCCATATTGTCATATTTCCCGTTTCCTGTGCAATATGCATAGATTTGAATTATTAAGGACATAATATTAACATACATTTTGAATTAATTTTTCCAGGTAAGGTACCTGGTAGTTCATATTGAAAAGAATTGTTCAACAAATTTCTCTAAATAACAAAATAAACAACCTTTGTTATGTGCATATTTGCCGAAACCCCAATAGGAAACGAAATATCACTATTTTTAATTTCAGGCCTCCCTTACAACCCCCACTCCTGCCCGTCCCTAGAAAAGTTGGTATGGCTTATTATAATGAAGGTGTTAATGCTAATACACATACCGAGTTTTATTTAGTTCCGTTGAGTCTTTCGTGCCCAATAAAATTGTTGACTCCCGCTATAATTTTTAGCGTATAAAGCCTTTATAGTTCAGTATTCGACGATAGTGTATATAACAAAACTTTCTCTAAATAACAAAATAAACAACTTTTGTTATGTGCATATTTGCCGGAACCCCAATAGGAAACGAAATATCACTATTTTTCATTTCAGGCCTCCCTTACAACCCCCACTCCTGCCCGTCCCTAGAAACGTTGGTATGGCTTAATATAATGAAGGTGTTAGTGCTAATACACATACCGAGTTTTATTTAGTTCCGTTGAGTCTTTCGTGCCAAATAAAATCGTTGACTCCCGCTATAATGTTTGGCGTATAACGCATTTGTACTTCGGAATACGACAAAAGTATATATGATAAAAGTTACTCTAAATAACAAAATAAACAACTTTTGTTATGTTCATACTTGCCGAAAAAGCAATAGGAAACGAAATATAGCTATTTCTAACTTTAGGCCTCCCTTATAACCCCCACTCCTGTTCATCTCAGAGAATTTTAATATAGCCTAAAGTCTAAGTTGGGTTAGTAGTAATATACATACCAAGTTTCATAAAATTTGGTTCAGCCGTTTATGCGTGAAAAGGTAACAAACAAACAAACATACACGAAAGAAACAAAATGCAGTTATGGTGTCTGTGACATGTGAAACGAAAAGTTATCGTGAAATTTCGCGAAAAAAATCAATGTACAGACAGAGGTTACAATTTTATATCCATATATATATAAAATTGTAACCTCTGTCTGTACATTGATTTTTTTCGCGAAATTTCACGATAACTTTTCGTTTCACATGTCATAGACACCATATCTGCATTTTGTTTCTTTCGTGTATGTTTGTTTGTTTGTTTGTTTGTTTGTTTGTTTGTTTGTTTGTTTGTTTGTTTGTTACCTTTTCACGCATAAACGGCTGAACCGAATTTTATGAAACTTGGTATGTATATTACTACTAACCCAACTTAGACTTTAGGCTATATTAATTTTCTCTGAGACGAACAGGAGTGGGGGTTATAAGGGAAGCATGAAATTAAAAATAGCGATATTTCGTTTTCTATTGGTTTTTCGGCACATATGCACATAACAAAAGTTGTTTATTTTGTTATTTAGAGTAACTTTTGTTATATACACTTTTGTCGTATACCGAAGTTTAAATGCGTTATATGCTAAAAATTATAGCGGGAGTCAACAATATTATTTGCCAAAAAAGACTCAACCGAACTAAATAAAACTCGGTATGTGTATTAGCAGTGAGGTCTTCATTATAATAAGCCATACCAACATTTCTATGTACGGGCAGGAGTGGGGGTTATAAGGGAAGCCTGAAATTAAAAATAGCGATATTTCGTTTCCTATGGGTTTTTCCGAATATGTAAACATAACAAAAGTTGTTTATTTTGTTATTTGGAGTAACTTTTGTTATATACACTTTGGTCGTATACCTAAGTATAAATGAGTTATACGTTAAAACTTTAGCGGGCACTAACGGCTGAACCGAACTTAACAAAACTCGGTATGTCAATTAGCATTAATTCTTCCATGATTATAAGTTATATTAAAATTTTTAGGTTCGAACGGGAGGGGAGTTATAAAGGAGGCCTGAAATAAAAATTCACCATATTTACATGTATAAGAAACGGGAAATATAAAAATATCGAAGACTGTGAAGAATTATCGAACAAATAATTCTATTATTAGCAAATCACGGGCAACGACGGGTATCATTCCTAAACACTGGGACGGGCAAATGTCAAAATATTGTGCAATGTAAAGCCTGCTAAAAAGTACCCTCACCATTCAGCCTCAAATGAATTCCCGGGCGAAGCCGGGTATCTGAGCTAGTATATATATATATATATATATATATATATATATATATATATATATATATATATATATATATATAAAATTGTAACCTCTGTCTGTACATTGATTTTTTTCGCGAAATTTCATGATAACTTTTCGTTTCACATGTCATAGACACCATAACTGCATTTTGTTTCTTTGGTGTCTGTTTGTTTGTTTATTTGTTTGTTTGTTTGTTACCTTTTCACGCATAAACAGCTGAACTGAATTTTATGAAACTTGGTATGTATATTACTACTAGCCCAACTTAGACTTTAGGCTATATTAATATTCTCTAAGACAAACAGGAGTGGGGGTTATAAGGAAGCCCTGAAATTAAAAATAGCGATATTTCGTTTCCTATTGCTTTTTCAGCAAACATGCACATAACAAAAGTTGTTTATTTTGTAATTTAGAGTAACTTTTGTTATATGCACTTTTGCCGTATACGGAAGTATAAATGCGTTATACGCTAAAAACTAAAGCGGGAGTCCACAATTTTATTTGGCACAAAAGACTCAACCGAACTAAACCAAACTCGGTATGTGAATTAGTACTAACGTCTTCCTTATAATAAGCCATACTAACATTTCTAGGGACGGGCAGGAGTGGGGGTTATAAGGGAGGCCTGAAATTAAAAATAGCGATATTTCGTTTCCTATTGCTTTTTCAGCAAATATGCACATAACAAATGTTGTTTATTTTGTTATTTAGAGTAACTTTTGTGATATGCTGTTTTGCCGTATACGGAAGTATAAATGAGTTATACGCTAAAAACTATAGCGGGAGTCCACAATTTTATTTGGCACAAAAGACTCAACCGAACTAAACCAAACACGGTATGTGAATTAGTACTAACGACTTTATTATAATAAGCTATACTAACATTTCTAGGGACGGGCAGGAGTGGGGGTTATAAAGGAGGCCTGAAATTAATAATAATGATTTCCTATTGTGGTTTCGGCAAATATGCACATAACAAAAGTTGTTTATTTTGTTATTTAGAGTAACTTTTGTTATATATACTTTTGCCGTATACGGAATTATAAATGAGTTATACGCTAAAAACTATAGCGGGAGTCCACAAATTTATTTGGCACAAAAGACTCAACCGAACTAAACCAAACTCGGTATGTGAATTAGTACTAACGTCTTTATTATAATAAGCTATACTAACATTTCTAGGGACGGGCAGGAGTGGGGGTTATAAGGAAGGCCTGAAATTAATAATAGTGATATTTCGTTTCCTATTGCATTTTCGGTAAATATGCACCTGAAAAAATTAGTTCAAATGTATGTCAATATTTTTTTCCTTAATAATTCAAATCTATGCATAATGCTCAGGAGACGGGAAATATGACAATATGCAGGTCAGTGAAGTCTTACATAAAAAAATAATTTTATTATTAACAAATGCCAACAACGGGTATTAACCCTAAACACTGGAACGGGTAAATGTCAACATATTGTGCAAAGTAAAGCCTGGCCAAATATATACCATCACCATTTTCCCTCAGATGAATTCCCGAGCGAAGCCGGGTATCTGAGCTAGTATATATATAAAATTGTAACCTCTGTCTGTACATTGATTTTTTTCGCGAAATTTCACGATAACTTTTCGTTTCACATGCCATAGACACCATATCTGCATTTTGTTTCTTTTGTGTATGTTTGTTTGTTACCTTTTCACGCATAAACCGCTGAACCGAATCTTATGAAACTTGGTATGTATATTACTACTCACCCAACTTAGACTTTAGGCTATATTAATATTCTCTCAGACGAACAGGAGTGGGGGTTATAAGGAACGCCTAAAATTAAAAATAGCGATATTTCGTTTCCAATTGGGTTTTCGGCAAATATCAACATAACAAAAGTTGTTTATTTTGATATTTAGAATAACTTTTGTTATATACATTTTTGTCGTATACCGAAGTATAAATGAAATATAAGCTAAAAACTATAGCGGGAGTCAACAATTTTATTGGGCTCAAAAGACTCAACCGAACTAAATAAAACTCGGTATGTGTAATAAAACTAACGTCTTCTTTAGAATAAGCTATACCAAAATTTCTAGCGACGGGCAGGAGTGGGGGTTATAAGGGAAGCCTGAAATTAAAAATAGCGATATTTCGTTTTCCATTGCTTTTTCTGCAAATATGTACATGTTAAAAGTTGTTTATTTTGTTATTTAGAGTAACTTTTGTTATATACACTTTTTCCGTATACCGAATTATAATCGAGATATACGCTAAAACCTATAGCGGAAGTGAACAATTTTATTTGGGACAAACGACCCAACCGATTTAAATAAAATTCCGTATGTGAATTAACACTAACTCATTCATGATAATAAGCTGTACCATTATTTCTAGAGTCGAGCAGGAGTGGGGGTTGTAGGGGAGGCCTGAAATTAAAAATAGCAATATTTCGTTTCCTATAGAATTTTAGGCAATTATGCACATAACAAAAGTTGTTTATTTTGTTGTTTGGAGTAACTTTTATCATATTCACTTTTGGCGTATACCGAATTATAAACGAGATATACGCTAAAACCTATAGCGGAAGTGAACAATTTAATTTGGGACAAAAGACCCAACCGAAATAAATAAAACTCGGTATGTGCATTAGCACTAACGCTTTCATTATAATAAGCCATACCAACATTTCTAGCGACGGGCAGAAGGGGGGGGGTTATAAGGGAGGTCTGAATTTAAAAATAGCGGTATTTCATTTCCTATTGCATTTTTAGCAATTATACACAACAAAAGTTGTTTATTTTTTTATTTGAAGTAACTTTTGTTATATACACTTTTGTCGTATACCTAAGTATAAATGAGTTATACGTTAAAAACTACTGCGGAAGTCAACAATTTTATTTGGCACAAAAAACTCAACCGAACTAAACCAAACTCGGTATGTCAATTAGCACTAACGCCTTTCTTATAATAAGCCAAACTAACATTTCTAGGGACGGGCAGGAGTTGGGGTTATAAGGGAGGCCTGAAATTAATAATAGTGATATTTCGTTTCCAATTGTTTTTTTTTGGCAAATATGCACATAACAAAAGTTGAGTATTTTGTTATTTAGAGAAATTTGCTCAACAATTCTTTTCAATATGAACTACCAGGTACAGCACCTGGAAAAATTTTAATGTATGTTAATAATTTGTCCTGAATAATTCAAATCTATGCACAATGCACAGGAAACGGGAAATATGACAATATGTAGGACAGTGAAGTCTTACATAAAATTTTATTATTAACAAATCCACAGAAACGACGGGTATTAACTCGTATAACACTGGGACGGGTAATTGTCAAAATATTGTGCAAAGTCAAGCCTTGCCAAAAAAATATCATCACCATTCAGCCTCAAATGAATTCCCGGGCGAAGCCGGGTATCTGAGCTAGTATATATATATATATATATATATATATATATATATATATATATATCACTTTTTTCTTTATTTTTCGTTATTTGCTTTTATTATTATTATTTGTATATCTTATATTATTTTACTAGATTTATATTATCACTCGTTATTTTAACATAAAGTTTTATAAATTTATACCATTATTAATCATAAAAACCGTTACAATTATATTTTTTTAAATTAATGGATGATTTAGCTACCCAAACTTTTATTACTGAATAAAGCGATATTATTTATAAATGGTTTAGATGGTAGCTTCCTGCAAATTATTAATACTAAAAATAGTTTTCTGCGAAAGTCTATTACTATTTAAAACTTCTATAAGCTACAAAATTGATTACCTTAATATAAAACCCAGTCGATCAAAGACATGGAACCAGGTGGCTGAACTAATGTTGTTCATGTTGCCTAAATGTGAGCTCGTTGTAGTAAACAAAATTTAATTAACTTCTCTTGTATTTTGTTATTTACGTATTAGGTTTCGGCAATTATCGGTTTCAATAAAGGCCTTAGCTAAATCTGATTTTAGGCTAAGCAAACTTATTCGTTAATTTTGGGTTCCAGCTTTAGATAAAGGCAGAGATAGCGAGAGGAGAATACATGAAAATAAATTAGGAAGGATGATGGGCTATAGCTCCTCGAAGATACCAAAGCAGATTCAGCTACATTACAAGTCCATTACACATGAGGACGTGACGTCATGCCCGCATCCTCTTCACTCCTGACATAATGTGGAGTTCCGGTTCCTGTCTGTTCTCTTTCACAATTATTCTTACCACTCACTTCTCAAAAATTAAACCAATGATAAGCGTAACCTACATCTGAACAGATAGGCCTATCTTAATAATCTAGCCTGATTGCTTTCAACTTCTTGGGCCTTCTTCACGTCACTTTCTGCGCCCTCTTCACCTCAGCTAAACTGGTTTCTAATTTATTTAGTAGAATGTAACAATCTCCAGAATGCCTTAAGACAAAGGATTGGTGAGGCCTGTAGATTCTAAGTAGGATATCGTTTATCTGAGCCAT
The DNA here is from genome assembly GCA_019009955.1 of Riptortus pedestris. NCBI lineage: Eukaryota > Metazoa > Arthropoda > Insecta > Hemiptera > Alydidae > Riptortus > Riptortus pedestris. The sequence goes on from CM032228.1 coordinate 120,486,242, forward strand.
TTATTTTATGCCCTTGTGTGCCTATTTCATTATATCACGAAACGTCTTATTCCAAGCTTAAATATGACGTATTGTTTCCTTCTGATCTTTGTATGATCAACCTTTGCTCTCGAGACCATAGTATTTATCTGACCAATACCATACTAGAAATTTAACGATTTTGTATAAAACTATTGACTGAATTCGTTAGTAGACCGAATCGAATTTTTTCCACCCAGCCTCGATTTTTGAATTCTGATAATGACATCAGATCTTCTTGCGACTAAAAGTGATGGAGTGAATTTGATTTGAAATTATGTTGTTTCTCGCATTGCTGTAGATTTCTTCTTCAGTGTCTGGTGAGAGGCGAAGATGACAGATTCTCTAACCGTGACCATTCCTGTACTAGAAGCTCTGTGCTATGTGAGACAGGTAGATTATAGATTGGGGTATGCTAATGTAAATGAGTATTTTGATGCGATACCCTTAGAGTTGCTATCTGCTAAAGAATCCTTAGTTCTCTACAAACCATCTGAAAGGTAATTAGCATTTGATGAATAACACTTCCCTTTTAATAGAAGCCTAACACAGAATATGTGGCTTGTACATTCGAGATTGTCATCATGGCGCTTGGGATGAAGTTGTTTATGCACTTTATGCGTCTACTACTAATCAGGACGGGTTAACTGTAGGCGATTATTATTTTCTTGCCAAGGTAAGTATAAGGATTTTATGGAGGGATATAAGGAATTCATGACTAAATTACAATTCCCCAAGCGGAACCCAAACTTATTATTTTTATAGTTACACAAATATCTAGTCGAAATTAACTGAGCTGGAGTACGGATAGAAATAAATGTTACTTTAAAATATTCTCTAGCTAGTCAATGACCTTCGACAAGGCTAATCTGCAATTCAAATTTATTTTAGAGCTTAATGAAATACATCTCTGAATAGAAATTACGTTCTTACAAATAAGAAAACAAATAAAATTTCATTCTAAATTAAATTCATTTCGATCCTATGGAAATCGTTGATTCATTCAAGTTTTCTTCATTACAAGTTACTGAGGAACATTCTGCATAACAGCATCGTCTAATTTTATTAGCAAATTTTCCTCAAGAGAAATCAGCTATTCAGGTTGTAAGTACCTAGAAGATGATAAACATGTGGTCTGACAAAATTAGATATACCTATATATACATATACATATACAATCGTACATAATGCATGCATACATACATACTTGTCTGATGCTACTCTAGTGACCCTCGTATCGTTATCAAAATTTATTATAGCCGTTTCATGTAAAACCAAAACCAAGTTCGTTGACGGCTAAAATCAGATGAGAAGGGGGGTTTATGGAGGCGATCTATAATTCAACATATTTCCGTTATTATGAGTCTAATCAAAAAATAATAGAATAGCCAATTTTGTTGAAAATTGAATTTTCTATAAATGTTGTTGTAGGCGATTTTTGTTAATCTTGAATTTTAAACAAGATTTGCATCTTTTTAGCATAGTCCCCCCCCCCGTTAATCGTCGAATCTTAACAATAAGCGAATTCATCATGAATCGTCTTATTCCAATCTTTAACACGAAAAATTGTTTCAACAGACCCCTAGATGATCAACATGCTAATACGTTGTGTGATGTCATCAATTAAGATTTGATTTTTTGACTTAAAAATGTTTATTTCATCCAAACCACACTATTTATTTATCTGTATCGTTCAACGTTAAAGGTCATGTTCGTTAATGACGGAAATCAGATGAGGAATGGGGGGTGCTGTTTGGTGGGATGGTGATTAGAAAATTTAAAATATCCCTTCATTACGAGACTAAATAATTCAAGCAGAACATACGGTTTCATTGCTCACTTCAGCTATAGTTTAAAACCTCCCTTGCCATTGCCTTTGATCATTAAAACAAAAGTGTCAAGTTCTGTAATTTACAAAGAATCAACTTTTGCCATTTGTGTTTTTGCCAAATAACTAGAGGAAATGAATTACCATTATTTATTTATGGCATTCCTCACAACATGGACGCCCACTCCCTCTAGCTTCTAGTTCTGCATTCTATGTTCTGATGAGTTCCATTCATCTGATACATATCAGGCGTTACTTGACGTACCCGCCTTTGCTTCGGAAATCTTCAAAGGCAGAATAATGAATATGTTATTCACCATTTTTAGAGTTCCCGCCATCATTATTTAGCTGATTAGCCTTCATAGCTCCTTGGGAACTATTTCTAGCTCTAATTCTTTTCTAGAGTCATCATGAATTAAAGTAAATCAGGTTGAAATCAATCCCTCTTTACTATTCAAAAAGTTTTGATACTACAAATCAGTGTCATAGATTCATTCATCATTAATAATTACCGTATATAAATAAAAAAGTAAGAACTGTCGGCGAAAGTTGCCCGATCCCATCAATATTGAAATTTAAATTTAGTATTAACTTTCAAACAATCGCTCCTTCGTTAAAAACACTCATAATGAAATTGAGGTGAAGCACTTATACGTAACAGGAAAAATAGCCACATAGTCTTGTTCCCATTTTATTAATTGAATATGTTTCATTACAGCACGGTGAGCTGTACTTCTTTCATTATTGAGCTAGATCATATGTTGTTTCTTACAAATTGAATCTAATTACTTTTAGACTAGTATGACAATGTTTAACTTCAATCTAAATTACAAACAAAGCTGAAGTGTGATGAACTCTTATTTTTTAAAGGTTTTGTGGTGCATGGCTTTATTTTTTAAGTATTATTCATTTTTGCTTCTTGGAATGATGATCATTTTTAGGGCCTATCTGAACAATAAAGGCAAGAAGCATTTAAATATTATGAAGGAAGAACAACAAATTCTACTTGGAAGTATTGAATATCTTGTTCCAAACTCATACCCGGCAAAAATATATAAATCGTAGCACCTTAAAGTGGCAGGCAGCTATTATTATGGGGCTTACGTTGTTGAGCATTCAGGTATTTTCTCATTATGTTGGCTGTATAATATAGATTTCTGTGATTGTCTTACTATAATTAAGGGGCGGGGTATCCTTAGTTTCCTGAAATTGTTTTACCGGGGGAATATTTTTTCCAACCATTAAAAAGGGTACTTTCCTAGCCATTCAGGAATTTTCTAATTATCTTGGCTGTATAATATAATTTTAATGATTCCCTAGTTATATAGTCACACAAATTTAAATATTTAGTTCTTTTAAAAGTATTTTTTAGGCATAAGTTCGGTTGTTGTAATGATAATGGCCGTAACTCTGATTCCAATTTGTAGAATCTCTCAATTCTACTGCCATGACTTCATACTTTCTTAATTTCTTACCAATTCCTTTTTCAACATCCCACCATTTGGTGCAGAAATATAAATGATATCTGCTTATTTATTTATGATTAGAATGTCCGGCATGGTATGGTGGACAGTGTGGTCTGTTATCAACGCTTCATCTCAATAAGTTTTAATATTGTTCATTCTAAATAAATAAATTCTAATTAATTGTTGAGGATTATAGTGATAATATGGGACTTCACTTATTGTTATTGCTATGAGGAGGTCTATTCCCAGAAAACTGAGGTAAAACACACATCGGGGGAAATCCAATTGATGCGATGTTTGAAATCGCAACATATATGTCAAAGGGAATTAAAAAAATTGAGCACAATTCTAGCGTATCAAGAAGTACTCCTTGCTGTGCTTCTTCTATTCCTATATCTATTGGAGAATTTAAAGCTTGGTGCCTATTATTTCTGTTTTTGACACGTGTTCATTTGCACTTACGATAATAGCCGTAACTGTAGCCAACTTCAGCTTGTATACTTTTTTAAGCTCAATAGCAAATTCTTGGAATTTCCTTAATTTTTCGGCATAGGATTATCGAATATTCTCATGATTGGGAATTGCAATATCAATATCGGCGGCCATATTGATCTTGTTAATAATTAGAACGGTTGATCTTGTCCAGTTTGTTATAAGTCGCAATTTGGTCAGTTATCCACGTTTCAGTCATTTATTATTATTATTTTTTAACTCCACTTTATGCTTCTAAGGCTAATATTTATGTATAACCTTTTATAGTTAGGATGGGACTAAAGATTTTATTGCATTAGTTCGTTAACATTAAATAAATTCTTATTTTCCAGGTGAGAATCGAACTCATGAGACCAGGTTTACCAAGTGTAATTAAGTCTAACGCCCACATAACTAACCCGAACCCCCAAAAAGGTGGTTATTTAACCCAGTTCATACGGATAAAATTTATTATATATAAATTATAAAACAGATGAGACATTCTATGCAAACGTAATTTTAATAAAACACTTTAATTGGTTACGTATATGATGAGTTTATATTGATTCAGTTTCTATTAGGAGTTGATAATTTGTGTTCCACTTCTCTTTCGACAGGAAATGGGTGACTCTCTGGATGGACCACAACAAGTTGAAAAGGAGCAATTGGTTGCATCCGGACAATCAAGTACACAGTCTACAAAATCTGATGGGTTGTCTTCAATTTCAATGAATTCTGGCTGAATTGTAGTCGAATGAATCCCTTCATTGTGAAAAAACTCTTTAACTCTTCCAGCGATTTTCATATATTCCGGAAGGTTTCTGCAGAGAATATGTGCCGAAGCAATGATCCTGTCACCAGCCAACTGCCAGATGTGAAGTTCATGAACTCCGAGGACTCCTTCGACGTTTTCCAAAAGACGCTTTTGTATGGCTTCCACTTCAATGTGCATTGGCACAGTCTGGAGAAGAATGAGGGAAGACTCACGCAGAAGCGGCCAGGAAGAGTGGAGTATTATAACAACCATGACTATGCTGAGGGCTGGGTCAATGTAAAACTTCCATGGCCAATCAGTGAGCCAAATAACAACTGCGGAAACCACAACTATCAGCGATCCAAGAGCATCAGCTAGGATGTGGAGGAACACACCCTTCATGTTGAGTTGTTGTGGATTAGGCTTCATCCTGACATCTTGGAGGGCCATATTGAGTGACTCACCTCTGCCATGCTCATCCATAGCAGAGACAGTCACCTCACTCACAATAGGCGAATGGATATGGTGGCCGTGCTTCTGAAATAATATGAGCCCAAAAATGTTTACGCCAAGTCCCAAACTACCGACGATTACAATCAGCTTTGGATCTTTGATCTCTTCTACTTCAATAAACCTGATAATAAAAGGAATAATTAGTAGTAATTATTCCTATAATATAAGTAGATCATATATAAGTAGATTTAATAGATTTGGGTCTAGAGTCAGTGGGTCGATCGCCGCTTTGGCAACAAGGATAATTATTTAGTGTTGAACTCAATAAATAAAATCTTTTGAACCTTCCATAAATATGAAAATTTCGAACAAAAGTAAAACTTAAGACAATTCAAAACCTAGAAATATAATACATTTATTTACGCCTAGGATAAGCCTATATTTTGACTTTTTAAATAGTTCTGGATTTATTATTTATTAGTATATAAAATGAATCAAGGTGAGGAACATTTAATAACATCTATTGCCACAAAAGTTCGTGTGAAATATAAATACTTAAATAAATATTTAAGTAATTTTTGTTAGTTTAGTAAAATTGTCTACTTTTTAAATTAGTATGTTAATGCGTAGGTCTTTCACGTTCATGGTAATCCTAGAGACGTGGTTTTGACCCCTAATGGGCTTTAGGAATTGGGCTTGAAATTTCACTGGTCAGAATTTCGTTGTAACGTTATCTTTTGACATAATAACTCCTTTTTAGTCCGATAAATATATAAATCAAATTGTATATAACTATTAAAGACAAATCTTAATTTATATGTATGATTTTTGTTGTCAAGTGGACCAATATGTTAGAACAAAGGCAAAGCATGATTTTTGTTTCTTTGAAAGCTTTTTTTTTTTAAAGTAGTAACATTAAGTAACAGATTGAAAGTGTAAAGTAGATTACAAGAAGTACAAAATCTGTATGTCCTGGTCGTTAATGTTAGATGGTAATAAAACTGTGTGCTGAATAATATCTCTAAAAATATACAGAGATACAGCCGGCTGGTGGGATGTGGAGCGTGATCCAGAGATCTTGTTACAGTAAGCGTATAAAACTAAAACTGACAACCACATAAACAGCCTTCTAATACGGCTAACTCCGATTTCTCGACTCCCTTTTGTGGAATGGTTTCGTGAGTACAAATCCTCTAGTAATTGTCAGGATTTTTTCCTTAAACAAGCAAAGATAAGAGGCTCTGTGGTGTAACATAAGCATATCCAACTCTTACAAAACTTCCAGCTCTGCAGTCGTTACAGAACGATCTATATATATATTTTTATATAGAAAATAACGAAGGAAAAATTAAACATTATTCAAGAGTCTTCTGAGGGCAATGTAACATTGAAGCCTACAACCTCCTAGTTTGATATTTAAATGCTTGGTAAGCACTAAATTATAGAGAAAATGTACAACAACCAACAGATGTATCCTGTATTCCCCTAAAGACCTTCGATTCGGACCACAAAATGGTTACTACCCAAATTCCAAGGATAGTAACTCCTAGATAATTCAGTGCCCCTATTTTTGAAGGGAAATATATTTAAGGATAGTAATTAGGATTCTATGATAGTGGTTTGAGATCTATTATATGTAGCAGGAAGATTTGGTTGGCCATGAAGATTTAAGGTGTGCCTAGCTCATTCTCAGCAGAATTTCGTGTTCCTGAATAAACAAATAAGGTTTCCTGCCCTATAGCAGGAAACTAGAAAGAACAGACTTTCATAATATTCATATTTTATAATATAATAACAGAACAAACCGCTTTATTATAATTCATTATTTAATAAAGCACTGTGGTCTGCACATGAGCTTAAATGATAATTTCGTTTGAATATTTTGAAATATTCAAATAATAATGAGTTTAAAACTCGAAACCCCTAACAAGTTTACGTCATAGAGCCTAATAGAGACAGGCTATCTGCACATTGACGCGCTATTCTTTATACACGAGGAGTCGCAGAGAATGTTTTCAACATGAATGTCACTGAAAAAATTCAACCACATCTGGTTGGAGTTGGACCGGTACTCAATGTCTTGGAAGGGATTAAATATCTCTAACACACAAGTTGTTGAGGAGCATTGACATTTTTGCACTTGTCTCATTGGCCAGTGAAACAGAAAATAGCTTTGAATACGTTGTATCTTATATATATATATATATATATATATATATATATATATATATATATATATATATATATATAATCTAGGCTTATATGGACCTAATTTTCCAGAGTAGTAACTATTTCTAGGGAATTTTTATGTTGATAATAAACTTATTAATGTCTCAATTATTATGTCCCAGTTAGCCTTAGTTGCAAAAAGTGGACGTTAATAAATAATAATAATAAACTTTGTATACATCGTTGAGCCTTAAAGGTTATATTTAAATGACTTCAAAACATTGATTTATTGAATTTGAGTTGATTTTTAATATTTTTATTAAAACAATTATTTATTGTATATTTTTAAGACAGCGAAAGTATTGTGCCCGAGATAGGGTTTTATAATAAGGGCTATATGCCACAAAATAAATAGGTATAGTGAGATACAATAAATTTAATACATATTTATAAGTGAGGTCGCAGACGTAACATAACATTATACACTTCTGATTCGTTAAACCAGGTGTAGTACTAGGTAGAACAAAAATAAACCAGTCAAGGGCACACAAACTTATTACCTAGTGAATCACTATCAACAAGCCCAACTATTGCCTTCCAACACATATCACCCTATTTTTTTTTTACGAACAGTTTCCGAAATGTTCAAATGAGATAGTTTGACACAAATTAAAAGTTATCATCCGATTTATAATAATTAATTAACTTAACTATGACTATTACTATGCATAATATTAATAATATAATTAATTTACTTGTTTATTTAATGCTTTGGAATTAATTCACTATAGTCTTCGATTGACAGAGATGATGGACTGGTCTCTTAACTTTGAGAAGTGATTGAATTTGTTAATTTAATTATTAGGCTAAATTGTAATTAATTAAGAATTTGATTATTTAAATATTGTAATCACTTTTTAAATAATCATGGTTTTCAGATCTAATGTCACTCAGGCTAGACATTCTTTACTATTCATTTTTTTATTATTTATTAACGTCAACTTTTTGTTACTATCGCTAATTTGGACTAGTTATCTGCAAGTTACCACCCTATTCCTGCCAGGGTGGGACTAAGGGTTTCATTTAACGAGTTTGTCACTAAATAAATTCCTATTGCCTAGGCGGGAATTGGACTCGCTACTCTAGGTTTAGCATGTGAGGTTAAGGCCAACGCTTTGACTCTCATGGCTAAAGCTGAACCGCAGTTTCATTTTATTAGGGTATGATTTTTGAGATCTAGAACATCTCAGTAAACCTAGAGCAGCGAGTCCGATTCCCGCCTGGGCAATAGGCATTTATTTAGTGACGAACTCGCATAATAAATAAACATTTTAGTCCCACACTGGCTAGAAAAGGTAGATACCAACCCCAATTAGCCAAGTTGTATAAAGTGGGCGTTAATAAATAATTTAATTTAAAAATAAATAGTAATAAAGAGCTTTTATTGTCTGAATTTGATCAAGATGGCCACACGAAAAGCTAACCACCAGATGTTATAAAACAAAGTAAGGTACTTTATTCAAAGGCTAGGCCAGATGCAAGACTGGTTCCACTACTAATTGAAAAATAAATGGCCTTTCTGCTAGGATTCTGCAGAAAGTCAATAAATTATGATAATTAAATTTGCATGATCTTATCTCAAGTTTAGAATCTAGATATTCTGATGCTCATATAAAACACGACTAAAATATATTACGAGGAATAATCAATTTTGATCCTTTCTTTTTTTTTTTTTACTGGTTTCCATTAAAAAAAATACCTACGGTTTATACCTAAATACAATTTATGTCACTTACGTAACGACAGGCTTGAAGATGGTATCATTGTACAAGAAGCGCTTGCCATATGCACTCAATGAACAACCAGTAATGACAGTATCTAACTACAAGTCTGGCCATAGAAGAATTGTATTATTTAATTTGCGATCTTTGCCTTCTGTGATCTTGGTAAATCTAGAAACATGGGTTCCATGCCGACCACAGTAGACATTTATTGCGTGACGAACTAACTAAAAGTTCGTTTGTACCCCAACTACCCACATAAGGGTGGTCACGTGTAGATATTATTTATTAACGTCCACTTTTTGCAACTAATGCTAATTGGGACGGGTTATCTACAGGTTAACACCCTATTCTAGCCAGTAGTAGGTTTGGACTTAGGATGTTATTTAATGACTTCCGTCACTAAATAATTTCCTTTGCCCAGGCGAGAATCGAACTCGCCACTCTAGGTTTGCCATATGAGATCAAGGTCAACGCTTTAACTCACATGGCTAACCTGAGCCCCTATGTGTAGATAAACCGTCCTGTCCCGATTAGCCATTGTATCTGTTAGGGAGTGTAATGAAGGATAGTTGTGTTTATAGCTCTTTAGGAATATTAGGGAAAATGGTACTCCCTAACATTATCATAAAAAAAAAAAAAAATTATTAATAAATCTTAATCCCTCAATCTAATCTATGAAATTCCTCTCAGCGAATATATTTTCTTAAATGTTAAAATTGAAATTTTCTATCTCCAATAACTATTTATAAGCATGGGAAGGAGAATGCAACGAAAATCTTCTGAAGAATTATGCTGTATAAATTGTTATAAATATAAAGAGGTCGATGTATAGAATTCAATGTTAATGAAACACTATTATAAAGTGGAATATCAAGCTATTTTCCCACCTTCTCTGTATAAAAACATCATTATAAAAATAAATTAAAGAGTGTTAATAACCTTTTGATAGCCTCGACCAATATGGTGAAACACATGGCTGAAAGAAAAACACCATTGACTAGAGCACCAAGTACTTCGGCCCTGGCCCATCCGAAGGTGTTCTGGGACCACTTCATCGGTGACATCTTCACCGATAAGAAGGCTACCGAGAGAGCTGCAATGTCACTCAGCATATGGAAGCTATCGGCTAGGAGAGCTGTGCTGTTGGTGAAGTGGCCCACGCAGATCTCAACCACAAAGAATACGCTCGTTAAACCGAACATGGAAACTAGTCTGCATTTCTTACCGGTGTATCGGCTCATTCAGCTGTCAATCCCACCTACTCGTCAAGGTTACTTATCAAACTACAATAGCAATATAATAACCTATAAATATCTAAAACTGCATATGTTTATATAAAACTTATTACTACAATATCTTTAAAAATTGTATGGAACTAATCTTAGTGCAAATTAAATTTTCTATAAATATTGTTATATACATTTATTCTCTATCTTGAATATTAACCGAGATATTTGCATTTTTTAGTTTTCAGCCTTCATCGAACCCCCACTTTTACTGATTCCTTTATCAGTACTTATCCTGAGACCTTTACTATACGAGATAAATGCAAATATGCTACCGTGACCCCCCCCCCCCTTCTTAAGTTTTAAGTTCATGGACTACTAAAATTTTATTGATTAAGATAAACATTATTCTGATCCATTATAAATTATAGTACTAGATATAGAAAATAGTTTTCAATAAATGTGTTATATTCTGATATATTTGATTTTCTTTCCTTTGAGTAGTTGGCACACCTGTTTGTTAACGTTTCTGGTGCATCCTGTCTGGAGGTTTCTTATTATCGTTTGTATTTATTCCCTTGATGTTGACGGTGCTATTGTGTTACCAGTATATAAATTTATCTATTGTTATATATCACGAGGGGAATCTGCTTAGTTTACGCAGGCCCTGCGTGGCGGACTTGTTTTAACCTACAGTTGGTTTGAATTTCGCCAGGCCAATAGGAATTCATTTAGTGAAGAACTCATTAAATAAAACTCCTGGCTGGAAATGGGTACTTACCAGTACCCGTCTCAATCAGCCGTAGTTATTATTAAGGCTATAAACTAGTTTAGATGTTCTACCTTTGTAAGAACCACTCATTTAGGATTATTAGCGAACATATAAAAGATGAACGTAATGCTTGTTGGACGCAACCATTATACCGTAAAAATGTTATGGTTTTCATGCAAGAAGATATTCAATCGATTCAGTTATTACCATAAAGTTATTATTAGAAAAAAATTCAAGATCAGTTCATTACATTGTACAGCTACTGCAAGACGAGAACTATTATATTGCCATAACCAGACAATACTTAACGATCCCTGTCTACGCCTGGGTTTAGTAGTAGAAGGAAAAAGTCGATCTCTCACACACACACACACACACACACAAGCACACACAAAACATAAATTATCTATATATTGTTATACGTGTACACGGGCAACTCTAAATACACTATCGACATTAGAGCTAAACCCTCGTTTGATTTGACCTTTACCTAGATATTCGGGAATTACAAAACTACAAATAAAGTTTCAATTTCCTTATTCTGTTATCATTATTTTACCATATTCTGTTATTATTTATTACTTCAGGCGGTGAAACCTTCACCTCTGAAATAAACGAAATGGGCAATGTTAAGATTTAAAACGAATTCTGGATAGAAAAAAAAGTGATGAACAAAAAACGATTGTTGCAATTTGCAGATTTAAACAAGTTTTAGCAGGAACTAAGTATGCGGAAAAAAAGGAACTTTTGAATATTAAAAGAATTAAAAAGAGAACACATGCCGTTGTAAGGGAATGCAAAAGGGAATAATAGATTAAGAAGGGTGTAAGACAAGGGATCTCTCTATCACGTTATCTATTCAATATGTTCTTTAAAAAGGCACTGAATGGAAATGAAAGAAGGAATCATGATTAAAGATACATCGGCTCATTCTATCAGATTAGACGAAACATAACAATCACAATGCCATTGCACTAAAGTCAAGGTCAGAAGTAGAAATCAATAGAATGCTGCAAGCCCAAAAGGATGTGCTAGATCATTTTAACATCAAGATGAATTCTCATGAATTCAATTTTAGAGAAAGTACGTCACGCAGGGGAACCCCCCACCCACCCAAAAATGTGCATCCTAGGTATATTACGATGTCGAGTTCACTTACAGATATCTTTTCTCCAGCCTGTAATGTTAATTATTTTAATTTATTTATTTAGTTAGGTGTGTCGAAATTTTAGCTACTCACACTGAATCATATAAGAAAATAAAAGTTGGCGTAGTCGCCTTATTATAAAATAAACAAAACCAGTATGTTAACATATCTACATCCGTGCAATAACACATTTATGTTTTCTCTAGTGGATATTAATGGGAGTGCTCTAATAAATGCCAATTCTTATCTACGAGTTAAATTTAGTTGAAAAGTTGTGCCTCTTGGAGGTGTTTTATAATAGCCGCAATGTATGGGCTGTTGTCGTGCAGTAGTTCTGAAAGGTTGGTGGGTATTTTAATTCATTATTTTAATTAATTAGGATGATTAGGAAGAGGGCTGCCCAGAATGATTCAAGTCATTATTCGATGTTACCAATCAAAGACACGAATTTAAATTACATGTGTAAATATTTTACCATAACCAAATCAACTTGCAGGTGTCATTATAAATATTTTGGAAAATTTTTCACATTGATGGTTTGATTTTTTTTTAAGTTTATGAATGAGAAAGAATATATGATATTGTGACTTAAAAAAGAATGATAGAAATCTTAATTACTTAAGGTGCTGCTGATTTCATTATAACGGTTCTTCGTAGTCAACAGCTTGTGAAAGGTCACATTCTTTTCTCAAATTAGATAGGTATATTTAACATTAATATCTCCTCTTGGCATTTTATGACGGCTATGACATGTATTTTATTTATTACATACAGCATTAATGCTCTTAATAAATTACTTACCTTTTGAATTGGCAGGAGAGGTTCTGTTCAATATATTAAACAACCCCAACACGATTAAGGTTATTCCAGGTTATTGTAAGTACATAGTATAAATCAATATCTTTTCCACATAGGTAATTTATCGGAAACCAATGTCTTATTGAATAATACGTCTTACATCAAAGACTGGTGGATTACTGTGTAATACAATCATAAAGAACTAGATTCTGATTATAGGTAAATCTCTTCATAGAAAAATAGAATGTAACTCTGTATTTATTTATCTAAGACCATATTTATAGTTAATCACATTTATTTATGCTCATTACTATGTACGTACTTATAGTTTATTATAAATTTTAATTGGGTTTTTGCGTTTTTAATTCCAGCTTAAATGGGCTTTATTATATTCAAAATATCAAATAATAATCCTCAATTCTGATGCTAATAAATATATCGACTGCTTTGACGACATTACATATAATGTGCTTCCAGCTTCTTCAGGGGTCTCTCTGAGAGTGAAGAGTTATGTGTAAGTCTATAATAAATCCGTCACGCAGGGGCTGCGTAAACTAAGCAGATTTCCCACGCGAAGGTTTACAGTAGATAAATATACATACAGGTAACACTACCCTGAATGTTAAGTGAATAAATACAAACGGTAATGGCAAATATTTTAGTCAATTTACAATACAAGTTAATAATCTCTAAAGCGGAAGGCGGTTGAATAGTAAACAAACACGCCAGAGAACCTCGAGTGCTGAATAGATAAACCAGAAAGACAAACAATTAACGAAATACACCTGAATAGAACATATTAATTTTATTGAAAACAATTTACTAAAGGGAGGGGGGTCAACAGAACTTATTTGCACATATCTCAAAAAGTAAAAGTTCAATGAAAACAATATTTGGTATTTAACCTTGTAAAGAAGTGGACTAGTGTCATACTAATATTAAGCTATAACAGCTTAATATTAGTATGACACTAGTAGGAGTGGGGGTTTACTAAAAGCGTAAGCCTAAAAAATTCAAATATCTCGGTAAATACTCATTATACGGAAAATATGTATAGAACAATATTTATAGATCATTTAATTTTCAATAAGATTGGTTCTATACAATTTTTGATCCGACTTATAGTAATGGAGATATTTCGAATTTTCAAAATTCCCCAATCTAACCTCCCCCCCCCACTGAGACCGATTTCAGCCACTAACGAACTTGATCTTCCTTTTTACATAAAACGCTTAAACATGGAGTTTGGTAACGATCAAACAAAAATTGCGACCGCTAGAGCGTTAACAGACATATATATATATATATATATATATATATATATATATATATATATATATATATGTTTATATAATTTTGAACGGACCTCATTTTCGTCATCTTCTGGGTAGGATCGATGGACATTTGAGGAACTTTTTCAAAAATTGCGTCACGAGTAAGACCTCAATAGCTGATTTCCCTGAAGGAAAATCTGTTAAAAGTGAAATAACATATTGAAATTGATCCTATCACGAAAATCTTGAACGAGAGAACTATGCAAAGATACAATATCTGTTGTCTTGCGTACGGGCACACACCAAAGAGGTACAAGCCAAGGAGTACCCGATAAATGTAAATTGTTGATGACAGGGAACAATATTAGGGAGCGGAGGGAGTAGCTATGGACGGACTTTCTATCAGGCCTTTCACTCTGACATACATTAGCTGCTTCAGCTACCATACCTATCGGCTATTATACATCTCTCTCTAGGAGGCCAACTCCAGATATGATATGTCACTTAACTACGAGATAACTTGATTAGGGCTTCTACCATCACTTTAACTGCACAGATATAAACAGTATTTGGAGAGGCAAGCTCTTCCATTCGCGGATATAGAGTCAGGAAACTATGCAAGGTTTTTTCAAATGTGCTTATAGCTGTGCAAGGAAATGGCAAGGGTTGATATGGAGTGGCACTAGACTACACCTAACAACTACGGAATACAGGAATGGATTGCTACAGTATACGGAATGGTTACTAACCAACTATGGAATGAAAGGTCTCTGCCAAACCGACTAGACCAAGACTCAACAGCATTTAGTTACGTATAAAATAAATAAAATTAAATGTTAGTTGGTACATATTCCCAAAATCACAACAAAACAAAGTTTATATACAATTTTCGAATGTTTCTGAAAGTTTTTATCTGTTGAAAAATATGTATAGAACAAATGTCAAATGTCAACATAAATCTTCTGCCAAAAATATGACGTGTGGGCTCACCCCAGAGTGTAAATAACACTCACTAGAAATATATTAGTACAGAACAAGAAATTACAGTTCAAATCACATTACAGGGCTTGGAGTTAAAAACATCCAGACTTTTATGAAAATGCTTAGGTATAGTAGTATAGTTATCCTTCAATTTTCAAATATCATATCCCTTATTAACAGAAAGCAAATACAAGGGCATAGCATATATTCTATTTCTGAACGTGTATGTGTGTGTGGTGCTATAAAGAGATCCCTTGTCTTACACCCTTTTTAATTCTATATTCCTTTTTATTTACATTCTCATATAACGGCATGTGTACTCTTTTTAATTCTTTTAATATTCCCAATTTTCTTTTTTCCACATACTTAGTTCCTGCTAAAACTTGTTTAAATCTGCAAATTTTTGTTCATCACTATTCTCTTAACCAGAATTCGTTTAAATCTTTGCCCATTTGTATTGACTATTTTCTTTATTTCAGAGGTGAATGTCTCACAGGCTGACAGAAAGTCAACATAATAATAACAGAATTGGGTAAAATAATGATAAGAGAATTACAAAATTGAAACTTTATTAGTAATTTTGTAATTCCTGAATATTTAGGTAAAGGTCAAATCAAATGAGGGTTTAGCTCTAAAGTCGATATTGTATTTGAAGTTGCCTGTACACACACACACACACACACATACATACATATATATATATATATATATATATATATATATATATATGTGTGTGTGTGTGTGTTTGTGGGACTTTTGTGTGAATGTGTGTGTACATGAGAATGGGTAAAACACAGTTCTTCGGGTAAGTCTGGGTGACTGTTTAGTTTACCATATGATGCCATTGCATCTATTTATAAGTTATTATTATGTGAAATTATATATAATATATATGTACTAAACACCGTATTTGTAAAACATTAAAGGATTTTAAATGTACCATCTTCCAGTTTACCTCTTTATAGTTGTTTTTTTTTTTCCTTTTGTTTAAATTTACTAATATTTTAGATTTAATTTTATGCATTGCAATGTTTATTTAGTGCATTTGTAATATTTAATTTTGTTGATTCGAAATATTAATTTAATTTTGTACATTTATATTGTCTCTTGTTCAATGAGGAATAGCCATTGTAGTGGCATCTCAAGTAGATAAATGAAATAAATATTTCTGAACGGAAAAAATAATGATCTGTATCATTGCTACTTTCACTTTGCATTAAAAATGGTTTTAATTCAATTTTAGGTCTGGGATTTCTAACATGTACTACACTATGTCACTTAAATGAAATTATTGGCAAACTATTGGCAGTTAATATGAACAAAAGCATTACAATTATAATTACCTGGATTATATTGTACATTTTGTTGATTATCATTAAGAAACTCCTTATTAATAGTCAATGATATTCTGATTTACCGATTTGGAAAATAAATGTAATTTTTTCAACTATTCTATTCAAGTAATTTCATATACGTTTTAATCCAAATTTATTAGAAAAATAACCAATATTTAGATGGTTTAAAGACTTTGAATTTTGCTTTTTATAAAGAACGGTATGCGTATAGGAGAGGTAAAAAATACAGACTATACGAATTACTTCTACGATCAGAAGCTACAGAAAAAAAACAAAAAAAGAAAGAAATCCTCGCCAATATAAAGAATAACCGGTCTTCTATTTCATGTTATACTTTGGTTAAACTCGTTACGAAAAACCTGAAGTGGTAAATAAATAAGTCTTACCTTGGTGGCCCGCAAGCTGTACCCATGGATAACGCTGCTTCTTGTAGGTTTGGAAGAATGGTGTCCATTGGACGATATTTCGCAGCTTCCTCCATCCTGATGGCTGTAACAAACAATAATAGTTAAATTAGTTTGATTTTCAATTGTTAGGAGTTCCAATTAGGACATCTTTCAATTTAAGTTCGGATAAATACCCGATAAGCGCTCCTACAATATGTATTTGTCGGAGTTCTGGATTTAAAAGATATGAAGGGCTCACCGATCATTTTAAAACTGATGAACTTCGTGAATTTTAATTTGATGATTAAAAAATGTTTACAGTCGTAATCGTCGCTATATTATCAAACCTTTAGAAAAAAAAAAAAAAAAACGCAAATTATAAAAACATTTTTATTACCTATAAAGTCACAAAATACGAAAATCCGTTACTAAGCGTCTGTTAAATAAATTAAGCAGACTTACCAGGTGAATGGAATGTGTCGGATATGAGATAATTTCCCTTAATATGAAACCAATGGAAACAAAACATAAAATTTAAGCAATTAAAATTCATACCACATACATGCACACAAAGAAGCGCTATGAAAAGAACAGTATGAATTGAACAAACATATAGAGAAGAAAAAATAATCAATACATGAAAATAATTGCATTTTTGTGTAATGACCCTAGCCATCACAAGTTAGAAAGTTACTGGGTCATCGACTATCAATTATATTTGTACTGAACCAAGGGTATCAATAATAAATAATGTTTACAAGTTCTTTTCCAACCTCCTGTAAATGTATGCAAAGTAATCGATTTTACCCGGGTGACAACAGTTAAAGCCATTTCAGATGAAGCAGTTTATGGAAACAATATATATATGTATTATGTTGACAGTTAGTAAGTTCTCAAATGAAATAGAAATAATATTTGACAATTTAGGGCAAGAAACTTTTCATTTTATTAATATTATAGAACCCTGAAAACACACTATAAGGTAGATGGATAATTTCTTTTTGCACAAAATAGAAGAATAAAGTGAAGGTTCTCCTGAGAAAAGATTATTAAATTCAATTGGAATGAAATTCATCACTTCTTGTAATTTATGAGCATGTATTTTCATATATAAATATGTCATTAACACTGTTCCACAATACACAAAGCTGATAAATGAAGCTACTTCGCGATTACTAAAAATAAAATCAATTCTTCACAGTTTGAGGGTCGTTTAAAACAAACACCATTTATCTTCATAAATTTTAAGAATTAGATGTTTAAGGATAATAGCTTAAAGTGAAAATTGCATGAGAATTGGGGCTGAAAATGGTAAGATTCAATATTTCAGTCAAAAAGATTTGTTATTTGATTAGATATATCGATCCTAGTAGATAGTTTTATAGAAAAATTGCCTTCTCTCAGGAAAATTGGTAACTCTGTATTAAATTCGCGTTATTTCATTTTTTAACTATAAGTACCCTGAGGGTACATGAACCAAAAAAATTATCCAATGCATAATCGTCAAAATTTAATATTCGATATGAACTATATTCAGGGTCAGAGTTGCTGGAGGAAAACCAAGATGGATAGTAATGTCGACGGAATACTCAACTAACTTCGGGCATTCCAATAGCTATTCTCAAAATTAAACTGAACATTTGAACGTTCTTGTATTTATGGAGAGGAAACGTTACCTTACAGTATGAAATCTACTAAATGTTTTCTTCAGCGATTATAATCGTGTTGTTCAGGGTTCAAAAGCAGAGATTTCTAAACAGAACTGTCAAAATATACTTAACTATTCATATTAGAGAGCCTTGAAGGGAAGAGTTTATTTGTTTGGTTTTCGAAGACCTTACCAATAGTTGATAAGATAAAAGGAAAGATGGCCAAAAGGAAAGCTATTTAAAGTAAGTGGGTCACAAGAAGTGCTACTGCATTACCTATATTGCAGTTCATAGATGGTAGTGGATGGAGTGACAGGTGATAAGGTGTGCAATGGGAACTATGAACTATAGTTCATGGGAAGCCAGGTCATTGGCCCCAACCCACGCCTCACTACTGTCCCTCCTCCATAATGGGTTTCGTCTTCCAAGACTTTCACCTATTTTTCCCTTTTACAACTCACATCTTACATCTCCTCTTACAAAGACAAAATGATATCTCCTTCACAATATATTTACTTCAGAACTAATAAAAAATAATACTATAGTAATAAAAAAATAATACAATATATTTTACGAGTGTAATTCTTTAAAACCTTTAAAATCATCAACGCATCATTCAGGGAGCTTAATTACTATAGTGGTTTCTTTTACAAGGTGCCAGACTACCAACTTAAAGAAAATCTTATCTTCTAAAGAGTCTGTAAGATGTCAAATAAACACCTGTAGGAGGTGGAGCACATGCCAAGAACAATAAACTTTTCGATACAAGTCCTGTCTATTTTTTATTTTGTGGGGGAACAGCAACTTTTTTTTCCAACCCCTGATACAAAACTAGCTCTTTCTTAGAAAACGGATAGACATTTTAATAATGACTTTTTTCCCCGTAACAAACGGACGGCAATAACTAAGACCATACTGGAATCGCATATTCTATTTTGTATTTCCTCATTCTATATGTAAATAAAACCGGAAAATTAAGTTATTTAGTATTATTATAGGCAATATGGAAATAGGCACAATAGCGACTATAAGCGATACTACCATTCCCATCCTCCCTTATTATTTACAAGTTAGAATAGTCTTTCTTACATAAGAGCTCAGTTAATTAATCAAATTAGTTATATATATATATATATATATATATATATATATATATAAATATATATTTGTAAAGTTGTCATTATTTCTAATATTTACGGGTTATTTTTCTTATCAATTATCATTATTCATCATAGATAGGATCAGATTAGTGTCATTCTATATTTTCATATTGTCTTCAACCTAGCTCAGTATTTGTAAGTAAGCATACATTTTAAACTGTGAAATTATGTGTATAATAAAAGCTCTAAATGGTTTTATTTTTAGAACCTGTTATTACTGTAATGACGATTATAAATGATTTAAAAATACTTTCGGCTATAATTAGTCGTATTCTTTATCAAATAATGAGGCTACAGGCTTATTTATAATCTACCGGAAAGGATTATTGCATTATGATTACGTTATATTTATCATGAAACAGTCGTGACCTATATATATCAAGGCTTAGTTGTGAAAACAATAGATAATAGAAATAAAAAATGATACTATGAATGAGCTTTATTGTAGACAATAGCCATATTAAAGTTCATATCATATGAAGTAATATGATAGGAAGGCTCTACGGTTCAGGGCTTAATGAACAATAGCTACACAATTATTACCTGCTCCTTTTAACCTGTTTCCCTTTAGTTTATCTTAAAACAATAATTTACCTATTTAAATCCACAACTATTTACTATTAGTATAGACTATTAGCTCCTAAATGAAACGAAAATCAGTAAAATGAAATTAAAACAATGCCAATGTAGACAAATGACAAATATTGATTCATCGGAATATAAGAACTGAAAATTGTTGGAAATGTAAATATAATTGGATTTTCTAAATTTAATGCTATACGAATTCTTTCATAAATAAATTAGTTTGGGACAGGATACGGAATGTAGAGATTGTGGAAATGACTGAATTATGGGAAAGAATTATTTTAGTTGGTTAGCAGAACTGATATAAAAATCTATAAACTACTATAAACCTATGTGCCATTATTTTAGTTTCCGACAAAGGCTCAATATTGCACTCTGATTAAATAGTAGTATCGCCAGCTTGTAATCAGCGAGGCAAAAGGAAACTTATTTCATAGACATTTTGGAATATTTATAAATAGGATTTTGAACTTTTAAGGTTTTTCAGTTAACACTTTTCTCCAAAGGCCTTGAAAGATGCGTACTTTTTAACTTAAGTCATTTTATCTAAATTTTTTTTCATTTTTTGTTAAACTGTACTTGCAGAAATAACTATTGAATAAAATATTTATATTTGATTATTTCATATGTGCTTTAATGAATACAATAATAAACTTATTTCGTAAAAATTAATTTATTCCTAATTGTAAGTTCATTTAAAGAATACTATAAAATAACGTTATGGCGTAACACACAAAAATGACGTTCACTGCCGTAAGACATCGTATGAACCAACCATACGTTGAATTATGTAACAATAACTATAAAGTTTTTCGTTTTTAGAACTATATCATTATAAAAATATACAAAGAATTTAAATAAAAGCTGAGTAACATGGATCTAAAGGAATAAAGGAAACTTAATTAGTTATTATTTGATTAGATAATGTAATCGTAAAATTTCAATTTTACTTAATCTAGACTTTTGATTTTGTCTGACGTTGTGTTTTACTTCCGATTACTCATATGCATTTTTGATTATAATAATGATATATAATGCAGATTTAAGCCTAACTGATAGTTTAAAGTTGATAGTATAGTTGTACATTGATATATTAAACATAAGCATTCAATTACCTAGTTCATAATTTATAAAATATTTACAATTCAAAGAATTTGCAATGGCTAATCCCATATCACGAATCACAGAGTATACATATTTTTTATTAAATTAGAGACGGACCCTTAAACACGATTTTACCATTCTTAATAAAATAAAGAATTATACACCATGAACACCTAAGCTAGTTTTCAGAGAAAGATTAAGTAAATAGCTTGTTTCTATTTTAATTCATCCCCTAAAGAGACATTTTCTAATAACGGAGAGATATTAATGGTCTTCAAGTTATGTTATTTTCAACTCCATATAAACAGTTTGACTTACCCAGAAAGATGAAGAAAACAAAACTGCTAACAATAAGTTTAAGGAAAACATTATTACAAGTTTTTGATCACTGGGCAAATAGAGTAAATTGCCTAGCATATACTCTGTCAATAGATTTATGACTTCTCGATGGAATTTCAAGAACTGAAGCAATGAATGGTCTTTGCAATATGCCAGAGACTACTGAAGCTATGTCGACTGCTGCTCCAAAGGTCACTCAGGACTGTCTGAATTAATACTGCTCCGGCCTGTCAGCACGACAAGAGATAAACAGTCATACTTTGGAATGTTTTCAAGCACACAACCACCTTATGATTCCTCAATTATTTTACTTTCGACAACATTTTATGAGAACTGAGCAAAGAGCTAAGATTAAGAAATGACAGCGCAGACATAATGAACGCCTGAATGCTCGTGGATTTGAAGAAGGAAACCAGACCACAAAAAAACTATAAATAAACTTGTTTTAATATTTAGTATTCGGTTTAAATTGTAACTGGTTTATGAGAAGAAAAAAGGTCTCTCAGTGATCCATTTACAACAGCCCATTTTGATAGAAAAATGAAAAAGTCCGTCACGCAGCGGTTGCGTATTTCGACTAGTTCAAGTGACAAGCAATGTCATAAATTCAGTTTCGAAATGTTATTTATTCTTTATTAGGCGCCCATTTAAACACGAATTGAAATTTTAGATGTTTTGTTAAGCGTCCAAGGATGAAAAATAAAATTACAAATATCTCTGTCAAAATTCGAGTTCTTATCTTATTTCTTATGAATTTGATGCCCTGAATTTAAATATGCTATTAGTTTATGCCTATCACCTCGAATTTTTAAGATATAAACATTTTAGCGAATTATACACTAAACTATTTTAAAAGAAAAACCTTGGTTTAAAGAAACAAATTAAACAAGGAAATTTTATTATATTACACAGATATTATTTATTATATACAAAAGAAAACAGAAAAAGTCATCATTTAAACCAATTACTCACTGAACATTTCGGAAACTTCAGGATAAAATGCAATTTTCGTTCCTGGTTCAAGTAAATTTTTTTCCTTCATCCCGGAAGCCAGTAATTCAGAAGTTTCTTTCGACAGGTTGAGATCTCTAGTAAGGTCATTTAACTCATCATGGTTGAAACATTGAGGAATTGATGGTATCGTTTCAAAATCACTGTCACCTTCAGTAGTATCAGAATTCTGATCAGAGAGACAATATGCGTCCTCACTGTTCTGGTAGCTGGTGAAAAGTTGGAATTGGGACTTCTGAGTGAATTCACATTCATCTCATTGTTAACATAAATATATCTTCAATGTAAATTTTCATTTATGGTCCATCCAACGTAACTTCAGAACCTATTTTAATAAGGCGTGATTCAAAAATACCATTCTTGCCGATTTGAAAACGTGGACTTTAAGCAATGATTTCACAAAAATTTATGTAATTTGAAACGGTAAGCAGACTAGTTAGAGAAACTACTAGATCTGTCACGACTGCAAGTCCGTGGTTGCTGCGGTGGCTATGGGCGTCTCTTTATCAGCACATTGTCAGTAAGGGGAGAAGTATAGATTTATTTTAGGAATTTTTGCAAACAGAGAAATATTTGCTACGAATGACTTAAAATCTTAATAACTCACACGCCTAACTTCATGTTCTAAAACAAGCCTAAACAAAAGCCACCGTTTTTTAAATATTATTGACAAAATTCGTCACGCAGGGTGCTGGTATAACACACTTGTGATCTTATCTCACTACGTACTCTCTATTTATATGTAAATAACAAATAAGTAGAAGAGAAGGGGGGGGAGACTGAAGGCAAAGTAGAAGAAAGTGAGAATAACTCGCAACAACAATTGTAGACCATCAATAGTTCAACAACATTGGATCTATAACATTTAACGACCCAGTTATAATAAAGGAGATATTTTGAATTTTCCAGGTCCAATTTCCGTCAATTTACAATTATGATATATAATGTCGAGTAAAACGGTTAAATATCGAGTATGTTATAGATCAAATAAACATTTTCGAGTAATGAGCGAAGGTATTTGCACACACATATATATATATATATATATATATATATATATATATATATATATATTATACATTTGAATGTGGAAATATGGACATTTAAAGAAATTGTTCGAAAATCGTGTCATGAAAACATCCTCAATAGCTGATTTCCTTCAAGGGAAATCTGCTCAAACAGCCGTTATATATAAATAAAAATACTTTTTTAAGGGTATTTATTATTATTTATGCCTTGCATGTTTAAAAGAGCTTTTCATCTTTTTTAAAGTTAAAACACACACACACACACACACACACACACACACACACACACACATACAGGATTGAGTTTTATTAATCTAAAAAAAATATATGCGACTAAATTTATATTGCAGTAGAACAAGGAATATATCATATTTAGAGTTCATTTTGACATACACGTACGTACGCATACACACACACAGGATTGAGTGTGTATATATACAGCCAATATACAAAAATCCTAAAATCATCTAATAGCGTTTTGAAATAAAAATCTAGTCTGAAATTAGATGGTGTTTCCACCTCATCTGAGAAACTTGAGAATTGAGGACATACTATGAATAGAATTGAGTTTGAGTAATATCCATGCGCCAGTCATAAAATGTCCCCTGCCCGCTAACGCTTAGAGGAAATATTTAATGAAGCTCAAGGCTAATGGGGTTCGAGAATTTTTAGATACAAATTCAAATAAAAAATAAATTAATTAAAAAAACGATGTCTTGGTAGGATAAAATAATATTGTTTTCAGCGTTCTTTTATCTTTCTTTTAAAATAATTTAATTTTTATTTGTTATAGTTCTTTCATCTTTAGATTGGTATTTATACGTGGTCTGCGTTCTCTCTTATATAAATAATACCATGACCGCATATACTCTTCGGATTAGGATGACACGAACTAAAAAATGATTACAACGAGTTCTAATATTGGCACCTAAATAATAAAACATGATTTTTTTTTATACAACCGACGTCCAGTTTTAGAGTTAATAGTAAACATAGCTAAATATATTTTCCTGTTATTTCTAGACTTCATTTTGTTTTTCCTGGGTAACGGCGGCAGAGAATATAAACTTGAAAATTTAAATCATTGGTAGTAAATTAATGACAAATCTGAAAGAAGGGATGGGGATTTTAATAGCGATGAATTCCCAGAATTTATAATTGAAAAGCACGCTGCATGGCAAAAACTAAATATTTTGAGTCTTTCGAAAAGATACTTTAACAATATAATGAAATGTTAAACGCAGCAAGCACGTCAAAAAGAAAAAAACTTTATATCGTTTCACCAGATGTGATTTTTTGGGGTTCAAGCTCCTGACCAGCTGGACCTGTTAAGAAATTCAGTTTCAACCCACGTTAAATGAAAAATGACGTCGTTATAATGCAAAATTGAACCAGAATTAAGCAAAAAAGAAATACTGTAATGTTAACCGCCGTTCGCGCGCTTAGTGTGTCTGTGTGTGTGTGTGTGTGTGTGTGTGTGTGTGTGTGTGTGTGTGAGAGAGAGAGAGAGAGAGAGAGAGAGTGAGAGAGGGAGGGGGAGAGGTAGAAAGAAAGAGAACGCTAACGGGTCAACATAAAAGGAATGCCGCTTTGATTTACACCAGACTAGAAGGTCTGTCTACTCCTGAATTACCATTTCAAACAGCCATTGATTTTTTTTAGAGTTATTAATTTTTAAATCGGTTTTCATTATAATTTGTATAGCAGTTAAACAGAAAGTATCGTGAAATATTGAAAAATTGAATTCTGAAATTAATCTTAATTAGCGAGCTAAGAACGAAGTTTAGGAATTAAGATTTTTGAAAATACTAGAAGTCTTCATGAGCTAATAAATATGAGTAAAATAGCGTTTAATATGAATTTTGTAGACTTGAGAATGTCAAATGAAAAACATGATTACAAACTGTTGAGAGATGTTAGTTTTATTGGTAATGAAGGGCATTATTGTTGGTGAAACATTATTATAAAGTCTCACAAGGGAAGTGTAAATAAAACAGATTTCCCAAGTCCAAAAATTCCGCCACGCAAGTCCTGAGCAAAATAAGCCGATTTCCCACTCGTTGGTACGACAAACAGGTGATCTCGTCTCATTATCTATTCTCTTTTCTTTCTCAAGGTATGATGCCTATGTAAACAGGAATAAAAATTTAAGCTGGGCATGAAATCAGTCCCAGTTACAGTACCATCAGTGCTAAGGTACAGTAAAAATTCTTTGAGTAAAGTGGGGGTTTACTGAAGGCTTAAAACAATAAAATTCAAATAACCACCGTAATATTCGAGCTAGGAAAAAATGCAAAAACGAAAATTGCAGAGCATTAAATGTTTAGCCAGCTCATAATACCGCAGATATTTTGAATTTTCGAAATTCTCCTTTAAATCCCCATATCCCGGTCTAATCTCAGCCATTAACGAACTTGATATTTAGTTATACAGCGGTAACATGTATATATCATTCTAAACTGATCTCATATTCGTCATCTTCTAGATATGGCCGACGACCTTTAAATAAATTTGTCGAAAATCCCTTCGTGAGTACAACTTCAATAGCTGATTTCCCTTAATGTTAATCTGCTAAAAATGAAAATGATGATCTGCTGATTTTCTTTTACAGTCAGTTCTCTATTTTTCAAAATCAGATGAGTAGGAGTGTGGCTTAAAAAAACTTGTGGCAGTAAAAAAACAAAAGAAAATACATAGTTTGGTTACTAATGAAGTTAGAGAAAATAAGAAGAACATTCTTTTGTTAATAAATTTGGTTATATAACATTTTATCATTGGTAAAAACAAAATTTTGTATTTTAGTTCTTCTCTACCGCCTCCCTCCCCCACTCTCCACTTCCTAATGTGTATTATTTCTCCAATTTGGGCTACTGTAGCACTGAAGTGCAAGACCTAGCCAAAGCTAACGGCACATTTTCGACAATCTGGAGCATTATTAACATTATGTATTTATAAGAAACCACGCCTAATTAATTTCTACGTTTTTACGCAAATATATTCAAAACTATTCAGCTAAGGTAGTTAAAGCCATAATACGCCATTTTCCTAATAGAAATATTCTTCATAATTGAAGTCAAACAATTTCATTTTCACTGAAAATATTCTATTAGATACCACAATATACTTTCGAGCGCTAACATTCATCATTTTTCTTTTGTTCCTGTTAATGAGGTATTTGTTCAAATAAGTTGTTTACAATTATATTTACCTCGAGTGTTATGTTTACCAGAGCACTATGTGATTGTGTAATTAATGTGACAAATAAACATGAGTCGTAATTCCTAGTAACACCATTGACTCTTAAGAGGAAAGCAGTATCTTTAAATACAATCTATTTGATTACATAGGATTGGGGTACGGGAGGGGGACGGAAAATGTTGGCTGCAGAGATAAATTAAATGATTTTTCAAGTTAGATAACGATAAATGAACAATTAATAATACCATCCAGATGTGTCATCTTCTTAGTAAAAGCCTTTGATCTTTCTATTTCAGCTGATTTCCCAGAAAGAGGATCAGCTATTGAAAATTTAGACCACACAGTCCTTGATTGATAAACTTTTTATTTTTCCGCATCAAGTACCCCTCCCCCCAACCTGTCTCCCCTCATCGGTTATAACCAACATAAATACTAAGTATTGTTTACATCGGATCTTAATATTGGAGAAAACGTTCGTGACGCAGGAGCTGCGTAAACTAATCAGATTTCCCCCTGAGCAGGTACAACATACTCCTGATCTCATCTCACCATATATTATTTATTTCTAAACACAATAAAAGTGGACGTTAATAAATAATAATAAATAAAGATAATATATATTTTTTGTATTTTTAATCCCCCTCCCCCTATTACTGGTCCGACTTCAGTCGTTAACGAAAATGGAGTCGAATGATACAGTTAGATCTAGATAGCTTAAATAAACATGTTTAAGTCAAGAGTGGAAAATTTTAATTGAGTAAGGCAACTATCCTAGACCACAGGGGAGTACATTTTGATTACTGAATATACTACTCATTAAACAGAATATTTGTGGGCATGAATATGTATTATTTACATTCCAACCCAGTGACGTATCTAGACTATTTCAAAGGGCAATAGAATCTATTTATAAATCGGAATGTTATCTTACAATTTAGTTGTTATTTGTTTAAGAACGGTATAGGCATTATTTCTATTACAGCGTTCAAGAAACGCTCAATATGAGTCACGTTATTACTCATCAACCTACTGCTGACTCTGAAGCTTAAATATGAACCTCTCGACAGCTTATGTGTGTCTCCGCAAGTATTTATTTAAAGGAAATCAGCTAATGTAGTTCTACTCTTGGCGCAATTGTCGAAACATTTTCTTCAAATGGCTATCGATCCAACCTAGTCTATTTAGTACTCACTCTCAAGGTTAAGCATGTGCTTTAGATTGTTGTATTAACATCCTGTTATTTAATAATATTTATGAGAAAGCAGCATTATACATTCCAAACTCATGAAGTGTCATGAGGAACACATAATACTATATTATAACACACTGATGGCAAAATTACCAGAACATAAAACACACGATGTAAACGGAACTAAACAGTGCAATAAATTTCCTAGACCTCGCAATAAGCTGTAAAAGCAACATTAGAAATAGACTCTTCATGGAATCACCCTACACATACGTGCTAGCTACATATCTGTGTATGATTCACCAACTAAATACACTACCATTCGCACAAGATAACTATGAAAAAGAACATAGACCAACATAAGAAAAAGCACGAAATAAAAGGTCTAAACATTCGATAAAATACTCATGAATATGAAAAATGATAAGAACGCCAGGTTGTCAACAAAAAGCTTCACGATATTGACACAGAGCAACACTCAGATAGGGAAACAAAAGTTGACAATATATACTAGAAAAAATGTAAATATATAAACTGAGTACTATCAATGGGGACATTATAAATCAACAGCAGCTCAGAAGCAACATTTTATAGATTCATTAAGAAGTATTTAAATAAAGGTTTATGCAAACAGCATGCATCTCAATAATATCTTGGACGCTAGTTAGATAAAGGCTGAGCCCAACAAATTAATAATGTTTTTGGTGATGGGTCTACGCAGTCAAAAACATTACTACATTTAATACATTTTAGATGACAGAAAGAAAGTTGTTTATGCTTGGTAAAAGTAATTTATTTTAAGCCGTAAATTTAGAGAACTAATTAATCTCCCTGTAAATCACTGGCTCAGAGCACTGAGTTTCTGGATGTTGCTGACAGAGAAAAATATATGGATACACCATGACACGAGTCTCTGTTAGTAGATTTCCCTTAAGGGAAATCAGCTATTGAGGTCGTACTCATGACGCGAGTTTCGAAAAATTTCTTCAAATGTCCATCGATCCTACCCAGGAGATGACGAAAATGAGATCCGTTCAAAATTATATATATATATATATATATATATATTTGTCTGTTAACACTCTAGCGGTCGCAATTTTTGTTTGATCGTTACCAAACTCGAAATTTAATCGTTTTATGTAAAAAGAAAGATCAAGTTCGTTAATGGCTGAAATCGGACCAGTAGGAGGGGGCGTTTAGAAAGGAGATATTGGAAAATTCGAAATTTCTTCGTTATTATGCGTCGGATCGAAAAATCGTATTGAACCAATCTTATTGCAAATTAAATTTACTATAAATAGTTTTCTATACATTTATTCTCTATCTTGAATATTAACCGAGATATTTGCATTTGTATTCTGTGTATGATCGGCAGGGGTCGGCTATGTTCGGGACGTTCCGCCGAGAGCTCTGGCGGCCGATTCCATAACTACTCGTCTCTCTTGAATAGGTTTAGAGATACCTTACTACAACAGTTGTTATTGGGCAAATTTATCTACTGAATAACTTCACGTGGGAAATCTGCTTATTTACGCAGCCCCTGCGTGACGGACGTTTTATAGTGGGTAGAACTGCCATAAGTAACCAGGATGCCTGGGGCCAAGTCTCAGACGGTTAAAACACTTTTTCTCCCATACAAAAAATATTAAATGAAGTAATATTATTTTATGTTTAATGTTAATCCTGCATTTATTTTCTAGGAAAATCATTACTTCAACCTGTTAACGGAGATTATTAGTTAAACG
This sequence comes from Riptortus pedestris, assembly GCA_019009955.1. Taxonomy (NCBI): domain Eukaryota; kingdom Metazoa; phylum Arthropoda; class Insecta; order Hemiptera; family Alydidae; genus Riptortus; species Riptortus pedestris. The sequence continues at coordinate 120,516,132 of CM032228.1, forward strand.
TGGAAATAATTGTAAGAGGGATAAAGGAGGTATTGATACTGTCTGTAGAGTATGATAGTGGAGGCCATTCATAGAGCAGGCACTCGACCCCAGTCCATTGAGGTCTGTGGGTTCATTCATAGAGTAATAACTTGGCGTGGCTTCATTCACGCTCCGGCCAAGATGGCCTACACTAAAGGCAGCCAGCCACAGATAAAGCGATTTGATAACTAAGTTAGTAAGGTAATTAAAAACATTTTCTACGATTCCATCGTATTTATGATGTAGCTAACCGGACTGTCGGTTAGCTATATCATGCATATCAGGAGTTTGAACTTTGACCCAAAAATAAATCTGTACTTGACTTATGAATCAATTTTAGGGAATATTATTATTATTTACTAGCTCAGATACCCGGCTTCGCTCGGGAATTCATTTGAGGCTGAATGTTGATGGTATTTTTTTGGCAAGGCTTTATTTTGCATAATATTTTGACATTTACCCGTCCCAGTGTTTAGGGTTAATACCCGTCGTTTCTGTGGATTTGTTAATAATAAAATTAATTTTTTATGTAAGACTTCACTGTCCTCCATATTGTCATATTTCCCGCTTCCTGTGCATTATGCATAGATTTGAATTATTAAGGACTAAATATTAACATACATTTGAATTAATTTTTCCAGGTGAGGTACCTGGTAGTTCATGTTGAAAAGAATTCTTGAGCAAATTTCTCTAAATAACAAAATAAACAACTTTTGTTATGTGCATATTTGTCGAAACTACAATAGGAAACAAAATATCAATATTTTTAATTTCAGGTCTCCCTTATAACCCCCACTCCTGCCTGTCCCTAGAAATAGTATGGCTTTTTATAAGGAAGGCGTTAGTGCTAATACACATAGTGAGTGTTTTATTTAGTTTGGTTGAGTCTTTTGTGCCAAATAAAATTTTTCACTTCCGCTATAATTTCACAGGTCAACAACCAAAAATTTGATTAGATAATTTTAGCTAATCTTTATGTTTTTTGGTGTGCTGAAACCGAAAATGAAGTACGTTTTTCTCTATCACGTACAGATTTTTTTCGAATCCATAGAACATAATATACCTGCTACACATAAATTTGGTAAGAAGTAGGTTCCCCCCCCCAAACGATTTCTCTTTTTATAAACACACATATTTCACTAGGTGGTGTAGGCAATGACTCCCTCAGTAGATGTTGTAGGCCTGAGGGTGTCTAGGCACGACCTGTTCAGACAGGAACGTACTTGTTTGGTCTCAGTAGTCACCATCTAAAGCTAAACGAGATTGAACTTGTTGTATCAGGAACTTGGAGCTAAATTTCTGTTCATTCTCTCAGTTCAGTAGTATCAACTGAAATGAACACATTCACTGAGGTCTCTTAGTTGTGTCAAAGTGATTAAGAACGTATTTTAAGGTTTGAAAGTGCATTTTGACAAAATGTCTCATCGTCATTGTGTTACCAGTCCAGACTACTTCTGTTTTATCTGTGGTGAGTACACAGTTAAGAAATACCAACGAAATATAACAGGTTTTGTCAAAAATGTATATTATGCATATTTTGGCTTGAGAATAGGAGATCAAGATAAAGTGTGGGCTCCTCACAAAGTATGTCATAGCTGCGTAGAAAAACTTCGTTTATGGTGCAAAGAAGAGTTACAATATTTCAGATTTGCTATCCCAATGATGTGGAACGCATGTTGAAGGCATTTCAATTACAAGGTTGCATCATGAGTTTGAAGGTTCACTTCTTACATTCGCATGTGGACTATTTTCCGGAAAACTTAGGGGAAGTAAGTGAAGAACAAGGGGAAAGGTTCCATCAGGACATCAAGGAAATGGAACGTAGGTATCAGGGCAAATGGAACGCAAACATGATGGCTGACTATTGTTGGATGCTGCAGCGTGAATCATCTAAAGAGTCCTACACCCGGAAACGAACACGGAGAAATTTTCAAGAGAAAAAAAAAACGTTTACATAAAAATAATAACTAAATATGCCACTGTTAATTCTGAAGCTGTTATTTCTACACATTTATGTATTTTGTACAGTAAACCACATTGAAATAAATGAAAACTCTTATTCGCCAATTCTGTTTTCTTTTAATGGCAGTACCTCTGCCCTTACTTGAGATTGAACAATTTCCTTATGTGATAGAAAAAAACTGACCTCATGTTCGGCTTCAGCACATCAAAAAACATAAAGATTGGCCAAAATCATCAAATCAAATTTCAGAAAGATTATTTTTGTAGACCTGTGTTTTTAGCGTATATCTCGTTTATAATTCGGTATACGAAAAAAGTGTATATAACAAAAGTTACTCTAAATAGCAAAATAAACAACTTTTGTTATGTTCATATTTGCCGATAAACCAATAGGAAACGAAATATCGCTATTTTTAATTTCTGGCTTCTCTTAAAACCCCCACTCCTGCCCGTCCCTAGAAATGTTGGTATGGCTTCTTATAATGGAAGCGTTAGTGCTAATACACATACCGAGTTTTATTTATTTCGGTTGGGTCTTTTGTCCCAAATAATATTGTTGACTCCCGCTATAGTCATTAGCGTATAACTCATTTAAACTTCGGAATACGATGAAAGTGTTTATGACAAAAGTTACTCTAAATAACAAAATAAACCACTTTTGTTATGTGCATATTTGCGAAAAAACCAATAGAAACTCCCTTATAACCCCCACTCCTGTTCGTCTCAGAGAAAATTAATATAGCCTATCTCTCAAGTTGGACCAGACTGCTCACGGTGTGCCAATTTAATTTAAGATCGGTTAAGTAGTTTAGGAGTCCATCGCGGACAAACATCGTGACAGGAGATTTATATATATTAAGATTAACGTCCTCTTTCTGATACTATGGCTAATCGGGAGGGATTATATCTACAGGTTACCACCCTTTTCTAGGGTAGGAGACTAAGGATTTTATTATAAATTCCTATTTCCTCAGCCGAGAATTGAACTCGCCATTCTAGGTCAATAGTGTGAGATTAAGGCCAACGCTTTAACTCTTTGCAAACCTGAGCCCCAATACTGGAGAATAGAAGGTTGTTTTAATTTTTCAGGCGTTTTTGAGCCATTGTTTGTCTTTTCCGACAACAACTGATTGTGAGTATTGTCATATGGACCATCAAAATAAATTTGGGTGAGGAGTGTAACAATGTTTATAATTTATCAAATATATAAATGCCCATACTCTTGTGGTTCTCAGAATAAAATATCTTGAAATGAAACATTCCTAGCCTGGTCCTTTTCGAAATTAAAGCTAATTTGTGATGGCGTACTGTGTCTCATCTTCTAAAATGTAAAACGATGCATGTTTAAAGTAGGAATGCACACCAAAAATAGGCTTAGTTTAGGCGGAGTATGGTTTAATGGTATATTGACTCACAGCTTAATTACGAGGATTCGAGTAATCCTGTAGTTGGCAACTAAGATTCACCTCATTTGAAGTAATGTATTGAAACATGTTTTATTTTCCTTATTGTCTTTCATGTGTCATACCTTATTACGAGATATTATGAAGAGTTTCTATAAATACGCATAGACCGTGTCGAGCAGTAACACAAATACAATCATTTATAGACAGCAGGTTTAAAATAAATCGGCCATAGCTGTTATGCACTGTTTAATTCGTTTTATACAAAATAATTGGAATTAAAGGATTAAATAATAAAATGTAGCTACTTTAAATATAATTCCTTAACTATTTTGACAATTATACTCATCAAGTCTGAAGCTAAATCTATACCGTCCTACGTGTTTCGTGACTCAATTACAATCTCTTCATGTGCCCCAATTTGTTTAAGGATCAAAGAAAAGTTTTATTTTATATTAAGGACACCCTCTAGAAGAGGGGGAAATGCTCTAACTTCCCGCAGGGACCAACCGTAATGCGAAGTATGGACCGGAAACTCACAACCTTTGACTTTAAAGTCCAGCGCTGTAACCACTCTGCCTCGCTGACCCCCTTAAAAATTTCGTAAGTATCAAATGTACTGGCATTTTATTTTTCAATCCATGAAATATATAGTACAAAAAATTGTAATTAAAATAATATTTAAATTTATTTATTTCAGAGCACCAGCCAATCCCAAATATTTCTATCAGAGTGAACAAAACATCATGTCCGGGAGCTGATGTGAACATATTTTATATGGTACTCCAGGCTTTGTTCTGATTTTTTGGTTTGACAAAACAGTTATTAATGGATCTCTTTCTCTTCTGCTATCATCAAAATAGAAAAGTCGAGACAATTGATGACTTTTTACTAAAATCACTTCATTTTTTATGCTAGAACTACCAGAATAAGGGATATAAACTCAAAAAAATTCTTAGTGACGAGATAGCTGTTTATTCTGACGCGGGCTTAAAAATCATTAGAAGTTGAGTGATCTGATGTGCTGAAAATTAAATATAATAAAATTGTTTGGCGCATTCAATGAATGATTGATTAGAGTATTTGAACAAAGAGATAAGCAACTTGAAGTATGAAGCTAACTACATAACATCGATCTTAAAATGTATTCTATAAATAGATAACTAAATGCGCTATACGGTAGGCAATTACTAAGCTTAATTTGATTTGATAGATAAGTAATAATAAAAAAGGAATGAATAAGAGTTTGCTAATGTTTTTGCTTTCTATCTTAATTCGAAATGTCCTACCACAAATAAGCATTTTGTTAAAATTCAAACCCTAGATCTACAAAACGTAAATTTATCCAGGGCATAATTCATGATTAATAATTAATTGTTATATGACCGTAATTCTTAAATGTCTGATTTTAGTATAAATTATTGGAGTAAAATCCAGTAACATCACTTTTACATCATGGACTTTATATATATATATATATATATATATATATATATATATATATATATATATATCATATTATGGAATCCACAGGCTGTATCTCAGAGCCAAGATATTCCAAGTCCAAAAATTAAAAATCAGGGCCCCTGAGGGCCGTTAAACGTTATGTTTTAACGTGATGATAACTTTTATGGGAAGCAAAGTAAAATTGTTCAGTATCTTCAGGCTCTACAAACAATAATATAATATGTAATATACCTAACAATTATAACGATTTTTTTTGTGTTCATATGACTGTGTGGCTAAGCATTGGACAGCCGAAGCCTTAATAATTCAATTTATGTGACTTCAGGTGTTACTTATGAGTGAGTTCATGTTTTATGTGATGGTTTGAGGCTTAAGTTTGGATAAGTTGGCACCTGCCCAGGTAATAATTTCATTCACTTATTCTCAGAAAACCAGTTTAGAAGGGCTTATCGTCTATAATACCTAACTCTTTCTCACTTACTGATTTGTGGCTATTGTCTTTTGAATTTCGACGGCGGAGGTTCCCCCACACCAAGTTGAATGAGAAGCCGGCAGAGATGCCAATAGCGAACATTGTTCTGCTTGGTCATTACTTCCAAACTGATTTATTTTGTACATCGACGAAGCACTTATCAACTCTCTACCAATCCCTTATCGTTCAATGATAACTTCAGTGTGGTTCGATTCAACTCATTCTTTTAGATTAGATATTATATAATTTTTTTTATTATAACTTATTAACAATCAAGTATAAGTGTTTTTTTTTTTAATTTGCTATATTAAATATTTTTCCGGTCTCTTGTTGTAGAGGCATTTACAACGAAACGATTAAGCATATCAAACTAATTTATAACATTTATGCGACACATTAAGAATATTCCGAGCAGTACTCAAATTTGAAAATTGCTAAGTAAAATTCGTTATTTTCAGAATCAAATTCCGAATTCTTTTATCCAAAGTGGTATTGTAAATTAATGTGACTGCCGTACTCATGACGTTTTACTGAAAATCGGGGGAAAAATGTTCAGGGAAAACTATGAATTCAAAATAAAAAGCGTTATTATTATGTCAACTATATGCTGATATGGCTAATCGCGACAGGTTATTAACTTTACAATTTTATAACTTTATTCGGGTTACTACCCTTTCCTACATCCTCTCGGTGCACCATATAGAATCTTCTCTGGCAGTCTGATGCTTTTCAATCAGAATTATTTAGGAAGTCAAGTACTTGTTTACTGCCCTTTTGGAATTGTGTCCAATTGATATCGATAGAGGTTCAGTTTTATTAATCTAAAAAAAATTTACTAAATTTATATTGCTGTAAAACAAGAAATATATCATATTTAGGGTTCATTTTAGCACACACGTACGTACGCACGCATACGCACGCGCGCGCGCGCACACACACACACACACACACACACACACAGTGTAAAATGAAGTAAAAATTTTAATTAAGAGCCAAAGAGGCACACAATTTAGCAAGTGTTTTTGTTTATTTAGAAAATATAAACAAGGAAATGAATAAAAATGTAAAGTAAAAAAGAATAATCATAATTACAAAATATAACAATCATTCACAGGAGCACTCATTACATTTTGTTATGTAGTCATTATAAACTTGATTAGAGCATTCGAAGAATGTTGCTTTGTAGCATTTAATAGATGTTATATTTAGATTTTCATTGCTTTTGGTGTTGCCAGAAACGGTAGGTTTGTTATTCTCCCAAATTCGAGGGTGGGGGGGGGAATAGGCCATATTTCAGAACTTTGAGCAAGGTGTCTCTCAGACCGGTGTTCATCAAGGAGTTGAAATTACTAATTTAAAAAAATTTCAGGAAAATTTTCCATTCACGCACTTATGACACACTGACTCAGATCAGGATTATTTTCATGGAGAAAATAATACCAATTTAAAGAGGTCCTCATAGGTCGTTAAACTAACCACAAAAACTACGTTAAATAGCTACAAATAAAATATTTTGATGCTTGTAAAATGCTTCAATTTTTTTCTACTAGCAATAATCACACCTCAGTAGTCCTTCCTTGGTTGCGATATTGCCTCTGCGCAAAGTTTGAAAAAAAAAAAAAAAGCTTAAAAATGTTCGAAATAGTTAAGAACAATATTGCATTTTCTAATGTTCTTAAAATATATTGAGATTTAAATTTGCGGCGTCCCTTAAAGCACTAAACTCAGATGCTGACTTGCAGCGCAGGAGTTTTAATCTTGTAATTAGTGTTTGAACAGTGTAAAGAAACCGATTAATATGGCGCCCGGGTTTATCCATGCCTTGACGGTGACTTCCTTTAGGGAAAAAGTGTAGACGCCACATTATAGGTTATGTACAATGGCTGTGCGTTATCAGGTACTAGATACGGACCTATGCTAATATTTCTGTTCTTATCAATGGGTGGAAGGTCCTAAGCTTAGCCCAGTCCAACGGAAAGTTTAAATCAAATTCCTCCTTCGCACAACAATAATTAGAGCTAGTGCTTTCGTCAGATCATGCTTCCATAAAAACCCCAGCCCCAATAAATAATATAGCCAAAAGAAGGAAGGACTTTTATTTTCTGCTTCCTTCGAATTACGCTAATTATCCCTCATTGGACATCATTTAGAAAACTAAAATAATTCATATTCAAATGAAAAAAACAACAAAACCTTCACTTTGAAGAATACAAATAAAAACCTAGTTACTTAGTATAGTGTAAATGAGGTTCTCTTTGAGACTTCAACAACTTCATGCGTTCATGAGCTGTGAATGACATATGTCATCTAATTTCTTCCTCATTCATTGGACTTTGTATATGAGCTGATTGTTGGACTGCTTCTGAATGTACCCGTTACGAGGCCCATGGTGTGTTGACTGCACAATATACTCGAAGGTAGGACGTTAGGCTTGGCTGAACAGTAGGCTAACCATAATCCATAATGTTGTAGTGGCAACTCGCACTCGGACTGTTGTTTCCCAGTCGGCTGATTTGATATTTGGCTAAATGGGCGGCCGTTCGCTGTAAAGAGGAACGGCATGTAACCTCAACCAGGTTATATGGGGTTAGTATAAAAGTGTTGCTATGAGTACCTCTCTTGTATTTGTTTGTGTTTTTTACGCGACTATTAGGATATTCTCTTGTAAATAGTGCATATACGCTTTTTTTTTGTTTTGTCCCGTGTAAATATTCCCTCCTTAAGAAGAGTTTTTATCATTTCGAAATGTAAGCTTAACCTTTATTAGGACATTCTAAATTCCTACAGTCCACGAAAATCTTAAGCTAAAGAAATGAAAAATAGAAAAATCATTATTTTCTTATCTGTTACCAATTTTGTTGTGCTTGCAATTGTAAACTAGTCAATCTTTTTTAATTTAATAAGGAGTTTCTTTACTTGGGGATGTCAAGTCAGGTGTTTGTCGAATGTATCATCTGTCGAAATTATTGACTGTGCACGGCATGTGCCTTTCATAGAATAGAAGTTGCAGTTCTGAATTCCCTATCTTGAAGATAAGAATGTCGTCGAGATGGAGCCCATTACTATATGATTACCCAAATCGCAGGATTGGCTGTAAGTGGAAAAGACAGCTCATTATAGTGAATATTAGCATTCAGTTATCAGTGAATACCTTAATTGACTTTTTATCATCACTTTTTTTGCCTACTGATAAGGTAAAGGGCTAACGATAAGATCTGCTTATTACTTATTGTTTTGACAGTTGTGACTTACCTTGAGCCTGGCCTCGGGTACGTCCGAATCCCATTCTGACGATAGGTCGTCTGAGGAAGCTTCGCCATACTCGGCGGAGGAGAAAGGTACTTCAAGGAGGGAGCGGGAGTACTGCTCGTAACCTGGAGCCAGTGGTAGCGGGGCGAGTCTCCCCTCCGGCCCGGTCATACCTAAGGTCATATACCTCTTTATATTTTGGTTTATTAACTGTATGTTCCATCTCTTGTCAAATGTGCGTTTTGTCGTGTTGTTCGTCAAATGCTCTCTGACTCGGAGTACTCCATTCGGAAGACGTCAACAGTATCACTCCCTAAGCGATTAATAGGAGTTAATTAAGTTTAGCATGGGTTGTATTATTGTCATATATGACAAATACAGAACGATAACTGTTCACTGACCACGGAGATCGTAAGTTTTAATATCTCCACGTATATTCATTAGCTGGGTCCCATCATAGACTAACGAGGCCCTTCAATGTTGAAAATGATGCCCGATAATAAAAGTCCGTCACGCAGGGGCTGCGTAAACTAAGCAGATTTCCCGAGTGAAGTTTAATAATAGATAAATCTACAAACTGGTAACAGCACCACCATGAATATTAAGTGATTAAATACAAACTATAATAAGAAACTTCAAGCTTCAAGAATGTCAGAATTAGTTATTCAACTTGCTCCCACAATCACAAGTTTAGTTTCGGCGTGTCTCCAAAATGAAGCTCATATCCTACACATTTCAAAAAATATTTTAATTCAATACATTTATTTTTACGTGCTTGGAGTGAAGAGGAGGCCTAATTCTTCACTAGGTTCTTATTTCAGTGCTAAGCGCTTTAAAAACTACTGTCCCCATCTTCAAAGCTACATGCAGGAAAGACAGCAAGTGACTCCCTCACAGCAGATACACTTGCTGTCTTTCCCAATGAGTGCTTGCAAGTAGCTCTGAATGATGATCATGTTTATGTTATATATTTATTTTTAATTACCATTTTTATTTTATATATTTAATTTTTTCATTTGTAAAGAGACTGAACCTACAAATTAAGGAAATGAAAAATTAGACCAAGACAAAGCAACGGCATGGCAGTACTTCCAGCGAATAAATTCCCCTTTTGCTAAAAACATTGCTAAAGTCCTGAGGTTTTAATGAGAGAGAGCGGAATTATTTAAGAATCCAGTTTTTCGTCAAAAGTTATTAGCATTATTTTCATTAAGTGTGCCTCGAAAAGTGTGCATATACAAAGGAGATTCAATTTGCTAGAACATGGAATAAAGATGACGTTATTCCACATGATTTTCTCTATTTCTCCCAAGAATGAGGCATACATATTACGGCATGGTTTTTGGAATGTAATGATAATATGTCCTAATGTAAAATCGCATGGGTGGGGGTCTGCTGATGGCAGAAAATGATAAAGTACAAATCAGGACTAGAAACCTTTTCCAAATGGAACAAATAGCTGAAAAGGTAAATATGTCTTGTTTAAAGGAGGTGTTCCATTTATTATTTTATCTTAAAAACAGTAGTAAAAATTTGCTACTGAGTTATCTAATTTCCTAGACGGTTGGCTATTGGCCATAAAATATTTTATAATTCAGTTTTATAGGCGATTATTAACAGTGCTATATCAACAATGAGCTCTGATTAGGAGGTTCCAAATAATTGTAAAACATTAGGAAATGAATATTTGATTGGGTACTTTGTTATAAATGTAATTTCATTTTTGTCATCGAGAATACGATAACTACTAAACATTTAAAAACATAAAACTAAACTTTAAAAAAACTATGAAATTGTTTTTATATTGTACTGTTTGCATTGAGCAGCTGTAATATATGAAGTAAGTCTGATTCTTTGTCGCAGATCGTAGGGAAGGAGTCAAAGATTTATTGTTTTTCTGGGTATCTGCTCCAACGGTCGGGGTGTCAACCTTCTCTATGCTACATAGATAAGAGTGATTATCTCCACGCAAGAAGATGATACCAAGGAAAAAAATGAATCTTTGAAATATGTCTGAATTAATAAGGATAGGTTCTTAAAACCTTAGTAAGGATTCGTTCTGAAAATTTTAGTAAGGATTCGTTCTTAAAACCGTAGACAGGATTCGTTTTTAAAACCGTAGATAAGGGACTGTAAATAAATTACTGATTTGTTTGCATAGGGAGTTACTCGAACGTTAGGTATGGAGGTAAATTAGAATTGATAAACTAATGTGGCTCTAGAAAAGCGGTAGGGAATCTTTTTATCTTTTAAACTTACGGCCAGATGCGGGTACCACTATCCTTTTTTCATCCACCTTTATTTAACACATGTATGTTAGGAAATAAACCTGATAGCCGATTCATTTATCTTAATTTAAATTTAAGAATCACATTCTTTGGCTTACTCTGCAATTTATGATATCTTCTCAATTTATTAATTTTATCAATTATAATCTCAAATAGAGAAGGCGTTCTTTTTTTAATTTAAATTAACGTCCACTTTATTACTAATTTCAAAACTAATTGACAAGTGTTGTCTAAAGGTTACCACACTATTCTAAACATCGTGGGACTAGGAATTTTATTCAGTGAAACCGAACCGAACTAAATATATTCATTCCTTTTAACTGAGCAGTATTGATCTCAAGATTTAAAACTATCCAAGAGCAAGACGTTAAGGAATTTCTTTAGAATGATAATTTGCACCATCAATTAACAGGCACATAAAAAGAAATGCAGGAAACAATTTAACGCATAGTATATTTACGATGCTTAGAATATTCATGTATCTCTAGGAATGGTAACAAAGGAATTACAAAACTAAGTATATTAACACATAAAACATCGATAGTATCGAATCATTATTTTACTATCCATTTCTTCGTACTTGAAATTTTAAACTAGTTAAACAACTTTATAAGTCTGTAAGAAGTTGCTTCAATTGTGGCGGGCAAGTCAGGTATTTGGCAAATGTAGAACCTAGATACTTTTTTTTACATTTTTGTACACAGTATATGCCTTTTTTAGAATAGTGGCTGAAGATCTGAATTCCCTATCTCGGAGATAAGGCCGTCAAAAGTAAGAATGAATCCTAAGATTTGTTGGGATCTATTCCAATTTTGAATTGTGTACCCCATTTCGTTCAATGAATGCGTTTGGGAGTTAGTAGCTCTAGAATAATATGCTATTTGCTGCAAACATTTATACTTATTTTCAGAGGAAGCAACCATAATCTGGCGCAAAAAGAAAACTATTATAGGATAATTGCATTGGGCATTGAAATAATTATTCAATGCAATTATCGTATGAAGTTGTTGCAAATTTTATATTATGATTTAGAAAAGAAATTATTATATTCTTAAGGTAATCACTAATATTTTTATTAATGTATTTTCATTAATACTGCAATTTTTATTTTTATACTCCACGGGCTGAATAATGTCTTCTATTTATCTCCTTTAAAATAATGTATTCCAAAAGTGGAAATAAACTTGGTAATTTGGAAGTCCCATGCTTCTACCTTATATGCCTAGTTATATGCCGCTAAATACTGAGTATGAAAGCAACCCGGAATGTTACGCTACTTATAAATATTAATGAGAATATAAGTAACAATTCACAAGATTTACTTTATGAAAGCCCGACAATTTATCCTTTATTTGATGTGCCCAGCATGTAAGATGGTAATTTACATGTATTAAGGTAAGGAGCTTTATAAACACTCTCGAGTGTGTATTTCAGCAGAACGTCATAAGTCCATATAATGGGTACTACTTTCATGAAATTATTTTGGTTTTAACTGCTCTAATGCTTTTAGTAGACTAGACAGACGAAGAGGAAATGTGAAGAAAGAAAAATAGATGTTGGTAATAATGGTAATGAAGAGAACGATAATAACCATGGACCCAAGAGAACAGAAGTAGGATTTAGCCTTTATTATAGACACATAAACTTATTCAGCTTGTTTGATAACCTAAACGTTACGTAAGCTGACAGGTCACTATTCATAGCTACTAAGAGATTAAGATCTGTCACAGTTCACAGGTATAAAACCGTGAGCAATACCGTTTCCTCTCTCCCCATAAGTGAACGTGACGCAAATGACACTATGATTACTGGTTTCGAGGCTCGCGACTTGGTAGAATGAGATAAATTAAATGTTCAGTAGGCGAAAGTGAGGAATGTTACTGGGTAGATAAACTATCACGAAGATAGCCTGCTTTAGTTCTCGAAAAGGACCAGCTTGCTTTGATAAAACCAATATGAAGCGTTGCAGAACATTACCAATGGACAGGTCACCATTTAGGAGGGAGAAAACGTGTCCGTGTCGTTCCTATGATAGTTTGTTGGAAATTTACATGCATATCTGTAACCGTAATGCATTCCTGACAGCACCTGGTCTCAACATTAATCCAGCTGGCCTTGTTCAAGTCAGAGTGAATGGTTTTTAATTTTTATTTGAGTAGGCGTCAGGAACATGATTATTTCTAACTAGAATCCTGAATTCCTGCATATCATCAGTATAATTTGAAAGGTTGATAGCTGTTTACGTCTCAGAAGACAAAAATAAGGAATAGATGACTTGTACATTCACACATTGCCAGTCCCTACGTTGCCCACTCGGCATCACAGCAATTAAGGAATCTGCTTGAATAAAGAAATAGCTAACTCTCGTTAAGAAAGCAAGGATTTACACCCACGCCAAGTGAGTGAAATATGCGCGTGCTGTTGAGCACCAACTTTATTTTTACAAGATTAATGCCATCCAATAAAATCACTATATATAATATTGAAACCACCACTTCTCATTTAATAAAATATATCAGTTCTTATATTATATTGAATTTATCTACGTGGGTTGTCGTATTTGGGGAAAATTAGGCTGCCAGAGAAGAATTCGGAGTACAGGTGTTTGTGGCCCTGAAGCTCTTATTTTGTTTCGGAACTATAAATACACATTGTTAAAATGTGTTTCATAAAAATTATGATGTTCTTTTACAAAGACATGAATTTCACTTATACCCGGCCTAGGCGTTTCGAAATGGTAAATGCTACTCATTAAAATATGAAGTGTGGAGCTAACATAAACATTAAATAATCTCTTTACAGACCTAAAACCTATTCTGTATGTGATAAAAACTTGAAAAGTCATCACAGATTCTTTTTTATACAGAGGAGTATATTCAAGGTAAAGTCTAAAGTTGCTGGAGACATTATAATCAGTGTCAATACATTGCAAGCATATTTATTAAGTCTCTCCAAGACGTTGATGACCCCTGAGAATAGTTTTCGCAATATCAAAACCTAAAAAATAACCTCTTTGGTCTTTGAGCTGGCTTAAGGCTAGGAGACCCGTTATTGTCTAATATTGCACTAGCAATCCTGAAAATTAGGACAAACCCTGATGACACTATGTACAGTACACAGTGCAGACAGACGATGTGCTGATCTCAGAAAGAAATATTGCGGCATTGTGGAAGGTTTTCTCGAGCGACAGGAGACAAGGAGGTGCTGCTGTCGAAATGAGGGAGTTCACGTTCCCAAGTCACCGAAACCAAGGAGGAATATTTATGGAGAGAAATTATAATAAAAAGAAAGGAAAGAGATAAAAAAAAGAATGAACTCAAGGATAAAACGCCGTACCTTCTGCTAAGAGTACTCCTCTTTAAGAAACTCTCTATAAAGGCAGGTCTAGCAGTTATGTATGACGAACGATGGCTCTCATTTAAAACGGGGAAATCTACAAGCTTTGGGAGAGAAGGGTACTGAGAATGATATTTGGAGATGTCAGAGAAGAATGATCAGAGTCAAAGTCACCAAACTTATTGATCGATATGCCGAGCCTGAAGAAGAGTACGCTGGCTGTGCAATGTCGAACGAATAGAGGTGCCCAAGTAAATGCTTTATGGTACACAGGGAGGGATGGCAAGGAGAGGCAGACCCTGACAGAGGTAGCTGGATATCCTCAAGGAGGAAATGCTGAGTCTGGAGTCCGCAAGTGGAGAATCCTTGTTAAAGACATCCTTGAATGAATAACTACGGTAGCAGAGGCCTGTTCCCTACATGGTCTGTCTGTTACCTAATTGGTATTTTGGGATAATTGACACGTAAATATGAAAATTTTAGAAATTCTTCGAAGCGTTTTTATGTGATTTAAGTGAATTCAAATGAAATGTTAGACAAACCATAACGTTTTATTTGAATTACTCTAAATAATCATCGACGAATTTTATCTAGTGATAAAAGTGAGTATTGTTGTTATTCATCACTGAAGGATATGAATAATGAAGTTTACGTTTTCGTGAAAAATATGGGCACATTGTCTGCTTTGAAGAAAAAAAATAGAGCTGGAACCAATAGCTGCCATAGAAATTCCACTTTGTTTAAGAATTACAGCGTGTTCAAGACTGCATTATCACCTTCGGAGAAAATAATTTATAGACACCATATGGCACATCTTATTACTCCTACTAGACTAAACAAACTGTTTTTGCCACTCTTCATTTAACATTATTTCATTTGAAAGTAAAATAAAATTTCTCCATTCCAAAAAGATTGCATCATAAAATGTCATAGAACATCATTATCAATAAAGGCCCTGTACTCGTTTTCCGTATCTATAATAGGCATGGAGAAAATTACATTACTTTATTTTAGCACTTAACACTTCTCTACTCCGCCCCTCCCCTTGGTCATTTTAGTAAAAATGAAGATTACAATACTCCCTATATCCGCTTGTTCAGTTTATGAGATGCAATAGGGAGTCTGTTTTATATTTACTCAAAGTTCTTAATGAACTTGGTAACGCTAGAGTCGTGGGTTCCACTCACACCTGGGAAATGGAATTTATTTAGTGACGAACACATTAAATAAAATCCTTAGACTAAACATGGCTTAAAAAGGGTCACAATCCTTTGATAACCTGTCCCAATTAGCCATAGATAAGTAGCATAAAGTGAAAGTATATAAATAATATCAACTTACTTAAAATAAAAAGAGAAAAATGAATACAAGAAATTGTTTTTAAATCTATATTTCTTTCCACTGACTACGCAGTAAAGCTGTACACATTTCCTTGTTCTTAAATAAAGTTCTACTTTCCTGCAACGTCCCATGATACTTTAGTGATAATCTTCTATAGATTATCATCCCCTGTTAAGTAAATTTAAGTTTCTCTAATAAAGGGTGTTGCATAACTTGACTTATGAAAATATAACCTGCCTCGGGTCACATAAACACACACACCAGCTCAGATAGGCATAATATTAAATATATGCTGAGGGCAGGCAAAGTATAGAGAATGGTGAAGGGATGACGGATGCTGTCGAGACACAAACTAGTAGATCAGAGGAAACCGCTGTCCATCCCAGGTCAGCGAAACAGGTTAGTATACACTTCAAGACAGAACAGGAACTAGGAGCTTTTAAAAATAATTGTAGAGGCTCACTGGGAAGACTGTTTAGCCTTATTTTAAGTTTGCTGAAATTGTCTAGTTTTTATTATAAAGCAATGATTCACTAGGGAGTTTACTCAAGAAAATCGTGTTTTGATGATTATATATAAATACTAGGCGACATTTTATTTGAATAGATCCCTATGGTGAGAGCAGACAGCTGACTATTTATTCTCGAGCTTAATAAAACGTTCGGAAAGCAATAATTGATTTAATAGGTAATCTCTGAGTGAAAAATTCTGTTTAATCAACATTTTAATGAGAATAACAGCATATACGTAAAAACTGTTTATAAAAATAAGATACATTTAATTGGTGTTCTTTGTAGTAGTTATACGATCAATAAGATAACTAACACGTGCATCTATAAATTTCGTATTAAAAATGAAAATATTATCTGAAACTATACGGAAGATATTTTAACGAATATATTATAGCTTATAACCGATCTTGTTGGTAACGTATTTTTTTTTATAGTTATACAGTATTCTTTAAATTTCATTGACTTGGACATTAGAGTTACTGGAGTTTTCATATTTCAAGCACCACAAACCTTCTCATATGCTTACAGCTTACATTTCTGCTATCCTATACACGTATTTAGAAAGGATGAAATCGAAGTGCAGATGACGCACATCTGTTCTGGTATAGCACGCTGTGACGTCTTCCAGTGTTAATACTGCACGAGAGAGTCCTGTTAATTATTTATGGCTTACTCAGTGTTTTTTTAAATCTGGTAGGGAGGCTACAATCACTTGTCAGCTGAAGAATAAGAATTATTTTTAACTAGTAATCGTTTCAGCTCAACGTTATTGCCAAACTGTAATTTAAATTATTAGAGACTATTTCCATCCAAACCACAACTATTATCATTGAGCAATGTATTATTATTACGACATACGCCAGCAATACGAACTGTATCTCATAAACATTGAATAGGCTCTACGAGAATAAATTTTCATCCTATATAAATATCATTCATAACGGAAAAAATGCTAATGAAATATAAATTTTTACTCACTTGACAGTGCCCTTAAACATCTAAAAACAACCGAAATAAACATTAAAATACGGTATATGTGACTTCTACTGGTACTAATGTGCAAATGTGAAAAGGAAGGAGTATGTCATAATACTAGAAAGGCTGAAAAGGAAAACGCGTCAAGTTCGATGTATACTGAGTCAGTTAGGGAATTTATCATTATGACAGAGTCATTGATAATGCGCATCCGGATTGATACGTCAGTCTATGAAGTGGCCACAAAGATAGAAATCAGTAACATGATGTGTTAATAGTCAATAAAATTAAACACCAAAGAGAGCTCGAGATTTAATTTTGATGCGAGAAATTATAGGTGGCATTAGCGCTCTATCGCATTAGCTGGGATAAAATTTAAATTACTAGTCTATTTTTTGAACCCTCTATAGGATAAAAAAGAAAAAAAAGGTTTTATTTTTTTTCAATATTACTTAGTAAAAGTGTTTTTGGTGATTTTTTTCCCCTAGGTATAAAAACCTTTTATCCACTGGATTTTTAACAAAATAAGAATAGTTTTTACCTTTTTTTACTTTGCTTGGAAATTTTAATTATAGTTTGAAGCTATTTGTCATGGAAACATTACAATATATTATATTTTTTTATTGAGTTCCACAACTTCGCCAATTTACTCAATTATATAAACCGATAATTATGAATGTTTTTACAGAGATTAGTTTTAACCCTCTTACTATCTTTGAGCAATAATCTACGCAATTTGGTAGGATCCCAAAATTGTGGGGACCCACAGCAACCACAATTTCTCTCAGGCCGTGATAGGTTTTGAAATATTGAACTTACATTTTTTATAAAATTTAACATTTGAAATAACTAATATTGTTTATATATTTTTTATTTTTTAAAAAAGAATGTGTACAAATACATAAAATTTTGATTAATTTTGTGTTGGTTTTACTTGCTCACGGGTACTGACGCCATATTATTCAATTTTTTTATGGCAAGGGTCACCAATTAAAACACATTTTTCTGCCCAAACTTTATTTCATAATTGCACTGTATGTTTGGTGATATCTCCCGACACCATTTTGTCTTTGTTATGCGTTGGATCAAAAATTTGTATAGATTCAATCTTATTGTAAATGTAATGTTCTATAAATGTTATTTATACGTTTATTATTATCTTGATTATTAACCGAGATGTTTGCATTTATTTTAGCTTTTAGCCTTCTGAAATCCCCCATTCCGACTCATATTATATTAATAATAAGGTGATATATTTGAACACAATCATTTGAAGCCTAAATACCATATATTGTTCTCATTGACCTTTAACATTTTGATATAAATGCAAATACTTGCTCTGCTCATTTAACTCAGCCCCTGCGTGACGGGCATTTTAACATTCGATATATATATATATATATATATATATATATATATATATATATATATATATATACGGGATATAAAGCTGTAAGAAGAAACTACTTAACCATGTAAATAATAACTGCCTATTGTTGCAATTCGAACTGTATTATGGAAATAGTTCTGTTAGTGACCAAAATGTATTTTGTTCCGGTTGTATCAGGGCCGGCCGCAAATAAATGCCACCCAACGAAATAAAAATAAAAATATTAAGTGATTTAATCAGTAATAAACATATGGTTGGATGAAGAAAGTCTTTGTAAGATGGCCTATATCAGAGCAGTCAGAGGCACTCAGTGTCAGGGGACAAGAAGAGGCATGTATTCCTAATGATAGCTATAAATTACCAGCTGTCCAGACACACTTGACCTATAAATTATATTGTATTTAATGAATCATAAATTATATTAATATATAATTAATATTAGCCTTAGAAAATATTCAAAGCTACTTTCACATAGGGCGAAGATAGCCTCTAGAACTACAGATAACAGTTACTGTTAGCTAATAACAGTTATTTAAAGCAAGCATTTCAGACGCAGCCCTCTGATGAAAAGGAAGAATGTAGGTATAAGATAACGTATTTTTTTTGTTTGCTTAATTGTCCTTTTAATTCCAAATCCTTATATAATCAGTTTCATTAGTATGCATGTATGTATGTGTGTGTGTGTGTATGTATACATATGCATAAATATTGACTCCCGCTGTAGATTTTAGAGTATGTCTCGTTTATACTTGGGTATACGTCAAAAGTGTATATGACAAACTATACTTTAAATAACAAAACAAATCAATTTCGTTATGTCCATGTTTTCCGAAAAACCAACAGGAAACGAAATAATGCGATTGTTCATTTTATGCCTCCCTAACCCCCCCCCCCCTCACACCTGTTCGTCCTGACAAATTTTAATATAGATTATAATCACGGAGGTGTTAATGTTAATAAAATAACGAGTTTTAAGCGACAAATTTCAGACAGCGTGTCAATGGCAGGTGAAAACAAAAGTTATCGTGATATATATATCAATCCCACTTGGCAGATGAGAAAAATATATACATACGTACATGCACTTATACACTCTCTCTCTCTCTCTCACACACACACACACACACACACACACACACACACACATGTATATATGTCATAACGCTCCAGCGTTTTCATTTGATCATTACTAATTTCCATATTCAGTTTAAAATAAAATAAAAATATATTCATGTCCGAGACCAAAACAGGAGCAGAGTGGATGCTTAAAGAAGGGTCGAGAAGTTAAAACTTAAATATTTCCATTACTATGTTTCTCATCATCGACTGCTCTATAACCAATCTCCTTGATAAATTAATGTATTGTAGTTGTACTTTAAGTTTTTTGTCTACTAACTAGGTAATTTCTGTTCCAATGTTTTGAGACTTCAGTAATCCCCGATCTCCGTCTTGTCATTTTTACTTAAAGTTATTACACCATTAAAGAACTCATGTTTTAAGCTTGTTTTTATAGAGCTTTCTAAAGGGAGAAATAAACCATAGAATGTGATCTGAGCGTCTCCTGTACGAGGAAAACATGCGGAATATACCCAACACCTACGTAATGGACTTTTATGCTCATTGAGAAGAATTCTGTGAGGTCGGCGTCATCTGAGCCCACTGACTAAATTACTACGAGAACACAATGAATTAATTATCTGACCGTATAGAGAATTTGAAAATATGCACTGACGGGAAATGATTTAACCCCATTGGAACTTTACGGAAACTGAAGTGAATGAGTATTACAAGATTATTACATGTATTCAAAGAAAAGTTGGTGTATATCTTATTGTTAGGCAGTGAATATTATAATGAAAGATTGTTATATTTATATCTCTTTGGAACTGTAAGATATAGGTTAGGTGTAAAACATATGTTTTGTAGATTCGCAAGTTAGGTTTTTTGTTTTAGCAGACATGAATTGAAGAATAAAGAGACACATACTGATAAAACATTCTTAACCTTTTTTAGCAGATTTCCCTTGAGGGAAATCAGCTATTGAGGTCGTAGTCATGACACGATTTTCGAAAATTATCTTCAAATGTCCATCGATCCTACCTAGGAAATGACGAAAATGAGGTCCGTTCAAAATTATATATATATTTTTTGGATTATATATAGATATTTGCATTTTTAAATTTGGGCCGATAACGGATGACAGTTTCCCGACAAAAGCTAGTTCGGCCCTTTTTCGTAAATGTTCGGCTCTCGTATGGAGATTTCTCTATTCTATAACTTCACATGGGATATCTGCTTAGTTTACGCAGCCCCTGCGTGACGGACTTTTTGTGCTTAAGAACACATATAAAAAGGAAAATCTGTTCTCAATATATGTTGTATAGGGATTGGGCTTTATGGTTCAGAAATCGATGGTGGTAAACATATTCCATTCGAAATATTAGTTGGACATTATATTTGAAGCACAAAATGTTGTCTAAAACAAATTTTAAGACTTGGAAACATCAGTCGTATAAATGGTGAAGTACAACAAGAATCTAAATGCCTGCAACATGTGTTGAACTAATGAGTGGATAAAGCAGGATGGTAAGTGGCATCGAGTAGACATGAATGACGGAGGAGAACTGATTTCAAGTCTGTTTAATGACTGTCTATGAACCTCCATTACGTAGCCTTAATGCTCAAATGACAGGCCCCAACTTTAATGGCTGCCTCTTATCTATAACCTCATCTTAGTCTTAGCTTCCCCTATTCTATTTACGCCAATGAATGAATCAGCATCCTTCTTTACAAGTTTTAATAGCCCAAGTTATAAAGTAAGTGGAATTATCCAGTAGAATTTTACTACTCAATGTTACTTTTATGTGTCGAGAATTTAATTAATGTTGTTCCGAGTTTTAACAATCAATAACGTTACTTATATGACTATTATTATCGCTCAAGAAGATGCATCACATGCAATATTTTTTTTTCAATATTAAACTAAATTGTCATTTAAATTAAAATACATTTTAGTAAAATATCATACGTCATTTTCGTTAAGTTAATATTTAGTTGATTTTTTGTTAGATGGAAGAGAATTCAAATATATTACAGATTGAGTAAAAAGGCCAAACTCTAAGCCAAAAAAATAACCAAGCTCCCCTCTCCCTTTGTTACTCTTAAAATTTTATGTCACTTAGTACCTATGCTAATTTGTAAATTGTTAACTAAAGCATATATTTATTGACCAGGATAGTTAATTATGTTAACGATTTTTACGATTTTTTTATTGTTTTAATGGTAGTTTAACTTTAAGACTTTTTAATATTTTTAACAACAAAAGACATAAGTAGTTTAGGTTTTGTATAGGGTTCTCACTGGCGGCGATGTGCTGCGTCGGAACCGCTTTGTCGCCGAAATAAATCATTAATTTAAGTTTACTATTATTAATTTCTAATTAATTAACCGATTTTTTGCACGCCAAATCTTAAAATCCATTATTTTCGCATCATATTTTAAAATATACTTTTTGAAGGTAGCATATTATGGAAAATATTGTTAAGGTATTTCATTTAATTTTTTAATGATTTTTTTCTGTTTTTATTTTTATTTTCTTACTTTTTCGTTCTTGCAAATTTTTCTTTTATCAATTATTCTGAAATTGTCAAAACTAAAAGTATGTTTTGAATTAATAAATAAATTATTAATTTAATTTTACTTATTATTAATTTCTTGTATGAAGTACTGTAACCGCGAAAATCTTCGGTATTCAGATTTCAACAGGGTTATCTGTTTTGCCCCTCTATGAACCCATTTTATTTCGACGTCTCGCCTGTACGTATAAACGTATCTCACATAACTCAAAAATGGCTTGCCTTAGAAAATTGAGTTTTCAAATTTGGGATTGTAAGGTTTAGTTATGCCTTTTTCATTTAAACCGACTAAGGACGAGGAGGACGAAAAAAAATTCAAATTACTCTTTACGTTTCGGTATCGTGTACAAAACATTTGTTGCATATAATTTCTTTTGTTTGTCATGAAGACCTCTAAATTATGTTCCATGAAATTTTTCAATATGTAGCGCTGGAAAGGAAATGCAACCCAAAATTTGTTTAGTTAATTGAATAATTGGTTTTAATTAAACTGAAAATACAGTTATATATAGGAAAATCACTCACAATAATCCATAATCAATGATATAAAGCTCATATTATAATATGCATAAAGGAAATTGCTAACGGTGATGTATACAATAAAGACAGGCTTAGAGGTGTAGGTGTTTCACAAGACGATGCGTGTTGGAGGCTTTACGACCGTAGGTGCTTCTTTGTCGGTGTCCTAAATTTCGATAATTTGAAGGGTGGAGGAGTTACGGTGAATTCTTGGCCGGTCAATGCCGTAATCTTAATGCCTTGGCCAAATTTATGACCAACAGTTTGCATTTTTCTTAACAAGCCCCTTCTTCAATAAATGTATTTGGAAGGACAAATTTCCTCATATCTGATCTTCTTGAATTGTTATTTTCGTTTTAATCCGCTCCCAAAAAAAAATTCCGTCACGCAGTGCCTGCGTAAACTAAACAGATTTCCCACGTGAAGTTTTACAATAGAGAAATTTGCATACCGGTAACACAACACCATCTTGTATTTGGGGGGGGGGCATCAACAGAACGTATTTGCATATATCTCTCAAAGTAAAAGGTTAGAAGGCAAGAACGGAGAAAGGTTAGGTTACACGAGTGCCGAACAGTTACGGAAACGGCCGAACTAATCCGGAAACTTCCGGCAATAGCCGCACACATACTTAATAAAATTGCAAATATGTCGGTTAATATTCAAAATAGAGAATAAAAGTATATAACATTATTTATAGTAAATTTAATTTGCAATAATACTGGTTCTATACAGTTTTTCGCCCCGACGTACAGTAACGGAGATATTTCGAATTTTAAAAAATCCCCCCCCACAGGTCCGATTTCAGCCGTTGACGAACTTGATCTTTCTTTTTACATAAAACAATTAAATACCGAGTTTGGTGACGATTAAACAAAAATTGACATTTGAAGAAAAATTTCGAAAATCGCGTCATGAGTACGACCTCAATATCTGATTTCCCTTAAGGGAAATCTGCTAAAATTGTTTTCCTTTTTTTTTATTTTATAGATATTTGAAGGATTTATTTTTCTTTTAAGTTTTCATTTCGTTTTAAATAATTTTCTTAACTAATTATTATGTGGTACAAGAGTCGCATGGCCTTGACATATGTCAACGATTTTGGACATTTATTGATCTTTTCAGCCAGATTCTCTAGGCTCATCAAGCTACAGTCATTATGCATCGAAATCTAACACCTTTTAACGCAGCAGTCTCCAGGATTCCAGTCGTCCAAAATATCTCGAGTGACATTAAGTAAATTAATTAATAGAACTTTCGATGTCAAGATTACAGCAAAAGTTTATTATTTGATCTATAGTGACTCAAACTAGATTGTATGGCATTGCTATCAAATGTACTGAATAAACTCTGATGTGGGCACCACATCCTCGTACTCTAATTAAATAAAATAAACGAATTTTAGGTTGTATTCCATTTAAAATTAGTTCATTTCAAAGGCTACAATTAAATCTTTTTATAGGAAACAAAAAGGTTCTACACAATTTGTTCGTATCTCTAATAGATACTGAGAAATTTGAAATTGTTTATATTCGCCCTCTTTACAATCTCATCTCCCTTAATCGATTTCGATCAGCAGTGGGCACAACTAGACGTTACGGCAATCCCAAATGTGAAATTCCTACAACATTTTAGGCAAGGAAAAATATACGAAATATTAATTTCATTTTTATTTATAATGAATAATAAGAAAAACTCTCACACGTGCTGAAAATTAATTCATGTATGTAAGGCATTTTCAAGGTCACCGTCACGTCTTCAGTGCATCTATTGTGCTGGTCTCTGTATATGTCATTCTATTCGAGCAGAACCAAGGCCAGCGAAAACAGGAATGTGCACAAATGTGAGCGCTTAAAATAAACAGTGATCGTGAAAATGCTTACCTAAATCGACTAACTCGTGAAAGTGAGACTTTTGCGTATTTCCCTTGAAAGTAGGTGGCCTGAAAAAAACCTGGATAGATTACAGAAGTCAAAAGATTAAACCCAAACTACCTAAAATAATATAATAACCCATATTATTTTTTTCTTCATATAAATTATACGAAAACGCGTAAAATCGCTATCAAAATATTTTACCAAGCAAGCCTAAAAGTGTTTTTCCTTTGGACATCTGGCTTCAACAGTATGAATGTAAAAATATACACTGATAAATCACAAAAGAGCCTATTACAGTATTTCATTGTTATGATAATGGCATATTTACAAAGGAACATCAATGAGCAGGAGAAAAAACCCCGAAAATCTCAGCAAAAACTCAATTAAAAATCATTATCGGATTTTGAAACATAAACGATTTCAATAAAAGAATGCAATTAGTTAGAAGCAATTTTTGCCATCATAACGAGCAATTTCACAAAAACCGACAAACCAATCACAATCTAATTGGCGTTGGAAATAATAAAAATTACTATAATGCTTTAAAACAATGAAGTAAAAGGATTATCAATCGATAAACACTATTTGAAAGCATGAAATGCATTATCCATTTACTTTAATAATTATTTATTATTAAGGAAACTAAATGTTATTATTGTAGTACAATCTATTTATTAACTAATAATCAGTGAAGTACGAAAAATAACACATAAATTGTTCGTTACAATGTTTTCATTGAAATAAACTTGCATAAGTTGAGAATATATGAAGAGCTCCTTGTTCTAAATGAATCTACATATTCCATTCACTAAATGGCGAGTAGGGTTGGAGAGATTATTTTTAACGTTGGTTAGAGGCAAAATTGGATTTTTAGTAGACAACAGAGTAGTTATGGACATTGGTAAAAATTTATGTGACAATATAACAAGATCTATTCACTTAATAGCTAGATAAATCTTGTGATGTTGGGAAACAAAATAAACCGAATGTAAATGAATGTAAATAGGAAACATTTTACTAGTTTAAATTATGAATAGTCAAATTTATGAATAGCTTTTGATGACGTCAAATGATACTTTTTCACGTTTATTGAAGCTTGACAGGATGTGAGGTGTGTGTGTGTGTGTGTGTGTGTGTGTGTGTGTGTGTGTCATTGGCATACGAATCGGGACATGTCTATGGAAACTATTGTAAAGGCTTGTTATGAGCACTTCAATAAATGGGATATCAAGGACAGTATCAATGAAAATATTGAAGGTCTAGTGAGAAGTATTTGTGTATGCTCGGAGGGATTGTAACTTTACAGGCATCCTAGGTATCCCACGGGAAAGTCTTTTTTAAAAATTGGAACAAATGTGACACAGACGTTATTTGTTATATATTTTAACAAAATATACTTATAGATGTCAAGAAAAATCAAACCAATGACTAATTCAAGAAATATGCTTTAAAAAGTTTAAATAGAGAAGAATATAATTAATTCACTTCTTTTAAACTGCGTTAGGTGATTTACGACAGGGTTAATATTTTTATTAAGACTCTTAGTAAGCCTAGAGTGATCGATTACCACGTGAACAGTAGGATATTATTTAGTGGTGAATTCGCTTAAAAAAACTCAGACTCATGCTAGCTAGGGATGGGGCTTATCTGTCCTGATATAGGATTACTTTATCTTAATAATGTGGACCTAAAGGAATGCCAATTAAAAAATAAATTAAATAAATAGTTTTATAAAGCTTTTCCTCCCTATTTGTGAATATGAAAGAAATGCGAAATTAATTTGATCTAGATGGAAGGCTCATTGTGAAGAACCAATAGGAGGAGGGCTGGCACATGCCGCGTGGATAATCAAGAGGCAGCCGGATGTAGAACACAATGGAATTGACGTCATTCTGGTATTGTCTGCTGGTATGGTATTACTATCTCACGAGAAACGTCACTCAGACCTGCTACATTATTTAGACTCTTAAAGCAATAATGGCTATCATGATAATAAAATTCTTCCCATGATATATAGCTGTAAAGAAGTATTGCCTTTACTTCTTTAGGTTAGTATTAATTCATGTATTTAAATTGTATTTCACTTAGTCACTTGAGTGCATTAGTTAATATTATTATGGCTATAGCTTAGTTTTATTAGCAGATTACCCTTAAGGGAAATCACCTGATGACGTCGTACTCATGACGCGATATTCTAAAAATTTGCTCAAATTTGCTCCATCTTCGTAGGAGATGACGAAAATAAGGTCCGTTCAAAATTATATATAAAGTCCGTCACGCAGGGGCTGCGTAAATTAAGCAGATTTCCCTTATGAAGTTTAATAGTAGATTAACCTTCATACTGCTAAGAACACCACCGTGAATATTAAGTGAATAAATAGAAACTGTAATAAGAAATCTTTCCCTCCCGGCGGGAAGCGTCTCAAATGGAAACAAACAGGTCTGCCAACGGCTCCCCAGAAAAAAAACAATAACTGAAAGATATCAGAATATAACATATTAATTTTATTGAAAACTATTTACTATTATATTGTGTATATATATATATATATATGTGTGTGTGTGTGTGTGTGTGTGTGTGTGTGTGTGTGTGTGTGTGTGTGCGTGTGTGTGTGTGTGTAATTGGAGAACTCGGACGGAGGAACGTAGTTGATTCATAGACACAGCGTAAATCAGATTTTTTACCTCCTTATCCTAAAGTCGTGGTGTCTGTTTCAGTAGAAATAGATCACTTGTACCACCAATAAATTCCGAATGGTGTTCATAAATTGGGGTTAATATTTCAAATAACCGATAATGGTTCATATTTGCACATACATATTTTACACTAGAAAACATTCCATTAAATAAGTTTCTGCTTTATTTAAATTATTATCATGTAATATGGGTTTGAAGAAAAATGTCAGCTGAGTGAGATATTTCAGGATATTATTATTGGGTATTCTTACTGCTTAAAGTTCTTTCGTACATAGAAACTCATTCGAATATATACATTTAATTAGTGTCCAATTAAAGAAAATAAGGAACGTAGATAAATTAAGTTCTTACCAAAACTCCACCGAGATCCAGGGAGATACAAAAGAAGTAATGGAGCGCCAGTAGCTCATTTAGACTTTCGGCTAGTCTATATATTTCAGCTGTATAGTTGTAATATGACGAGAATCACACAAACTGGAACTCGAAAGCGGGTATTTATAATCAGGAGTATCTTAATAAGTCAATCTTGACGTACAACAAGCCCTTCCCCACAGCCTCGTTCAGATACTATGTACATTTCAGACTCGATATTGACGCCCAAAGCGCTGTGACGGAGGGTATCGCACCTACAAACTGCTTGTCCATTGAGCAGCTATGCCAATGAGGAGGCGGCTAAGCCAGAGACAATATCGTCCAAAGGTTGAGCCTAACAGGTGTAGGCAGATGACATACTAACATGAGGCTGGAGATCAAGAGGGAGAGAATGGGGTCAGACCAAGGTTTCTCCCGCTAACGGTGTTCACAGCCGAAACTCTGCCTTCCCAGCGGGTGGCCCATGATATATTGACTCTGCATATGGGAAGCATTTCCAAACTAATAATACAGACTCTCCTTTCACTCACTCTTCCTCTGCAACTAAGTCTGTCAAGGTAAAAGAAAAGTGACAGATCCTATATTTCTAAGGAATAATACTGTATTAGCAGTTCTTACTATCTCCTTAATTATGTCTATGAGTGGGATCCTAAAATGTTATAGAACCAATCTTGTTAAACTTTTGATTTTCTATAATTGTTGTTATATGCATTTTTTGGTAACTCAAGTATTAAGCGAATTATTCGTACTTTCTTCTTTTCTGCTTTCAGTAGCCCCCCCCCCCTTCTGCTACTCATCGGATTATTACATATGAATAAAAAATCGTGTTGATATGAGATCACTAGTGTTATTCCAGCACTCGGGAAATCTACTTAGTTTACAAAGATCCTGTGTGGCAGACCTTTTTTTATGATAGAAGCTAAATTTTTATAGAAATACTTGTCATAAATGTATACATTTGTGGACTTGATCATGTCCGTTCATGAGTTTGAGAGTAGTAGGCGTTACAAAGCTGGCCGACAACCTGTCAGCGACCAATTACCAAACGTGCTCTAGATTTTAGACATAGATAATTCAATTCCAATCAGAAGTTCAATTTACAACCCATTTCGAAATATTAAGTTATTTTCCCATCAGGTATTATTAACCATACGTATGACACACACGTGACGGCAGTCGTAGACAGTTTGCCACCCTCTCTCATGGTGACTTCATTATCTTGTCAAAGTAAAATGTAACTGGCATTTAACACTCATCGTATTAGAGCCAGTATCGTATGTTATGGCTCATTCAAATTGAAGGCTAAATTCTTACATCAACACTACATTTCGAATAATCGGAGTAACACGATTTTGATAAGTCATGTGAGTTTGTAAATCGATTGATCTTTTTTGTATGTGACAGGCCCACAAGAGAACTTTGCAAAATTTAAATGAAATATAAGTCAGCAGCTTCCCCTATATTATTTTCATGCTCTTCTTGAAGCGTACAGCGCAAAAATAAAAATATGATTTACAATGAATGAGTACTTGTATAATGTGTCAACAAGCAATCATATTACTCAAGCATGGCGAGGGTGCCTAAATAACATAGTAATAATACGAATTATATATACATACAATACGATAATTTGGCAGAAATTAGCATTTGTGTCATTTCAGTGTTTCCTCAGAAGACATATTACTTCAGAAAAAATAAAAGGCAAAAAATAAAAAGTACTTAGATTTTGTGACATAAACTGCCAGTAAACATAATTTAATATGCTTTTGTAGCCAAACATGGAATGTATTTTATGTGATGAGTTATTCCGTTAAAAATACAATAGACACATTTTTCATTTTATTCGTATACAATGACAATGGGGCAGTTAAATTACAATGTAATATGAATGAGATGACCCTTTGTTTATCATCCCTCATCGTAATGTAAGAAAACTTATATACTGCCTATTGTCCAATCAAAAACCGTTTTTATCGAACTAACTTGTATATTTTCAGTATGTCGTAAAATTCAGTATCAATAGAGCACTACTGATGCTCAGCATATCCCGTAGAAAAATATTTGTTGCCCATAGAAATTATCAAAAGGAAATAGGGGGTTTTAACAACTGTGTAGTAAAATTCCATAGTTTTGATTTCCACTTTTTTTCTTGTTTAATTCAAAATTTTATTTGGAATTATTTTCTTCATTTAACAGTTATATAGTTGGTTAATCGAAATCATGGCCTCAAAACAGAAGGAAATTACGATGAAATATGGGATAAATATGGCTTATAGTATTTCTGTAAAACAATTATAAATGTAGATATCGGGAAATTTTATACATTATTTCATCTAACTTTTTCCCTGGCCCTAGCATGTATAAAGGAACAGAGAAAATCCGATCTTTAAACAAGTTTAACTAAACTAATGTCTGTATATATATATATATATATATATATATATATATATATTTGTATGTATGTATGTATGTATTAAAATGGTCTACATTTAATTATAGTAGTAATTATAATATTACAATAAAAACTTTGAATGTATTGAATTCAATTGAATTCACTTAAATTACAACACGACGACGTTTACAACTTTTTGATTCTGTAGTTTATCTTGACATTTTTTATATTAACGTCATTATTTATATCAATAAATCAAGAGTTTATTGTTTCTTTTAAAAGTTAATGTATGTGATTAGCATCTTATTTATATAAGTTATATTGACGCTGTATAAAGCTTGAATAAGGGATGGGGTTTGATTCCCAAGTGGGCAATAGGAATTTATTTAGAGGCAAAGTCACCCAATAAATTGCTTACCCGTAGCTAGAAGAGGCTGATAACCAGTGGACTAAGTAGTATAAAGTAAGTGGCTAAGCAGTATAAAGTGGACGTAAATAAATAACATTTTTTTCCTTTTCGCTGTTGAGAATGTGCATTGCATAAACCATTAAATACATTAACATTTAGAAGGAGATTTACTTTACATCTAATTTTATTTAGTAGAAATAAAACGCCATTATGAATTTCAAACTTAAGTTGAGTGAAACTTGATGTATAATCTTCATGAAACGATAGTGAAATTTATACAATTCACGGACAATATAGAAACATCAAACGGGTACAGGACGAAATTAAAAAAAAAAAAAAAAAAAAAAAAAAAAAACCCACATAATCCTAAATATCTAAAAAAGTGTTGTAAGGCATAAATATTACAGTATTTTTGTTATTTATTAACGGCCACATTGTGCTACTAATGCTAATTAGGACGGTTCAACCAATCTTTCCTAGCTGGCGTGACTAATAATTTTATTTAATGAGTTCGCCACTTAATAGATTCACATGTGAGAATGTAACTCACGAGCTACGTTTACCAAGTGAGATTAAGACCAACGACGTAAGTCACATGACTAATCTGAGCTCCCGTATTATCGCATTTTTATGGTATTCAAAAATGACTAAGTACATTTTAGAAGAATTCTCTTACGTTGGGGTCAGCTGTTGAGTTTGAGCCCATATGAATCGATTTTGGGGGTGGGGAAATCACATTTCTAAAGGAAATGTTTTACTTTTGCTGAATTCGCATTTAGAAATAATTTTTAAAATTTGGAGACAGTTATGCTATAATTTGTACGTTTATATTTTCAATTCCTCAGTTGTATATATTGGTTTAAAGAAATAGAATAAAAAATATGCTGGGATTCATGCAACAGTCCATTGATCGTGGGAAGCGGGAGTAGAGACATTCATGGAAATGAACATCATTCAAAGAATTATTTTGAAAATCGCGCCATGAGTACAATAGCTGATATAGGACAAGCACATCTAAAGTCAGTCAACGGAAGGATCAAAAAGGTCAAACACCTCCACTCTTAATACTTCTTTATTACAGGTAAAGTCAGTATTTAAAAACTCTCATACCAAGATTGGACATTTAACGATATTTACCGAGTTATATTTACACCAAATATAACTAAGTATCTGAAGTAGAAAATTAATATAACTGACTTCTGTATAGCACAACTCATAACAGGACAAAGCACAATTAAAACCTTCTTACATATATTCACACTAAGGGACAAACCATTGTGCCCTTGTGACTTCAGTGCCGATCAAAATCACCAACATTTCATCTATGGTTGTAGACTATAATTAGGCAAAAGACAAAGGCCATTACAAAAATTTGCTATGAACGTAAACCTAAACATGAGAGACGAGAAAACTTACTAAAAATAATTTTGCTTATATATTTTCGCATATTTTTTATATTAATTAATTATTATTTACTTTATTTATTCATTTTATTGTATTTTTTTTATTTACCCTAAAAGTATTACAAACCTTTTATTTAAAATTGTTATATAATTAATTGTATGTTTTTATTATCCTCTCATTAACTTTCATCATTTTCCAATTTTATTTTATTGTTTTAAAATTGATATGATACAATAATCATGCTTCTTTTTTTTTTCTAAATTAATATATATATATATATATATATATATATATATATATATATTTTAATTTAGAAAAAAAAAAGAAGCATGATTATTGTATCATATCAAATGTAAAACAAATCCATGGAATGTACTAGTATAGTATGTGCGGGCCGTATAGTAAATACATTCCCTCTTTTAAAGGTTACTTCAGCGAGGATTATTATTTACGGGTTATCCACAGGTTACCACCCTTTTCTAGCCAGGGTGGGATTTTAGGATGTTATTTAATGAATTTCGTCACTAAATAATTTCCTTTGCCCAGGCGCGAATCGAACTCGCCACTCTAGGTTTGCAAGTTTGTTGTGTGATAAAGGTCAACGCTTTAACTCGCATGGCCAACCTGAGCCCCTACTTCAGTGAGGAAAACATATTTAAAACAAGATATTTAATATTAAAATATGCTCTGTTTTCTACAATACTTTTTTCCGTATGTTTATATATAATTGTGTAGATGTTTTCGACCAGGTTTATTTATATATAGTGTTGTTTCTTGGAGTCTTGGTCAATGTTGGTGAGAAAGTTTTTTTTTAGTTTATGCCGATATTTCCAGAATATTTATTTTCTCTCTTCTTCAGGGCTAGACTAGAAATACTTTAAAACTATTTTACATTATGCATTGCACTTCCTGTTGTAACCATGAGTGTTCCTAATGTAACCAGAAGTGCAATTCATAATGTACAGTAGTTTTTAAGTATTTCTAGTCTTGTACCTGAAGAAGAGAAAATAAATATTCTCGAAATATTGGAAGAAACTAAACATTTTTTTTTCACCAAAATTGACCAAAACTCCAAGAAATAACACCACACACACACACGCACACACACACACATATATATATATACACACACAAATAAGAATTTAAATATTAAATGTTCAATACTATAATGCCCCGTAGTAGATATTGTATATAGTAGCTACTTTTGCTGACAAACGACTGGCATTGAACCAAATATGAAATGAGCTGTGACGTGTTGAAATACATAATGCTAAAACATGAGTACGTACCTCTGAGAAGACTATGTAGAAATCTAGATGTGGAGGGAGTATGGTGAAGGGATGTGTAGGTGGCAGTGGAATGGCAAAGGGCAGGATACACTACCTGCCACATTATACAGTCGGCAGTGGAACAAATGACCCCAGGCTGACGTCAATCAGTCTCATACGTTTCGCCGCAACGTGATCTCTTCCTCATTCTTTTCCTCTTTCTTATTTACTCTCTGCTTCAATTTGATGAGCATAACAATGTGTGGATGGCTTTAGGCACACAGCGCCATCATCAAAACTTCATTCACAGTTACTAAAGACAGTAGCTAAGCTTTCAAGACACAGGTAAGTGTACCGTAGAAGGCGAAGGATCGTAGAAGTTTCTCATTTTTATAACATCGGAGATTTCATGGGTGAAGAGTACTTTAAACTGGATTTTCTAGTCTTAATTTTGAATTCATTAATCGATGAGCTTTGCGTGTCTATAGCAGATTTAGATGGCCTGTGTAGAGCTGTGTACCATCAGCCGTGTAATTATCATTGACTTCTAGAATGGATGATTTATCTCAAGTGGGATGATATTTTTTTTTTTTTTTTTTGCATTATACGTTATTAGGTTTCCGATTCGACTAGAGGAAATCATTTCCTTAATATAGTGAAATTCTTAAATTTACAATGGTCTAAATCAAAACTTCATTTGCTCTTCAAGAAAGGGGACAGGAAAGATACAGATATAGGGATATATCCCTTTTAAATACCATGCTGAAGTTATTTACTTGCATTCTGGCAAGGAGGATAATACAATGGGCTGAATCTGTAAACCTCATACCTGAAGAACAAGCAGGGTTTAGAAGTGGCAGAGGCTGCAAAGACCACATCTTCACTTTAAAGTCACTAGTTGACATTAAATTCAGAACCAAAGGCACCACCTACTTATATGCTGCCTTCATCGACTTCAAGAAAACCTTCGACTCTATTACTAGCAGATGACATTATTCTTCTTAGTAATACTTGGCAAGAACCGCAAAAGAAACTGATGATCCTGGAGGAGTAATGTACAATGAACTCTTTAAATGGGGAGTTCCTTTCACTTCTTCAGGAAGATTCAGCAAGGCATCGAAGCATTTTATTCAGAAGTCATCTGTAGCAGCCGCAAGAGTTCTGGCAATTTTGCGAAAAGGTCGAAGTGATTCATGGGATACCAAGATAGCTCTTTTTGATTCTATGGTATCTTCAACCCTCCTTTATGCTACTCAAATATGGGGCCTAAGCTATCTAGATGCTATCGAAATCGTACAGCTAAAGTTCCTGAAACAACTTTTTAGCTGGCCGAGGAGTACTGCCAAATACATAGCGCACCTAGAGACTGGCCGAAACCCTGTGAGGGTCAGTGTTATGAAGAAGGTTATTAACTATTGGTCCAAATTGTCACTCATGCCTATTGCTTCAATAGGCAAATTTCCCTGGATAGGAGCAATCCTGATACAATCTTTAATTGGGTCACACAAGTCAGAACAATAGCTAATCACTAGCGCTGCGGAAA
Organism: Riptortus pedestris; assembly: GCA_019009955.1. Lineage (NCBI taxonomy): Eukaryota > Metazoa > Arthropoda > Insecta > Hemiptera > Alydidae > Riptortus > Riptortus pedestris. The sequence goes on from CM032228.1 coordinate 120,550,664, forward strand.
GGAGTTTACTGAAGTTTTGTCAGAACGAAATATTAAAATAGAAAAATGAAATTTTAGAAAAGTTTAAAAACCACGATCTTTCAATTGATATCCACTGAGCTATAAATTCCAAAAGAAACCCCATCTACAGAACTATATCCAGCTTTAATATATCCAGCCCGGAGAACTACCTGACATTTAAGACAAACATAAAAAAGCTAAGATCTGTTAGCCAATTAAGACTATCAAGTTCAGAATTCACCAAACTTCAATCACGAAACAAATCTTTCTCATTCAAAGCTCAGGAACCTTGCACTTTTTGTAATCAGTTCACCCCTAATAGCCTGTCACATATACTTCACTACTGTGAGAAGCTCATCGAGGACAGAAATAAATATCTACAAACCCTTTTCTCAGCAGTCAGTGATGTGCATATAATTGAAGAGATGCTTAGTATCGATAGCCTCGAAAAACTAAACAAGATTTACTGCTTCATCACGTCAGCATGCAATACTCTGGAATCTATAAGTGCTGATGGACCACACTCAAGTTAAATGTTATATTAAGACGGAAAAGGGTTTATAGAATGCTTTTAGTTGTCTTTTATGTACTATATTTTACTATTTACATACTATTGCTTTTTTATGTTTTTCTTTATTGTCATATTATTGCTTGGATATAATTATTTATTTATAAAACACAGAATTGTTATTTGTTCATTTAATTTGTACAAGATGTAAATCTTTAAAGAAGCATATATATTCTATTCCATTTTATTCTAGTGATGATATTTTATCTCCATGATATCGATTACAATAATATTTATAACCATTATAGGGTTATCATAGTTTTTATTGATCCATGATTTTAGTTCTAGAATTATGTATCACTTCAACATCATCCTTCATCCGTTTTATTTCAATATAATTTTCTTGCCCCTGAGGTGGAAATCAGAGTTGATTAAGATTAATTTCTGTTCCAGTAGAATTCGATTAATTTTTGCCAGTTCTTCAAAGGTCAATATTTCAACAAATGTTAAATAGACTTCAAGAACCTAGGCTATAATTCTCAGGTAACCTTTCTAACGTAACATTTTGGTAATATTGACCCAAAAAAGAATAATTTCAAATGTAATCTTTAATGATTTTATATTATTGTACAACGAAAACATTTTAACCCAATCAAATAGCTCGTTTATTGTGTGTAAGTATTGGCTCAACCTACTACTACTATAGTGAAGCAGGATGTTTAGATTCAGAAAAACCGGCGAAAGAGCTGTCTTACTGACTACTTTGTGATTATTATGAAAATGCTTATTCTCAAAAAGCATTTAGTGGGTTTGAAAATAATGAAAAGAAAAAAAATCTACAATAGATAAAGTACAAACTCCTGCCACATGAGTCAAATAGTTGAGTTATTCACCGTTCAAGAATGCCACAGATCTATTTTATGGCAAAGGACCACTCACTGATAATGTGGAAAGTAAAGGCAGTCCAGTTGAAGTTTTTTGCTTCAAAGATGCCTTTCACAATGTCCTGGCAAGAGGTGCTCCTTAATTTTCTTCAGTTTGAGGCGTGTGTTTCACAAGATGTGTACCCGACATGCGTCATACAATGTCTTCAATACTTTATTATCCCCCTTCAATTTGAAGGAGAGGAATCCGGGTGGAACCAATGCAAATGACATATTCTAAAACGACTAAATTTCGAGTTTCGTAACGATCAAACAAAAATTGCGACCGCTAGAGCGGTAACAGACAAATATATATATATATATATATATATATATATATATATATATATATATATATAGATAGAAATATATATACAGTTTTGAACGAACCTCATTTTCGTCATCTACTAAGTAGGATCGATGGACATTTGAAGAAAAATGTCGAAAATTCCGTCATGAGTACAACCTCAATAGCTGATTTCCCTTAAGGGAAATCTGCTAAAAGGAAAAGTAGGATTATGTTCGCTCGTTGCTGGAATATGTTGATCTCCCAGGAGGTACTAAACTTTATGATACATTAGAGTACGGATGGAAGAAACTTGGTGGAGTTGGATTTATTTATATTGTTTTGATGGCAATTAGTTTTGTATTATGCATCTAATGTATCATTTTATCGATGAAAATAAATTTAATATAATGTATTCAATAACTATAGTGAGTTAATATTCATAAAAAGGATTTTGCAAACAGAAACATAACAACTGATTCCGAGTGCTGCAATAACACAAGTTATTGCCCTGGAACCTTCAAATCTTGGGAGCCTTTATTCAACATCTTTCGTTCTGCTTCGTTTAATTACTTATTGTTTCTATGATTCTAATTGTATTAATAAATGGAGTGGCCTTATCAAGAACTTTTTCAGACACAATTACAGAATAATGAATTGCAGAATTACTTAATTTGCGATCAAATGTGATTTATATGATAAGCAGCCAAATGGTAGGAACAATTGCAAAACTACAACTTCTAAAGGAAGCTAAGGCACATATGGAGCACATTAACTCCATTCTTGCAGATTCTGCCTCAAACAGATCTTCCTATTTATGGTCCCGATAAACTTCTGAATATTTTAGATTTATTTTAAAAAGTTGGTAAAGACAAATTTCAGACAAATTATGAGCCCCATCAAAAAAATGTTCATCGTCGAATAAAATAGCAAAGTCGAAGAGTTCCAGTCCGATATTTATCTTTGCTGTGCATGCCCTGTTTCTTTTGTGTTCCAATACCTCGATTCACGTTGCTGATTTTAAAATATATGCCTGTTTATGAGAAAACCTCTTTGCTATTCAAGGACCTTTAAAGTTTTGGCTCCTCACTTCTGTTGGGAAGATTTTGAAGTTTTTTTTTTTTAATAACTATGTGGATTGAAAAGGTAAGAGAGTCTTGCTGGTATACGGGAAAGTGAGAAATGATCATGTTAATTCCAAGTGTAATTCTTCACAATCCGCAATGAAGGCTTTCAATTGTTGAAGTCCTGTGATGGGTCTAAACTATGAAGTATAATTGGTATTGTGGCTTATTAAATGAGAGTCTTCGATGATGCAGTATTAAAAACCATTGAAAAGTAATCCGGCCTAGAATTTTGAACCTTGTATAAATACAATACTGTATTTCTATCATTCCCCAATCCCAGCAGTTTTATAATGAGTCTTTTGGAAAATTGTGTCCTCAGTATAATGAAACCCTCCAACCACGAGAAACGTTCATGAAAAACTAGTCTCAGATAGAATTTTTTAACCACATATATTTCAAATCAATTTATTTACAACTATTTACGCAATATCTCTGTTACAATAGGGATACGGTAATGACATTTTTTTCTTATTAAATATTTATATACACATTGCATCTTTCTTTTGAACTCCTTTGTTATTTCTTCTCTTAGTATTAGCCTATATTGCTTTGATTATGCCGATTATTCTTTGATAAATTCACTCTTAGATATAAAGTGCGTTGCTTATATTTTTTCCGAACAGATTTTGAAACCTGTATAGGGCTAATGATTTCTTGAAATTTCCATCGATGGATTTGAGTAAGACATATACATAATCATAATAAAGTATGCAACTGCGTATCCAAGTATGTAAAATAAGCAATCTAAGGAAATTCAATGCAAACTACGAAAATGAAATAATTCCCCCCATGAATAAATCAATTTTGATTCACTGTGAATTATCTTAAATGTAAGGAGTTAAGTCATTCGCATTGACTATTTGAAACAGAATGTTTGAAGGACGAGAAGATTCCCATAGAAACCCCTTTATTTACAAAATAATTGTTGGCTCGTATGAAACTCGTGTAAATTATTCACAGACTTAATACTGCTTTTTTCTCTTTATCTCTGTTTTTTATAGTATTTCGTTGTTTGTCTAATATTTTAAATTATTAAAATATTAGTCAACAACAACAACAATTTACGTGAAGTTATTAAAGAGATAAACCATAGCTGAGATTTAGTGTGGGACCAAACGATCATAATTGGTCTATTTTCATTAAATGTCCTTGACATGCTATTTTTAACGTTTTTTAAGTGCGCCTGAGGTACAGCGGAGTGTAGGTTAGTCTTAACAACCTATACTCATCTTGAAAAGTCTGTTTGAAACATGTACAGTGTTCCAAGATAATGAATCTTATTTCATGAGGTCCTGCTATTATCTATTCCATATAGAATGAGGTTGGGGCACGTTTGATAATATAAAACCCTCCTATTACTCTCGGCTATCATCATGTGCTGGATGCTAGGGGCAGAGCTCACCGTCACTTAAGGTGTTGTAAATCCCACACCCGGCTAAAATGTTTTGTTTTTTTTAAATTACTCTCAAGAAGAAGAACGTATCCATGAATCAAAACGCTAAGAAGATTGTCAGGCTTCTGAAGCATTATTCGGTCACAACAATAAATTATTCTCAAACAATCCCGATCGTTTTAGTTTTTTATATATTACCTTATGAATACATTTACAGTAACTGTTATCGCAGAATGCTAATTGAGAGGTTGAGAGTAAATAGGGGTTTACTGAGGTTGGTATAAACCCTTTAGCATAAAGACACGCACACACACACCACACTAGCGGTCGAAATTATTGCTTGAGTTTTACCAAACTCGATGTGCCTTTCATGTAAAACTGGAGACTAAGTTCGTTAGCGAATGAAGACAGACGGAGGAAGGCGGAGTTAGAAGAGGCCGACAAAAATTTAAAATATCTCTGTTACTATGAGTCTTGTTGAAAAATCGTACATAACCAAGCCTGTTGAAAATTGATCTTTCCATAAATATTGCCTTATTGACATACGTTTTATTTATCTTGAATACTAGCCGAGATTTTTTTAATTTTCAGCCTTCAGTAATAATTAACATGTTACTTTTATATTAACATAGCTATTAACATTAATAACTTTTAAACGGCATTTTAATAACAAGCGAATATATCATGAAACGTCTCATTACACGCTTAGTTATGGAAATATTGTTTTCAACATATCGTTATTAGACGATGAGATATATGGAAATCACCTTGAATTAAGATTATATTTCTTAAATCAAAAATGTTAATTTTGTCTTTAACGTACTCGATATTTAATTGTTTAATTCAAACATATTCATTCAACACTAATCATACTCGTTAATGGCAGACATCAAACAAGGAATAGAGGGAGTGAAGAAGATCGAAAATTTAATATATATCTGTTATTTTGAGTCGAATCGTTAAATGTTATAGAACCATTCTTGTTAAACCATTTATGTTCTACAATTGTTTCTATACATATTACAATTACACAAATATTAAACGTGTTATACTTAATTTCTTGTTTTCAGTTTTCAGTAAACCTTATAGTATTGCATATTTTTACTTAGAAATGGAGAATATAATATATTCTCCATATCATATTATGATATCATATCAATCATATTATGATTTGATGAGATCAGTAGTTTTCCATACCAGCAGGTGGGAAATCGAATAAGTTTAGGCGGCCCGGCGGACTGACTTTTTATTATTGCGAATGTAAGTAATATTTGGTCAGAAAAATGCATTAAAGAACCAAAATATGAAAGCTTTCCTCTGTGGGTGTAAGAAATTAATTCTCAATATATTAATGGGAGCAGTATTTTTAGATAGATTAAAAGTCATACAACAAAAACCAGTATCCTTAATTACAAACTACGAAAATGACATCAAGGTTCTGGCCAAATTTAAACTTAGAAACAAAGTCTTAAAAAAAAATTAAAACCCTCTAGCATAACTTGTTCCCAACTGAATCAAGAGCACAAAGAAGAATACTTCTAATATATTTCCAAATATCATTTTGTTTAAGTTTAATATTAACATATTGATATCGTATAGATATTTACCAAAAAAAAATACAGTTATCACTTTTATTTTCAAATGTGCATGGCCCTAGCCTCCGTGAGCCTCTCCAAAGCTATCAAAATAAGCTCTGGTAGGCCTAGCTCCTTCTTTCACTACCTGGTCTACTAGCTTAAGGGTTTCATTATTTCTCCAGGCCCCAATCAGGGTGATCTGGGTGACTCAACATGCGCTCCTCTGCCAAATATAGTTCTTAGGGCTCCTCACTACCAGAGTACAAAGGACCTCTTCTTTTACTGAAAGCCCACGTTTCACAAGCACACAGCACTTTTCTTTCTGATGAGCGCAGTACAAATTTGCACTGCAGACTATAGTAAAAATACCAAGTAGCGTAATTTAGTTACAAAATGAAAGAATATGTAATACATAACTCCGTCACTCGTAAAACGCTAAAGGCTCAGATTTATATGATTTAATTTCATAATTGAAATGACTTACACCTGATTTCACCACACCTTCAATTCTGTATTCCTCTCTTAGAAGTTTGTAGATCAAACATACATGGCCTTCATAAAACGTATTGACTGGAGTTGTAATATTTGTTCCGAAGAAAGAAATGAATAAACTGCTGCATATAAAAATAGCTGATTTCCCTTAAAGGTAATCGCTAATACCTATGCAGGAGAGTCTACTGAAGGCTGAAAACGAAGAAATACAATTAAGTAAAATAACATTCGAAATGTAAGTAATGTTCATAGAGATTCCTTTGGAAAGTTAATGTTGGAATATTAATTCGCCAGCTAGATGATGAATATTTTTTATTAACCTGTTATACATCAATAATTGATTAAAACGTTCTGTAGAGTGGTTTCGTAATATATGCTAGTTTTTCCGTGAAACTCAACAAAGTAGATTCCTAAATGTTAAAGAAATATTGGAGGCCTTACTTATTCAGAGGAAGGGAATTATCATAAGCATTAGTCTCTGTCATTTTTCGAAGAAAATGTTATTCTAAAACAAAATATCGACTTGTATTGTTATTCAAAGCGCGTTTGTAGCTAAAAAATGTATAAGGAAAACTCCTATTCCTATTTATGTATATCTTGACATTCGAATCTATTGACGCAGGTAAGGCAAAATGGCATTGACATTTTGTTAGTCAAATCTGTTCCTATTCTATTTGACCATGTCTGACTGTTGCTAGTACATTTTTTAAGATTCCCTGAAACTTTTATTTCTCCTTTTTGGTTGGAATTATAAAACTTTAGCCGACCTCGAGGGGAACTTGGGATCAGTGTTTTAAGAAGCGAGACTCTAGTAATATGGTGGATCTTATTAAACCCGGGGGACCAGTAGTCGATCACAGCGGTCAACTGGTCTGTTGACGGCATCTAAATCGTTAGTAAGTCCGCGAGGATGTTACATGTATATGTTACGGTGAAACACCGAAATCTGGAGAATGTCGACATTCACATAGTCGCTTGGTGTATGTCCGAAATATTTGCTAAATACCCTTATTTCTGACTTTCACCGGTGAATGGCGACATTCATCATGGACTAATTGTCGACATACGCCGGTGGGGGTCCGAATGTACAAGAATGCAATGAAATATTCGATCTTCCACCGACGTATTTGGTGTTTGTTGACATTCATCTGTGAATGTCGACATTCTCAGATTTCTGTCTTTGACGGTACCATATATACTCATTAGACACCTGCTGACCACAAACACCGCAACAAGTTAACTTCCATGTTCTTGTAGCGTTTTCCCTTGGTGGGGTTCAAACCTGCACCGATTTTCACCTTCAGCTAACTGAGGGTATTAGTGGATGTACAACCTATCTTTTAACCCGCACGGCGTATGGGGTGCTATACGGTTTACTTATCTGATTAATAACGCAATATTTTAAACACTTATAGAACTCCAGTAACTTCCTTTCGAATGAGATATCCATTGAACGTTCCAAAAAGAATGACAGGCAATGAAACATTGAAGAAAAAAATAATTCATCTAAATAAATAACTATATTTGTTGTCATACATAGAACACTAACGACACAGCATTAACACAATAATGGACAAAGAATAACTGTTTAAAATTATGTAATTGAACTAACTACATTTTTGGAGTTTTAAGCCAAACTTCAATTTGTGAAATAACGTATAATAATTCTATCTACTTTCATAATGCCTAAAATTGCATTGGGTCATGCATTTTGAAACAATTACAATTCCTTATTTTTGATGTAACTGAGATTACGGTTGATCATGAGTCAGTGATATAAAGAGATGATAACGGAAGATAATATACAACGATTTAGCACACAAAAATATAACATAAACATAAAAAATTATATATTTATGTGTGTGCGTGTGTGTGTGTGTGTGTGTGTGTGTTTAAAATAGAGAGAATAACAATGAGCGATATTGAAATATAGAAGGTTTTGAGATGTGAATTGTATTTTAAAAATCTCTTGACTTCTCAGCGGAATCAACTGGAAAAATAATTCTAATCACCGTGAGTTTCGGAAGCCGCTGACGTCAATGGGAGCCCTGATAACCCTGGTCATCATCGATGGAATTCTACTGATAACTCCATTTGAAAAGCATTCCCTCCTCGTCAGCATCAAATCATTCTAAGTCCTCTTAGTGTACTTAACATCTTATTGTATGTAAAATCACCTTCAATCTCTGATGGCCAAAAACCATCTTATTAAATTTCGAAATTCATCAGAAGTACCGTTCGTGACTCTTTACATTTTAGCAGATTTCCATTAAGGAAAATCAGCTGTTGAGGATGCACCCTTGACGCGATTTTTGAAAGATTTCCTAAAATGTCCATCCAACCTAGAAAATGAGGTCCACTCAAAATTATATATACATAAAATTTATTTTCGGCATTCAGTAAACCCCAACTTCTAGTCATCGCGCATTAATAATAATCCAATATATCATGAAACGTGTAATTCCAAACTTAAAAACGATTTTTTTTTTTTTTAATGGACTATTATAATGTGAGATACAAGCACGTTGTTATGCCGTCATCAATTAAGGTTTTATGTTCTTGACTCGAAAATCTTTATTTGATTCTAAACCATACCCGACATTTAACGATTTCATTCAACACTCAAAATAATATTCGTTAATGGCTGAAATCCGTCAAAGAATACGGAGGGGGACTTCTAAAATTCTAAATATTTTCGTTATAATGAGTCGAATCGGAAAATGTTATAAACCAATCTGTTTAACGTTTTGATGCCCTACAACTGTTTTTCTACACAGCTGTTTTCTCTTTACTAAAATATTAAGCGAGTTATTCCTACTTCTTGTTTTCAGCCTCCAATAAGCCCACACTTCTGCTCATACTATTGGTATTTAGAAATAGATAATATATTGCGAGATGAGATCCCCTGCGTGACGCACTTTTCTACTAATTACAGAAGCCGACATATGCATATATATTATAAGCACAGGAATGTTATAAATTGTACAGGTATCAAATGCATTTTTCGTTGCAACGAATAATTACGGAGATATTTATTTACAATTTTATTTGTTTGCTATTATCTATACACACACTTCTCCCTTTTCGTTTTTTTTTTGGTCCGTTTGCCACTGTGTGAAAGTCTGAATATTCAGTTAGCAAAAGAACAGACACAATTGTCGCCCCAGTATGTTAACAGACACTGCATATCCATATATATATATATATATATATATATATATATATATATATATATATATACATACATACATATACATATACTTAGATTTCTGGCGAAATACTCCTTTGCTTCTTCTCTTATTATCAAATTTCCTTTTTGGAAAATCAGTTATTGACGTTGAACTCATGGTACGATTTATAACAATTTCTTGAAATGCACAGAGATCTTATTCAGTTGATGACGAAGACGAACCTTCAAAACTATATATAGATATTAAATCTATCTGTATAGGGGGTTTAGAGTAGAGGGAAATAGAAAATGCATGTATAAAAGAGAAAATATCTCCATTATTATGAATCATACTAATAAACTTTGTACAATTCATCATGTTTAAAATATAATGTTTTACAACTATTTTTTCGGTCGTACTCATGACGCGATTTTCGAAAAATGTCTTCAAATGTCCATCGATCCTATCCAGAGAATATATTGCGACCGCTAGAGCGTTAACAGACAAATATACATATATATATATATATATATATATATATATATATATATATATATATATAATTTTGAACGGACCTCATTTTCGTCATTTCCTGGGTAAGATCAATGGACATTTGAGGAAAATTTTTGAAAATCGCGTCATGAGCACGACCTCAATAGCTGATTTCCTTTAAGGGAAATCTGCTAAAAAAGGGAAGATAATGAGGATGAAATTCACAATACAACACAGATTGGTACACGACTCTCTCGTTTTGGGCAAATACATGTTCCATACGCCTACATATTTAAAGTATTTTGAAGGAATTGCCATGTAGAGGAATATTGTAGAATAGTGGCTGACAGAGCTACAACAACAGTGGGGCCCGGGTGGTGGAGCCCGATACAAAAAACCTCCCAGGATATCACAGTTAGACAGAGCACTGGCTAAACCTGGAGTCTTGTATGGCAGTGAAATGTGGACTCTTCCACAGGGAACCAGATCGGATCTCTTAGGCTGGGAAACATAAGGGAAAAATATTTGTGGCCTACGAACTACACAACGAGCACAAAATTAAAAATTGCAGACACCGCCACTGCTAAGATGAAGAGCAAGCTGACCCAACCAATAGAACCTATCAGACTTTACGAAATGTAATGCGGTATATCAAGGAGGAGAAGAAAAAAAGACATAGGCAAGGGTGCAAAAGGCATTGCAGCGGTGAAACTTGCCTCGAGGAAAGGTTAGAGGCCAAATGCGAGAGATGGGTTAAAAATTGTGGTGGTACAGCACATTCAAGGGCTATAATGATGACTGGTAAGACCGCAGCATTTTTCGTTGGAAAAAAATATATATTCTGCTTTCTGGTATAAATTTCTTATTCTATAATTGGAATATTTTAGAATAGTATGGTAGTCAATGTAATGTGCCTCGTGAGGGAAAGATGTCAGTAAATTCATAACCACATAAAACAAATATTTTGATTAAAACTCCTTGAACTGTATAAAATGTTTACTTCAGAACTAATGATGTCTGCATTGGAAAGAATAAAAAAAAACTCTTAGAGTTATATTAAGGTGTTACGCTAAGTTTATCTGCGTCATAAATTAAAGCTTGGTTAATAATATACTCTACAGATGAAATAAATACAAACTTCCTTGTTATAATGATTATAAATACAGCATTCTTGAAATAGACATGTTATCTGGGAGTATTGACGTCAATGGATGATCGCAGGTACGCGTAATTAGTCTCGTCAAAGTATGCCAAGGCATTGTATTGTTATGCAATATCGGTTTTTACTGTATATATTATACTTGCGGTTAAAAGCGAGATAGTAGCAACGATTACTTGCTACAAAAACAACGATCCAATTCCCTCTAATCAAGCTATCATTAATAAATTAAGCCAAATGAAAAATAATGTAAAGTATTCGTGTGCATAATTTCAAAAGACCCACACTAAATGTTCGCTAGCAGAATTAGAGTGAGTTATATTTGATTTTGATAATTCTTTTCGAATCGCTGGCAACCTCTTAACAGAAGTATCTGCATATATGAAATTTGATCTGTGCATTACATGACTCCTGCTAAATTAAATAAACGAAATGTTTCATGCAACTCATTTAAAATGATTTCATTTCAAAGTAATATAGGATTTCCTCACTCCAATACATCACATCAAAAGAAACAATACAGCACAGTTTATAGATTTTTTCATGTAATCATAAACGTTTTTATACAAAATTTTTGTATCACTAATATGCAGAAACATGGATTTTTTTGTTGACTTTTTCCTTAATCAATGTTGATCAAAATAGAAACTGCGCTGTACTAGTCGAAACAACAATCCTATGTTTGCAATTTCAGCATTCAAAGCCAAGGCGGCTTTTAGTTACTTGAAATACGTTACTTATGTTACAGATGTCTCTCCAAAACTAGTCAAAATGGGTTCAAGGAAAATGAACATGGATAATTCAGTTGAAATCTGAAAACCTAAAATGTTTGCAATTACAATACTTCTTACAAGAAAGTAAATGTGAATACTGTTAGAACTTGCCACGTGTATTCACTAAAGATAAGTAATATCAACCCTCTACCAAAAGTATGTCGGAGGAATAACCTTTCATATATATCCTAACCGTTCATATATGGCCAACGTGCCAAACAGTGCAATATGGAGGAAATTACGTTTCTCGAGCAGCAACATAATATGAATCTTTATTTTCACTGGTTGTAAATGTTATTTTACTTCACTGATTGGGACTAAATACAATTAAATATCTTGGTAAGTCTATGTATAATAGAACTAGAAAACATGAAATAAAACTCAATAAGTAAATACTACTAATTGTAAGTATTTCATCTTCTCCGAATCATTAATTGCGACTTGTACTCATTTGTGTTGCTAGAAATAATGGGGATGTGACAAAACTTCAAGAATATTTTTTGTCGATGTGACTAACAAGTCTTTTAAATTATCAATTTAAAGCAAAACACGTAACTATGATCGTAAGTTGTGACAAGTCGGAAGATACGCCAATCGATTAATTGCTTTCATTTATTCTTGTTAACAACATCTCCAACAATTAATGCAGGGTCGAATCAGCTTAGTGTAATTGTGAATTATTGCTTCAACCCACATACCAGCCATTGGATCACATTGGTGAACTCATTATTTCCAAACTAAATTTCTTACTTGTTACAATTGTTTATCAGAATATTACAAAAACACACACACATATATATATATATATATATATATATATATATATATATATATATATATATATATCTTTATTTTATTATGTTAGAGAACAGGAATATTCCCAATATTATCACACATGAAATTATAGTTATTCATAGCGAGCAACCTCATTGATTCGAGAAGTTTGGAAAAATAATTGTATTATTAAAGTATGAATAATAATCACATAAATTTATGATTGAGAAGTAAATTGAAAGGGAATCTATAAGGTTTAAAAAAAAAGTGTTTTCTTGCTTGTTATATCTAATGGTTTTGAAACATGTGTTTTATTCGTTTTGTAAACATATAGTTTTACTAAAGTCTATCAAATATTTTACAGAAGACCACAGGAAAGATAGATTTATTTTAGTATTTGATTTACTCGCATAAGAAAGACACATCCTGTAAATATACACATACTAGAAATATAGAGAAATTAACCTCTTTTTTTCTGATCCTCTTGTCATTGAAAGTGATTTATCAACTACTAATTATAAATATAATAATACAATTTATATGAAATTTGACGTACTAAATCGTTAGTGTTTTTGGCCAAGACATCTCATTTACCTTGGATACATGTTGTGTTAAAGTATTATTCCTTTTTCCCCGAGTAGACCGGTTTTCGTTTAGTTGGTCTTTTCAAAGGCCAGAAACTAATGTATTTGTCCTTCAATTTTCACACCACTTTAGGTTCCGCTTCAACTACTCACTTTGTATAAAGTTAAGAATATATTTAAGCAGGGTTTAATGTTTTATAATCATTATGTATGGATCTGTGAAGTCTATCAGTTTATTGTTGTTTCAACAGTATATTCTATCAAGGAAAACTCTGAAAATGATTTTATTTATGTTCATTTAAGAAGATTAATATAATTGTAGAAGTTTTCTTTAAATAAGCAATAATATGTGCTTTAATCTTTTTTACGAATAGTTAAAAAAAGTTATTTCAAACAGCGACATACAAATGTTACGTAAAATAAATTTCTCATAATTTGGCGCCTAGTGGGTAAAGGCCCAAACGAAAAACAAATATGTTATCGAATAAATCAATTTTGATAGGATCTTAAAATTTAGCAGTGAAACTCAAAACAAAAAAGGTACGTTCCAGTTTAATTATTTTGTCTTATATTAAATTGTTCACATACGAGCAATAGTATTATGTATAAACAACAATGTTACCCCTATGTCTTTAAAATGCAGGTATAATGTTTATTAATATTTAATTTTCGGACCTTTCTTCGTGAAACCATATAATAAAAATTTAGAGGGGGAAATGTCCTCAGCTGAACGTATTTTTAGTTTCTTACACTGTATACGACTCCCACATGGTATTTCAAATACTTGAAATTCATTTATGTAAGGCAAAATAATACCACGCATACATAACTTGGGGCTCAGGTTAGCCAAGTGAGTTAAAGCGTTGGGCTTATTCTTACTTGCTAAACTATTAATTTAGTTGGCGACGAACTCATTTAATAAAATACTCAGCCCCACTCTAAAAAGAAAAGGGTGGTAACCTGTAGATAACCTGTCCCAATTAGCCATAGTAGCAAATGGTGGACGTTAATAAATAACAAAAAAAATGTTGACGTAAGCATTGGAAATAAACTAATAATGACATATGTAAATACATTAAATTTCTTAAAATCTTTGCAGTCTTGAAGATCTTTTATGACCATTCTATTGAATTTTTAATTAAAATTAATGTTATTCAATGTGCAATAATTATAGTTAATTTTATTTCTATAGTCGCAATGAAATTTACATCGTCAAAGCTATGCATGTTTGTATAAAAGAAAACTGAGATTAAGAACTTACAAGGTATATTCATCAAATATTTTAATAAAAAGTACGTCGATTATATTTAAAGTTTCTTCAATCGTGTTTCCGTAATCGATTTTTGCACCGTTCATCATTTGTTAATATTTCGATGTAATTAGCTGAATTGCATTGTTCGTTTCAATCCACTTAGTCTTGACGTTACAGCGTCAGTGTTATGTTCAAATCATCATTTTTGATCAAAAGAGAAGCTGCACAACTATACGAATCAAGTAAAGTATGCAAGTTCAACAATCTAATCCTACTCGTTTTTTAGATAAGCGAAATACGTTACTTATTTACAGATGTCACTCCTAAACTAGTCAAAATGGGTTCAGGGTAGGTGAAAATTAGTAATTCAGCTGACATCTGAAAACCTAAAATTTTTTCATATCAATATAGGTACAACTCCTAAAGAGCAGTCATAAAGGTCGTGAAGAGTGTAAATAATGTTTCGCTTGTTTTTTTATTTATTGACCTTACGCAATTACATATTCAGCATTTTTTTTTTTTTTTTTTTTTTTGTTTTTTTTTAAGAAATATTTCTTACATATTTTTTTTTTATTTTTTTATATATATTTTTTTAATTAAATACACTATACAGCTTTATTCTCGCTTTAGGGGTCAAAACAGATGTAATATTTTCTACTTCATTTTATATTATTTTATTTTGCCGACAAAACGATTAAATTAACAGCAATACTTATTTAATTTAAATTTGCAATATATTAACCAACTGTATTGTTCCATTTCTTGGAACCCCTATAATACAGTATTATTCAGTGTCATATGAATTAATAAATAAATATATAATCATAATAATGAGATTATAAATTCCTTTGTGAAGCATTATAATTGATTACATTATTTTTAAATACATTCTATAGTACTAGTATTATAAATACAACTAGCTAGTAGCTGAAATTATGCAAAGCATACATAATAGAATTTATAGTACATATAATAATTTCTAGGTGCCGTATGGAATCTAACATTGGCATGAAACGGGAAGAGAACAGGTGGGTCTGTTATCTGCTGACCTTTGTCAAAGACAGGAAGGAGCTGACGGACGTACATCCGCCTTTAATTTAGATAATACTGATAAGTTAGGTACAACTCCATCCATTTAAAGCAAGGAATTTTGAAGAAGAGTTGTACTTTAACCCCCTCATGAAATAGACAACATTACCTCTTAAACGAGACAACCACAGCCAGGCACAAAATACCTAGGAATACGAAAATTAGGAATACAAAATGACAGATTTAAATATTTTAGTAGCAATTACGGGCAGAAAAGTTTATATTTAACAGAAAAGTTACAGATGAGAATATTTAACATAGCCGATCATTCTTCGAGATGAAATGACGATTATTCTTTCTGTATTTAGTAACAATATTGATTATTGCGTGAAATATGAGCTTATTTTCCAATTAAGAAGAAGAAATAAGATAACAACAAATATGTACTTAAAACTCCTAAACGCTAAAAAGATCTTTTGTGTAAGCTATATAATTTTCATGAAGGAAATACTTTAATTCTTAAACAAAGTGTTCTTATTCTATAAAGAAATATTTTAAGTTTAAGGACTATTAAAAAAATGTTATATCTGAAGGATGATTTTATTACCGAGGTGAATACCACTGGAAGTGCATAAATCTGAAATAAAACGCCACTACCTCTTACACGGTAATAAATAGAAATAATTTGTTATTTGCTATATTGCCTCAATAAAATTCTCATCATTTAAAAAGTATATAATCATTGCATAACGTAAGATGGGAGACTCACAGCAAGATATAAAATACCTTGCATCTAAAGATTAACGAAATTAATATTATGATTAATGAGCTAACCAATATGATATTAGATATGTAATTCTTTTAAATTTGATAATTGTAATTTTTGTTACTCCACATCCAGGTTTGTTCCGTAAGTCACAAGTAAATCAAATTAACTGTACACTACTTGGTCCTTTTGATGGGTTACAATGAAAAAAAAAAATGTAACCTATTCCATTCCGTTTCATACATTTTTTTTTTCATTTCGAAAGGCTTTCGTTATGGATCAGCAGACATATTCAAGTCTCGGGGCATCAAAGGGTCCTTATTAATATTTTTACATAAACTCCATTTTATCACAATGATATACACATGAATGTATTTAACTCTCTCTCTCTCTCTCTCTCTCTCTCTCTCTCTCTCTCTCTCTCTCTCTCTCTCTCTCTATATATATATATATATATATATATACATATACATATTCACTCATAATTTTATATTAGTTGTCATATATACATTCAAAGTTCAGATATTAATTTATTCTCTTTGTCGGGAAACTATATTATCTTTCAAACATTCCGCAATACATTATAAACACTTGTGAAATAGAGAAATGAAGATTTTAAAGCTGATCTCCAAGTAACTCTTTTTTTCCATAAAAGAATGCATTTAATATTATAAAAGTTATAAATTAATTCTATTAAAGAATTTATTTTTGTTTCCGACGTAGAACTGCTGTACTTACTAACGTAATAATGTAAACCGAACAACATTTAATATATACTAAGGACTAAAAAAGGAAAAATAACTAATACGCAGTAGAAATGATTTTAGATGTACATGATACAAGGAAAGAGTCATAGAAATAGGTGTAAGCTTACTTAAACAACTGAATTCTCAGAAATATACTTTTTAGTAAAAATGAGTCTATGATGACAGTTAAGAAATTAAAAAATAATATATGACAGACGATAAAAATGATAGGACGATCTATACTGCGTCGTATTTAATTAGTTAATACTGAAATAAGAAGTCTATTATGTTTTCATCGATGAATTCCGAGCCAGAATGCATTTTGATAGTGTTGACATGTCAAGAGACACGTGGGTTTGTGTACAGTCATGAACATAATTGAGTACAAGTGGAACATATCAAATTAGTTTAAGAATACCCGTCATAATATTGCTAACATACCTGCTTATATTTCCGGTTACATCAAAATAACATAACGACTCTCGAAAAGGAGTGAGCTTTAAGAAGCCGGTACCATGATACATTAGGGCCCGCCACGGGAAGACTGGAGTTTAGAACCCTCCGGAGTAAGGTATTGCGTCACTGGTGGAGGGGGCGCAACGTCACAGTATACCATCGCTGTTTACCTCTGGCCACGCCCGAAACCAAGCATGTAGCCCGGCCTTTTCATCAGTTCAATTGCTTAAGGGCTACGCACAATATTTACAATTGCAATGGAATTTATTTCAGAAACGTTGCCAAAATAAGCCTGATTACGTCTCTGAGAAAAAGCGTTGCCGGAAAACATAAATTCCACTACAAATGAAGCTCCATGTTGTCTTCGAGTGCGGGTCCTTCAATTCAAGCTTCAAACTAAATAGAAATCCATTTTGTTTCAATCAAATAAATTTTTTGGGAAGAAAATGAAGTCAAACCAGCCGTACGTAAAACAATAAATGATATGACCGTTTATACTTCAGATTTAATCAACACGTCAAGTTATGGATACGTGGAGGGCTAATACCTGAAATGAAAGATGATAATTCAGAATGTAATAATAGTATGAAAAGGGTACGGCAGTCAATACATACATGGATATATTAAACAATTCCAAATATTTTATTAATTTTAAAAAAGGAATGGGAATAAATAATTCACAATTTCTAAGTCAAGAGAAATGATTTTGCACTTGCTGGGAATTGTTCAAACGTCAAACGTTAGAACAAATGTTATTATTGTTTCAAATAAATAAATAAAACTGAGTAATAATGCACCATTGTAACGCAATATCAATTGTTCTTGGTATACACCATGACTGACGGCTCGGAATTCTTATTGTGTTCAGCACGATTAGTTTGACGTCTAACAAATTTTATTTTTTTATTACTTGCTTGTCATATTTGACATTGACCATAAATTCATTTTTACTAAGGTTAATATAAATATTCAGTCATGTTCATATTGTTGTGCATTTATCTCAATTGCTAACTTTTTCTTGTGCTCCATCTTAATTCAGTCTGCATTGTTCATTTACCCCATTTTTGGTTTGTAACAATATGGAATGCCCATCGTGATAATAATCCTGAAATTTGGGAATTTTCATTTCTGTTTTTTGTTTTCCATTTTGTTTTTGTGTTTCATTTCTGTTTTTGAGGTCCATTCCCTTTTATGTTTCCTACCTGTATTTGTGTTCCATGTCTGTTTTTCGTTTCAGTTCTATTTTGTGTTGAATATTTGATGTTGGTGTTCAATTTCTGTTGTGTTGTTTTATTTTCGTTTAAATTAATGTTGTTTCGTTTTTCTATGTTCAAACATTTACTATTACACAGGTTTATTTTCTGAGCAACATTTCCAAAGCTGTGAAGCTCAAAATAAATAAATAAAATTTTGGATCGAAGATTTTATATTCTGATTTACTATATTTCATAAGAGATTTATTTTTAGAGTGAAATGGTAACTTAAGGTATGTAGGGAACGTTAAATGTAGGAAAAATAAAATAATAAAACTCATAATTTCTATTTATTCATGTGAGTATTTTCTATGAAGTCGATTCGTCTTCCATCTTCCGACGAATATATGGGTACTGTTAATTATGACTATCATGACATTAATTTTGTTGGACATGGGACAGCAGAAATATTAATAATTTTACAGCTACATAATATTGCATGACAATTATTATCCTTATTTAAATTAGTCCACTGTCCGGCACGTGACGGCAATGGGAAACGATTTGACAGTTGCAAATATGTTCATTCACTTTGTCATTTCTTTGCAATTTGTTTTCTTCATTTGAGAAGGCCACA